>CM061747.1:76581425-77090827 GCA_030979885.1 Lolium multiflorum
GGGCGCGTGGTAGGCTGACCTCGGTGGCATCGGGCCAGTAATTTTCGTCCGTTTTGGTTACCTTGGCTCGTCCACGTTGTTGCAGGAACCGGGTCTAAAATCACCCTCGGATCAGGTCTTGGAGGAACGCTCGGATCGACGGTTTCTAGCAAGCTACCCTCGTCTCCGCAAAACTCGACAATGTCGTTTTCCCGCAGAGACATCGCGGAAGATGGCACGAGCTGGCGCGGGATGGCGAAATCTCGGCGGGATGAATTCGGTCACCGCGCTTCAAATTTCACCACCGTATATAAGGGCGCTCTCTAACCGCCAAATCTAAATCCCGCATTTCCTCCCATTTCGAGCTCATCCACCCTTCCCGATCTAGCGACATGACCAACTTTTTCTCACCCGCGGATGGTCGTCTTCTTCCTCTGCGTCGATGACTTCGGTTGTGGTAAGCTTATGCAAACCCTACCTTTAGATCTAGATTTTTTTGGGTACACAGGGGGTCTGAACGAATCCATTGTAGGTTATTCCTTCGCCGCCGGTCGAGGTTGTCCAGGTTGCATCTGACTCTACCACGGGAACGGTTATCACTGTTGCATCTGACTCTTCCACTGAGACGGTGGTGTTGCCTGCATCTTCGTCAGGGTTCCCTGCTTCCCCAACCTCGGTGTTGAGTGTGGTTCCTCTGACTATAAGGCCGTGATACGTCTCAAACGTATCTATAATTTTTGATGCTCCATGCTTGTTTTACACCAATTTATATATGTTTTGCTCATACTTCGTTGCACTTTTATACATTTTCCGGCACTAACCTATTAACAAGATGCCATAGTGTCAGTTCCATGTTTTCTGTTGTTTTGTATTTCATAAAAGTTGTACAGAAAATATTCTCGGAATTGGACGAAACAAAAGCCGAAGTCAATATTTTTTCGTAACGAAGACACAATCCAGCGGGGAGTCGAAGAGAGGTAGCAGGGCGGCCACGCCAGCCCTAGGCGCGGCCTGGCCCTGGCCCGCGCCTAGGACATCGAACGAGTCGGGGTTTTGCTGGCTAGATTTGCAGTAGTTTGAGACAAAGAAACTGAAAGTATAGAGATGGTAAACCTAGAGGGGGGGTGAATAGGTTTCTACAGATTTTAATTCTTTCTTTGCAATATTAGGCTTTGCGGAATATAAAGGTGAGCCTAATGCAAACTAGGTGAAGCAACCTATATGATGATACAACTAACTCGAGCACGAAGGCTCTCACAGGCAGTTAAATCACAAGTAAGGAGTTCGGTTAGAGATAACCGATAGCACGCGGAGACGAGGATGTATTCCCGTGTTCCCTTGCTTTGCAACAAGGTACGTCACGTTTGGAGGAGTAGAGGTCCCACGAAGGATTCCCGCGCCACGAAGGCTCACCCTATTCTCCGGAGCCTATCCCACGAAGGAATAGCTCTCTCACTTGTGGTAGACTTTGAGGTAGCCTCCAAACCTTCACAATCTTGCCCGGAGCAGATCCACAGCCCGGATGCTTCCGGACTCCTCTTGCCCACCTAGGGTTTCCAAGGAACCCTAGGAAGCAAGCTTCTTGATGAATACAAGGGGAATAAGATTTGGCTTGGTAGAACAGTAGATCGGGTCCTCCTCTATCGTTTCCCGGAGGGATTTGAGTTTGGGTGGAGGAGGAGGGAGATCTGAGGCTTTTGGTGTTTCTAACAATGGAGTATGAGAGAAGGAGCTCAAGAACAGCTTGTAGTGTAGTGCCTAACTGTTCAGAGGTAGAAGAAGGCCTATTTATAGTGTACTTCGAAATATGGCCGTTGGTCACTTGCCACATCAGCAGATTCCTCGAGGAGCCCGGTCGACGGATCGGCGCCGGCAGGGTCCACGGCCCGGTCGACCGGGCCACGACGGGCCGGCCGGTTTCCAACCGGAGCTGGGACCGGTCTTGACCGGGCAGGCGCCATTCTTCGGATAGTGCCCGATGGCACAGCGAGGCCGGTTGCACCGGGACGCCGCCTGGTGCCCGTCCGACCGGGCCAGGAACCGAGCAGAAACCGGGCTGGCGACCGGACACCGACCGACAACTCTTCATCCTTCGGATCTTGCCCGATGGCACCGGTGCTTGGTCCGGTTGGTGACCGGGTGGTCCGGCGCAGGGCCGGTCCGACCGGATCTGGGACCGGCCAGTCTCTGGAAACCTTGCTGATTCTTCATCGAATTGGGGGGTCTCCCGTTGCCTTCTTGTTCCATCGATACACCATTATACCTCTTTGGCTAATACCTGTGAATTATCTTGTAGACATGTATTAGTCCAAATACTCTAGCACGGTGTCATAGTTACCAAAATAATGGATAAGGGTAAAATACCCTTACAATCTCCCCTTTTTGGTATACGATGACAAACCGAGCTAGAGTCACATATAGATATTATGATAAGCTTTAAACCTTGATTCCATATAAGATATTACGACAGCTCCCCCATAATGTGTGCACTTGGAGAATTTGCATTTGAATGCAAAGTGCACCATTTGTGGAATATGAGAAGCTCCCCCAATATCTTTAGGAAACAAGCATGGTATGGACAAGTATATCAAGATATATAAGCATAAAGCATGATTATCCTAACATAGAGTAGCACACATAATAGTCGTCCATACACATCCATACATGAATTATTCGAAGTAGCAAATGGTTCTTGAGAAATCAAAGCAAATACGCACAAGCCATATAAAATCCAAATAAAGCAACTCCCATGGCTTGTGACAATCAAAGAACCCCGTGATTCTAGACTCTACTCTCTTCTCCCCCTTTGGCATCGGAACACCAAAAAGGCGAAGAAAAGAGGAGAGATGCTAGCGTCCCATCAATAGAACTCGTGCCCCGCGGATGGAGAGCTGCCATCACCATCCTCATCGTCATCTTCTTCATCATCATCCTCGCCATTGTCATCCTCATCACCTTCATCCTCTTCATCATCAGCATCAGCAGTAGGTGCACGGGCAGGTCTAGGAGGAGGACCACCAAAGTACAAGGAAGGATCAAAGTTCTGGAACATCTCATCAGAAAGGAGAGGCATCTCCCAGTTTGGTGCATGGACAGGCTCCAACTCAGGGCCAGGAGGAGGAACAGGTGCATTCCTAGTAGCCATGAACTCATTCTGGCGCCGCCTCGTCTCTTGGTTCAAAGAAAGACTTTGATGTGCAACATCATTGGTGTTCTTGCACATCTGCCATAGGCTAGAGAAGAACCGTGAGACACCATGTTGTGGGCGCCTAGAGTAGCTGGAGCTAGCATGGTCATGGCGTTCCTTGGACCGGCGCTCGAAGGCATCATGGCAGCGACTTCCGGTCTATCACCTTGGGCAGGTACCCTGAAGGCTGCCATCCTGACCCGTTCACCTTGCGTATTGAGAGGTGCTGGCACAACCCTGTTGATGAGCAGCTGAACATACTGGGCAAGATTAGGAGTCAACCGTTCACGAACACATCGTCGTAACTCACAGTAGATGAGATCACAGCCGTCAATAAGTTTCTGGTGCTCAGGATGGCAGAAGTACATCAAGTTCAGATGGTATGCATGACATTCACTTGCGTCGCCAATCTTGCTAATGAGACTCTCTCGGAATAGCTTGGCAAGGATAAGGTATGAGTAGTACATGCCAGAGATGCTGGGAGGTCCAGGTGCGGGATCCGGAGGATAGCAAAAGGCAATGTCCCCTCTGGTGAACGTCTGCTGAGAATATATCTTGAAACCACGAGCACGGCCTCCACCAAACCCCAAGGCTTCACAGAGATCAAGATAGTTGCAAGTGTATTTCTCTTTGCCAGTCATCCAAGTCATAGTCCGAGCTGCATCATCATGGAAAAAGACTGTGCAATGAAACTGTCTCACCAAGATTGGACAGTAGCATCCATCAGAAGGTGTCAAACACATAAGGTCATACAACCCCATCCGCCTCAAGGTCTCAACCACAAAGCGAAACTTGGTGGTTTCATACATTCCAATGACATCCTTGATGGCCTTGGGCATAACAATGGTGCCAGTCTTCATGTGCTCTTGGGAGTTATAGTAGTCGTCCCACATGACTTTCTGTGTCTTGGTCCAGAAAAACTTATCTCCCCCTTGGTAAGTAGGTTCCTCAAACCGATAGGGGTTGGACTCTCTGAGTCTTCTCCATGCCCCAACATGTACATCACCAACATGGCAATCTGGAAATACCTCATCACCGTCTTGTGCTACATGTTTATCTTTCCTTTTATTGGCAGATGTCTTGTTGCGTCCCCTAGCTGAGCTGCCACCAGTGGGCTGAGCTGCACGGCCACTAGCACGGCGTGGTGGAGCCGTTGCAAGCCTTCCTCTCTTGGCGGTAGTGCCACGATCCTCACCGCTCCAACTTCCTGTGAATCAGCAAAATAGAACAAGAGGGAGCAGGGGGATAAGTGTACATGTCATCAGTATATATGAGGAAGCCAAAAGCATAGCCTATATCCAAGTGTCTCGACGAGATTATGCGAAAAAGCTGGGTTGGCCGGCGCAGGGGCCGGTCAGACCGGACGGTGGACCGGACCAGCCGGTTGTCCATCCGGTTGACCAGACAGGCGCCGGACCGGCCGGTTGAGGGGCCGGTCGACCGGGCTGTAAACCGGGTTATGCTGAGTTGTGATGTTTGCCCAGAAATTCGACACAAAATCATGCAAAAACTCACAAACTTGAACATAGACTATACTAGGAGAGTGAACAATGTGCATAGGCATGTGAGACACTCTAGTTGGCATGAGGACTTACTAACCCTAATTTTTCTCAAAGTTCCTCAAAATTTGGCAATGGGAGAGGAAAAGTAAGAGGGAGAGGGATAGGGAGAAAGAGTTACCCGAAGACATTGTCCTCTTTGCCCAAGTGAGCAGGAGGAACACGTGAAAAAGGGGTTGAGGACCAAATCCCCAAGATCTCCCAAAATAGCTTGGGAGGAGTCAAATCCTTTGGTGAAGAGGCTTGAGGGATCCCGATCTATGGTTGAGTGTAGTTTGGGGAGAAACTAGTGGGGGGAAGGGCCTAGGGCGTGGTGGAGCTGGTGGGGGCGGCGGCCATGGAGTGTTTGGAGGTTGGGGGATAATGAGGAAGAAGCCCCCAAGGGGTATCCTTCTTCAAAACATAACAGCCGCCCGGCCGGTCGGGCGTCCGGTCGACCGGACCTGGCGCCGGCTGATCCGGCCCAGGGGCCGGTCCAACCGGGCCAGAGACCGGCCACACAGTTGTGTCTCGTTTTTGCCTCGTTTTGCCCCTATTCTTTGTGTAATTGTGTATGAATGCTCATATGATGATGACATGTACATATAGATAGATAGAGGATGATGAGATGAGCATAGACATGGGGTTGGAAACACAAAATTCTCTAGGCATACCCATTGGAGTGAAAATCCAAACAAGATGTAAATAGCAACAATGGGCATGATTCGAAATATAAATCAAGAGTCATAAGTCATTTTGAAGTGATTTTTGCAATAAGATCATTTAGCCTTGTATATCCAAATCAAGTTGCAATTGAGACTAAATGAGGGGCGGGGGATTACTCCCCCTATGTGAAAGCGCAAATGTCATGTGACCTCGAAGAGACGTGCTTGGGTCCATATAATGACATTGGGTCTATTTATGTTGCACACATGGGTATGCATCATACCAAGACATGGTAAGATGACTATCTCCATATGTGCTATGCATCTAAGCTAGATAGTTAGATAAATGCAAGAATATAGTGCAAGAAGTTGATTCAATCCAAGTTTTTAGGATCAAGAATACCAAGTTCTCCTCTCAAGTTTACAAACCGGGCTTCATCCAAAGGCTTAGTGAAAATATCCGCCAATTGGTAGGTTGTTCCCACATGAGTGAGATCAATATCCTTATTGGCAACATGGTCACGTAGGAAGTGATGGCGAATGTCAATATGTTTGGTGCGACAATGTTGAACCGGGTTATTGGCGATCTTTATTGCACTTTCATTGTCACATAGAAGAGGCACCGTACCAAGAGACACACCATAGTCTTTCAAGGTTTGCTTCATCCATAACAATTGAGTGCAACAAGATGCCGCGGATATATATTCGGCTTCGGCGGTGGATAAAGCGGTGGAGTTTTGTTTCTTGGATGACCAACTCACCAATGACCGTCCAATAAATTGGCAAGCCCCGGAGGTAGACTTCCGGTCAACCTTATCACCGGCCCAATCGGAGTCCGAGTAGCCAATGAGTTCAAAGGTTGACCCCTTTGGATACCATAGCCCGAGAGTAGGAGTGAGAACAAGGTATCTTAGAATCCGTTTGACCGCCATCAAATGGCTCTCCTTAGGAGCGGATTGAAACGAGCACACATCCGATAGAGCAAGGATCATATCATGGAACGGTATACCTTTATGTCCACATCCTTCTCACCGTCACATGAGCCAAGTTGCCCCTTTACGGGCATGGGTGTCTTCATTGGGCTTGCATTGGTCATGTTGAACTTCTTGAGCATGTCCTTCACATACTTTTCTTGAGAGATGAAGGTGCCTTTTGCAAGTTGCCTCACTTGGAAGCCTAGGAAAAACTTCAACTCCCCCATCATGGACATCTCAAATTTCCTAGTCATCAATAGCTCAAAAGCTTTGTTATGATTGGGGTTAGTTCCACCAAATATAATATCATCAACATATATTTGACATATAAACAAGCCGCCCCCTTTAACCCGCTTGGTGAAAAGGGTGGAATCGACCGTACCCATGCAAAACCCATCTTGTAGTAGAAAATCCCTAAGGAACTCATACCAAGCACGTGGAGCTTGCTTGAGACCGTAGAGTGCCTTATGGAGTAAATACACATGGTTGGGTCGGCATGGGTCTTCGAAACCCGGGGGTTGAGCTACATATGCGGTTTCTTTTAGAGGACCATTCAAAAATGCACTTTTCACATCCATTTGGTATAGTTTGAAATTGTGGAAAGATGCAAATGCAAGCAAAAGACGAATAGCTTCAAGACGGGCTACCGGCGCAAAGGTATCCTCAAAGTCCATACCTTCTATTTGGGCAAACCCTTGCGCCACTAACCTTGCTTTATTTCTAATGACAATACCATCCTCATCTTGCTTGTTCTTGAACACCCATTTGGTCCCAATGACATTGATGCGATGATCCTTGGGTCTCTCAACTAGAGACCATACTTCATTGCGGGTGAAACATTCCAATTCTTCTTGCATGGCAATGACCCAATCCGGATCAACCAAGGCTTCATGTACCTTGAGTGGCTCAAAACTAGATACAAAAGCATGATGTTGACAATAAGTCATAAGTAATGCATGGTGTCTACGAGTTACCACTCCTTTTGAGATGCTACCGAGGACAAGATCTACTTTCATGTCACTTGCCCTTGTAGCCGCCTTGATCTTCCGAATGGTTCCTTCATGATCAATGAATTCATCTCTTGCTAATACTTGATCATGAGGTACAACTTGAGCTTGAGCATGAGTTGAAGATGTATCTTGATCATCATCATGGTCTTGCTCAGTGGGTTGAGGGCTTTCTTCTTGTTCTTCGGGATGTGGCTCATCTTGAGTGGAGGATGCATCTTGGGTTGCACTTGATGGTTCAACTTGAGTTGAGCTAGACTCAACTTGAGGTGAGCTTGATACTTCTATTCCATCACCTTGATCATCACTATGAACTTCCATGGGCCGGATGTGTCCAATGCCCATATGCTTGATGGCACTAGATGGATCATCATCATTACCTGCAACACATGGAACAACTTGCTCCACTTGGGAGCCATTATCCTCCAAGAACACCACGTCACAAGATACTTCAATAGTCCCAGTGGACCGGTTGTAGTATCTATAGGCGTGGGAGTTCTCCGCATATCCAACAAAAATGCCCTCTATAGTTCTAGTTTCAAATTTACCAAGCTTCCCTTTATTGTTCTTAACAAGACATTTGCATCCAAAGACACGAATGTACATGACATTAGGCTTGTTACCTGTGAGAAGCTCATATGGAGTTTTGTTGTGGAGGGGGCGGAGGAAGAGTCGGTTGGAGTAGTGGACAGCTGTAGAGATGGCTTCTCCCCAAAAGTTGTGGGGTGAGTTGAATTCACTCAACATGGTTCTTGCCATCTCAATGATAGTCCGGTTCTTACTTTCAACAACACCATTTTGTTGAGGGGTATATGGAGCTGAAAACTCATGCTTGATGCCCTCATCATCAACAAACTCTTGCATAGTGTAGTTCTTGAACTCGGTGCCATTGTCGGTCCTAATCGCCTTGATCTCGGATTCATATGTTCGTTGAGCTTTCTTGGCGAAGGTGATGAACTCTCTATGGGTCTCATCCTTAGACTTAAGGAGAAAGACCCAAGAGTATCTTGAGTAATCATCAACAATGACAAGTCCATACTTTCTCCCACCAAGAGTATCATAATGTGATGGCCCAAAGAGATCCAAATGAAGGAGCTCCAAAGGCCTAGATGTGGTGACGATACTCTTGATAGGATGTTTCTTCTTGAGTTGTTTTCCCGCTACACATGCACTGCATACACGATCTTTCTCAAAAGAAATGCCGGTTAGTCCAACAATGTGCTCACCCTTTAGGAGTTGTTTAAGATTCCTCATATTAACATGACCAAGGCGGCGATGCCACAACCAACCTTCGTCATGCTTGGCCGCCATTAGACATGTGGAGGGAGAGGGGCTCTCTTTCGAGAGGTCAACCACGTAAAGGTTGTTCTCCACATATCCAACAAGGACCAATTTGAGATTGTCACTCCTAAAGACTTGCACATAATATTTAGTAAAATATGAATTGTAACCGGCATCGGCAAGATGGTATATAGAAAGCAAGTTATAACCAAGGTGTTCAACAAGCATGACCGTCTCAAGGCACAAGTCCTTAGAGATTGCCACCTTGCCATACCCAAGTACCTTTCCCTTTGAGTTGTCACCAAAGGTAATGCTTGACTTCTTGTTAATATCTTCAATGAATTGGTCAAGCACACCTCTTCCTCCGGTCATATGATTGGTGCATCCACTATCAAACACCCATTTTGGACCACCGGAGGAATACCCCTACAAAATCAAGTAGAGGATTTAGGAACCCATTGATTAATGGGTTCCCTAGTCATGGCAACAAGATCTTTTGGTACCCAAATCGAGTACCCTCTATAAGCATAGCCATTACGAGGACCAACATAGTTAGCATAAACATCACCATAATAATCAACAAATAAAGCATAGTGATTGTTTGGCCCCGTGCGGTCACCACTAGCGGCTTTGCCCTTTGGGGCTTTGCCATCATTAGTGACCTTCTTGTTCTTTTCTTGAGCGGGCTTCTCTTTCTTGTAGTTGTTCTTCTTGTAGGGCTTGGGAACATACCCAAGTCCATACTTTTGATTGTTTGACCTTTGCTTACTCAAGAGGTCATCCAATCCCATCTTACTCTTGGTTGTGGTGAACTTGGCAAGTTCTTTCTTCAACCTAACATTTTCCTCAAGAGTAGTTGCTTGCTCACAAGCCGATTCATTAGGATAATAGTTGAGACCATATTTGGTTACCAAAGATTCAAGATATGTATTGGTCTCAACATGCAAAGATAGTTCCTCTTGTAAACGAACATGTTCCGCAACAAGCTTAGCATGCTCACTAGTAAAGGTGGTGGAGGAACTAGCAACATTTTTATCAACAATAGAATCATTCATTGATTCAAGAGCTTTAGAGTAGGTTTCTTGGAGTAGGTCATGGTTCTTTCCAAGTTTCTTGAGCTCATCCTTGACAAGCTTGTTAGCTCTTTCAAGGTGGTCAAGATCCCTAGTGAGAGAAGCATGAGCAACTTCAAGTTCCTCCTTTGAGGCATTAAGCTCTTGGGTCAATGATTGAGCCCTTTCAATAGTTTCAAGATCCTTAACTTTATCTAGTTCATAAGTTTCAATTTGTTGCTTAAGACCTTGAGATATGCACCTTTCGGTTTTTAGCTCTTGTCTTAGGAGATTGAATCTCCTTTCCTTATCATTCAAATGATATTCTAATTCCTCAATGGACTCATCCTTTTCTTTGAGAGAGTCCATCAAGAAATCAAATTTGACAAGAGCTTCACCACGAAGGGTGCATCTAACATTGTAAAGTTCCTTAAGCACAGTTAATTCATCTTGATTTTCAGCTTCATTGTCAAGGACACTAGACAAAGAAGGTGGGGGTTCCATTACCTTGGTTTCTCTTGCCATAAGACAAGAGCCAACGGTTGTAGATGAGGAAGAGTCGTCGAGTCATCATCTTGTGTGATTCTTGCCATGAAAGAAGAACCAACATCATTTTCCGTGGAGTAATCCTTGGAGTAGTCATATGTGAAGAGTGACCCGGGCTTAGAGAAAGCCAAACCGGCCACTCTGGCCTCCTTCTCCCCATCTTCCTCTTCTTCATCGGACAAGTACTCGGCCCCAACAAAGGCTCTTCCCTTGTTCCTCTTGTATAGGTCATTGATTGGGTTTGGCTTCAATCTTGGCTTGACCCCTTTGATGAATTTTGGCTTGTCTACCCTCTTCTCATAAGGGCACTCATTTGCAAAGTGACTCTCTTCATCACAATTGTAGCAAGTTCTCTTCTTCTTCTTGTCATTGAGGAGCATTGGCAACTTTCCCTTGTACTTCTTGGCAAAGAAGGCAAAGTCGGTAGCGATGTCACTAGTTGAGGTCATCTCCTCATCTTCTTCAATTTCATATTCTTCTTCTCTTCCATGGTCAGCTCTAGCCTTGAGAGCAAGGTTGTGTGACGCTTCATGGTTGTGTGAGGCTTCATCAACACGGTTCATTGCCATGAGCCTTTTTCCTGCCTTGGCCATGTTTTCATTGGCGGCCACATAAGAGACTAGATCATCGGAGTTCAGATCGGCACTCTTGGTCATGATTTGCAAGTTGAGTGCAAGGTTGGTATCTTCTTGCTTGACAGCAATCATAGCAATGACCTTGGACTTTATGAATCCTTCATTCATTTCAAAGCCATCATCATACTTCTCAGCACCAAGTCCCTTGATCCTTACTTTAAGAGCACCAAGACTTGCATAGGCATCGGCCAAGGATTCTCCTTCTCGAATCATGAACCGGTGAGCTTCTTGCTTTGCGGTCTCATACAGAGATGATTGGATCAAATCGGTTCCCTCTGTGAGTACTACGATTCGATCCCACAACTCTTTAGCGGAGCTGATGTCATTGACTTGATCAAGAAGCTTGCGATTGATGCCACTTCTAATCTTGTCACGTGCGGAGGCATTGAGTTGACGGTTGTAGAACTCGGTGGAGGTCAATCGAATGGGATCTTGTGGCTCTCGGTATCCATGAAGAATGATCTCCCATAGCTCCACACTGCAGCTGCGAATATGAGATTCCATAGAAGATTTCCAATGTGGAAAGTGAGTTCCATCAAAATGGGGAACGGTCCCACTATGGTTTATATGAGGCATGGGTGAAGTGTTTCTGGGATAGTCATGGTTAACTTCATTGTAAGTTTCCTTAGAGCCCGAAGTCCCACTACGAGCTCCACTAGTAGTTAGGTTCTTAAGCATGACAGACATTTCTGCCATTTGGCTTTGTAGTTCATCCTCCTTTTTCTTCTTCTCGGCATCATATGCCAAGAATCTAGATTTCATTTCTTTAACCGAAAGGTTAGAGTCATCATCTAGACCCTCGAATAGTTTATCCATCTCACTCTTAAGGCGGTGAAGCCCTTAAAAAGAGTCCAGGCTCTGATACCAATTGAAAGTATAGAGATGGTAAACCTAGAGGGGGGGGGTGAATAGGTTTCTACAGATTTTAATTCTTTCTTTGCAATATTAGGCTTTGCGGAATATAAAGGTGAGCCTAATGCAAACTAGGTGAAGCAACCTATATGAGGATACAACTAACTCGAGCACGAAGGCTCTCACAGGTAGTTAAATCACAAGTAAGGAGTTCGGTTAGAGATAACCGATAGCACGCGGAGACGAGGATGTATTCCCGTGTTCCCTTGCTTTGCAACAAGGTACGTCACGTTTGGAGGAGTAGAGGTCCCACGAAGGATTCCCCGCGCCACGAAGGCTCACCCTATTCTCCGGAGCCTATCCCACGAAGGAATAGCTCTCTCACTTGTGGTAGACTTTGAGGTAGCCTCCAAACCTTCACAATCTTGCCGGAGCAGATCCACAGCCCGGATGCTTCCGGACTCCTCTTGCCCACCTAGGGTTTCCAAGGAACCCTAGGAAGCAAGCTTCTTGATGAATACAAGGGGGAATAAGATTTGGCTTGGTAGAACGGTAGATCGGGTCCTCCTCTATCGTTTCCCCGGAGGGATTTGAGTTTGGGTGGAGGAGGAGGGAGATCTGAGGCTTTTGGTGTTTCTAACAATGGAGTATGAGAGAAGGAGCTCAAGAACAGCTTGTAGTGTAGTGCCTAACTGTTTAGAGGTAGAAGAAGGCCTATTTATAGTGTACTTCGAAATATGGCCGTTGGTCACTTGCCACATCAGCAGATTCCTCGAGGAGCCCGGCCATGATGGCCGGCCGGTCCACAGCCCGGCCGACCGCCCGACCGGCCGGCCGGTTTCCAACCGAGCTGGGACCGGTCTTGACCGGGCAGCGCCATTCTTTTCGGATAGTGCCGGATGGCACAGCAGAGGCCGGTTGAGACGGACGCCCTCCGGTGCCGGTCCGACCGGGCCAGAACCGAGCAGCCGATCGAAACCGGTGGCGACCGGACACCGACCGGACAGCTCTTCATCCTTCGGATCTTGCCCGATGGCACCGATGCTTGGTCCGTTGGTGACCGGGTGGTCCGCGAGGCCGGTCCGACCGGATCTGGGACCGGCGGAAACCTTGCTGATTCTTCATCGAATTGGGGTCTCCCGGTCTCCCGTTGTCTTCTTGTTCCATCGATACACCATTATACCTCTTTGGCTAATACCTGTGAATTATCTTGTAGACATGTATTAGTCCAAATACTCTAGCACGGTGTCATAGTTACCAAAATAATGGATAAGGGTAAAATACCCTTACAGAAACCCTCAATGACATCATGACTACTTGTGTGATTCTTCACAACATGATCATCGACGATGAGAGGAATTTGAACTTGGAGTTCTTCTTTGACAATGTTGGCATCGGGCGAAGCCATCAAGGAATCCGAACTGAATTGAAGTATTTCTTGATACATACCGCACCATTGAGAACGCCGGGTCGCACAAGCAGCTTCAACTCGATCTGATTCAGCACCATTGGATGAGGCACGACGGTCGGTAGTGTGCCAGTTCTATTTAATTCATTTGATTTCATATTGATTGAGGTGTGATTTTTTTTCGAGTTTAAACTATTGTTGTAATTGTGATTATTGTTGTATTGCATGTTGTTTGAAACTGTTAAAATTTAGTTTATATTTGCTATCATAGTTTTACATTTTCGTATACTATGTCATATAAATGTCCTGAAATATGCAAAACCCCCGATTTGCGGTTTAGTTTGGAGATTTGATGCGGTTTTGCGTGGACAAGACCCCGCATAGCAAACGGTATAGCCGCATATGCGGGAATATGCGATTATGCCGCTTGCATATGTGGAGTCTGGTCCGTGGATGCTTTTTTGCCCCTCAAATCACGTTTTTCCCAATCTATAAACGCGTGTTTATCGTTTACAATTTGAGAGGTCTGCTAGAGATGCTCTTAACCTTCGCCATTTTTTATCTCCTTGTGATGCAATGTGCGACACTACCGATTCATTTCACATCTCCTCTGGCCCGAACAATATTGGATGACTTCGGTAGAATCCGGTATTGTTCGTTGATCACAATATTTGACATGTTTAGATCAGTTTTAATTGTACCATTTTATTACTTCTTTCATTTATACTAGATGTTTTAAATTTATCTAAATTTAAATATATTTATACATTAAATAAGAGAGTGGATAAATGGAGGCCGAACTACATGTAGCTCTTTATTTTTAAAAAATCGAAAATCATACTTTTTAGTTTTTTTTTTTAAAATTTAAAAAATCCTATATGTAGCTAATGATGGAATCTACAAACATTAAAAATTTCAATGTGAAATTCTTAGTACTTTAGGCTAAAAAAAAATGACAAATGTGTGGATATGAGAATAGTGAATAATGCACATTTCAAAACTATAAAGCCTGTCACATTTTGTCTTTTTGTGTAGTCTACAATACAAAGAATTTCATTTTATCATTGTCTACATTCATAATTTTTTTTAGAATTTTTTAAAACTAAAAATTATGATTCCAAATTTTTGAAAATAAAGGGCAAATGTAGCTCAGCCTCCTCGTTTGCAGTTTTCACATTAAATAACTAATAGTACTTAGTTTTTATATATATCTGAAGTTTGGTAAATCTATGAGCTAATACTACCTCTGACCATAAATAAATTTCAAAACTTTAATTAAATTTGAATGTATCTAGATATTTTTTAGTGTATAGATACATCCGAATCCAGACAAATTTTTGGCATTTTTATATGAACGGGGGTACAATTTTTCTTACAATTACCGGTTTAACTCATGGGCAAACAAAACATACTCCCCATGTGACAACTGGCAAGCCAAACATGGGCTAAACCGAGACACACCCGAAGCGTCGGAAGAGTCACCGGCGGCGACTGGAAATGGCCACCGCGCCATCAGTCTCCTCCCTCATCTCCGAGCTCCACTCGAGATGCCACTCCCTGTCCGCCATAAAGCAGCTCCATGCCCAAATCCTCGTACTTGCCTCCAACCACACCCCATTCCCCTACAACCATTTCCTCTCCAAGCTCCTCTCCGTCTCCTCTTGCACCGCCACCGCCGCCGCCGCCTCCGATTACGCCCTTCTCCTTCTCACCTCCCACCCCGCCCCCACCGCCTTCTCCTTCAATGTCGCGCTCCGCTTCTTCTCCACCTCCCGCCCACGCACCTCCCTCGAGCTCTTCCTCCGCATGCTCCGCTCGGCGCTCCGCCCGGACACCTACACTCTCCCTTTCCTCCTCCTCGCCGCCGCCCGCTGCCCGGCGCCTTCCTTCGCCCTCTCGGCGCACGCGCTTCTTCACAAGCTCGGGCTGCAACACCACGACCACACCGTCCACTCCCTCATCACCATGTACTCAAACCTCGGCGATCCCCACGCTGCGCGAAAGGTGTTCGACGGAATTCTCCACCGCGACGTCGTCTCCTGGAACGCTACAATAAAAGCGTACGAGCGGGCGGGGATGGCGGCCGACGTGGCGCGGATGTTCCGTGCAATGGTTGCCGAGGGTGCCGTGGCGCCCAACGCGGTGACTGTGGCGGTCGTGCTCGCAGCATGCAGGGATGCAGGGGACTTGGTGCTTGGTAGGTGGTTGGAGGGCTGGGTGAAATCTGCAGGGATCGAGGTCGGATCGCTCGTCGGATCAGCTCTCGTTGGGATGTATGAGAAGTGCGGAGAGATGGGGGAGGCACGGAGAGTGTTCGATGGCATTGCTGACAAGGATAACGTCGCATGGAATGCCATGATCACTGGGCAAGTATCGACGCATCCACTTGTTTCGTTATTTTGAAGACAAGAAAATCGCTAATGAATGTCCTCTTATCTGGCCTGATCATTTGTGTATGGTATGTCTGATGACGCAGGTACGCACAGAACGGCATGTCAAACGAAGCCATTTCATTATTTTACAGCATGCGGCAAGCAGGGGCACGCCCAGATAAGATAACATTGGTAGGCGTGCTCTCGGCCTGTGCTGCAGTTGGAGCTCTGGAGCTAGGCACTGAACTGGACAGCTACGCCTCACACAGAGGCCTATACGGCAATGTATATGTCGGGACTGCATTGGTGGATATGTACTCAAAGTGTGGAAATCTTAACAAAGCTGTAGAAGTCTTCGGGAAACTGCCATGCAAGAATGAAGCTTCATGGAATGCCTTGATCTGCGGTCTTGCCTTCAACGGGCGAGGCCAGGAAGCCATTCGTCAGTTTGAACTGATGAGGAATGAGGAAGGTCTCCGACCGGACGATATCACCTTCATAGGAGTACTTTCTGCTTGTGTGCATGCTGGGTTACTGGAAGATGGTCGACGATGGTTCAACTCCTTGACACCTGAGTTCCAAATCATTCCAAAGGTCGAGCACTACTCCTGCATGGTTGACTTATTGGCACGTGCCGGACATTTAGAAGAAGCATGGGACTTCATTCAGAAGATTCCTGGTAAGGCAGATGCAGTTATGTTGGGGGCTTTGCTTGCTGCTTGCCGGAAATCAAAGAACGTTGAGGTCAGTGGCAGGGTCATCGACAGGATCATGCAGCTGGAGCCCTCAAATTCGTGGAACTATGTGGTTTCATCCAAGATATACGCAAGTTCAGATAGATTGGATGACTCTGCACGGATGAGAGGACTGATGAGAGAGAGAGGTGTGAACAAAGTTCCTGGCTGCAGCTGGGTTGAAGTTAGCGGCAGAGTTCTTGAATTCTATGCCGGTGATGAACCACAGCATGGTGCGGACGATATGTATCCACTCCTCGACATGCTGGTTGATGAGATGAGACTGGAGGGATATGTTCCAGATCTTGATCTGGTGTAACACAAAAACCAGGTGCACATCAACTTCATTATTGCAGTCTCTCTGAAATTTGCTTTCTGGATTGTAATTCATGTCCGTGAGGCTGGCAGTCTGTCATGCGTAAAGACTAAAGGAAGGAGGCCACTGTTGTTTTTCCTGAGAGATGCAGAAACATTAGCCGGAATGCTGAATATAATTGCTGGATGTCCAAGATGGAACATTGCTTTGCATCCGTTCTCTATGTCTTGATACCAGGATCAAACCACGACTATTTTGAATTAGCTTAGCAACAGAGATTTTCCAATTATATTCTTCTAAAAAAATAGAAATCTTCCAGTTACTGCAGCACTCTAGGTCATGTACACAGATCAGATGCTTGAGCTCTGACTAGGAAATTACCTGATTCAGTTATAGCTACCCTTGAAACATTCAACAGATAGATTTCAATGCACCAATGAACTCGATTGGGGCTGTAAGCCTAACAGCACTCTAGATAACCGCAAACATAAAAAAACATATTTTCTCTAAATAGCGTCATATATATTAGACCATATTTTTTTCTGACTGAACACCATTCTGGACTAAAGTGATCATCATCTTGCTAGTCTTTGCCAGTCACATTTTGGCTTTGTGTGTTTGCTTATTTTCATTTTTTTGAGTTTACTCATTTATGCCCACTCTCCTATCACAAGTATGATTTTGTTGGATATCATATGTGTATTCTTGAATCTTTATAATTTCCATGTAACCTGTGCAACATTTGTTGGAATACACATACCACATCTTTTACATTCCAAAATGGACGAATATGTAACATTAAATTCCAATATGCAGGTAAACAAGCAAATATTCCTCTCGGAAAATTATCGGCAATTTGACATTAGACAAATTTTTTTTTTTGAAAAATGCTATCTTTTTAACCCATATTAGTTTCTTATGTGATGTGGAATGCATCAGGTGAAACTTCAGCATTAGGCTGTAATCATGCAACCTGGTCACCAGTCCTCAGAGTCAACAAATCAACATGACAAAAAGGTAAGGTGCTACATTTACTTCTCAGTTCACTCTCCTACCTCAAGTTTTTTTCTGTATCATTAATATTAACGAATCATAACAGATAATAAGTCCAAAGGAGAAGGTCTGTCTGAAATTCCTCCTTATGTTTTTTTTCTAACAAAGAGATTCAAGTTTAAATTTTAGAAGCTGATATAACAAGAACTCCATGAACTACATCACCCATTTTTCAAATGGTGAATTACACTGATATTTTACCTTTTGAATTATTATGCTGTTGAGAGATTAAATAAGCTTGATTACCCTTTTGTAACCGCTACTTATTTTTATTCTCTGCTTCTATCGGTAATGTGCAATTATGGGCACAATATCCATTTCTTTCCCTACAAGCAGTTTTTGGTCGCAAAAATATTTTTTTCATTATTTTCAACTGGAGTTCCCTATACCCTTGTACTATGGATTTAACCCAAGAGTATTTAACTTAACATCATTTGCAGCATAGTTTCTGATAATTTTATTTGTTAACATTTAATATTTATTAAAACGTTTGCGAGTCACATAATTTCTTGACATATGGTAGGATGAGAGTACTCCCTCCTTCCCAAATTAGGATGCCTGTAGTTTTTAGTCAAAGTCAAACTTTTTAAAATTTGAGCAACTATATGTAAAAAATATCAACATATGCAGTTTTAAATGCACATAATATGAAAATATATTTCATGATGGTTCTAAAATATTAATCTGGGATTATAAATGTTGACACTTTTTTCTATATAGTTGGTTAAATTTTGAGAAGTTTGACTTTATCCAAATATTATAGGCATCCTATTTTGGGATAGAGGGAGTAGGTCATATGTCTGAAACGGCAGCATTTATTAAGAGTCACAGAAGTAATGTTCAAAGAGAGATACACTCTGGTGATTTCATTATGCAAATGGAATGCTCGTTATAAGGATATGGTGCTTTCCTGTTACATGCCCCCTGTCCTAAAATATAAGGCTTGCTTGACTTTTTTTTAATGCAGAACTTTGACTATGTTTTTTACTATATGTCTGCAAAATTAGTATAAAGACATACTCCATATGAAACCAAAGTATTGCGCAGGACAAATACAATGATAGCATTTATGCATGCCCAATCCATATACTTGGTATATATTGGTGGTCAAAGTCGTGCATTAAAAACTTGCAAAGTCAAACATCCTTTACATTTATTTTCTGGGGGACATGTCTCTGATTAGACTGCTAAGTCTAATCAGATCATACATTGTAAGTATCTCTGTGGTATCTGATGATCGTCTAAAAGGGTCCTGTGGTTGGCGACAACTATAGAAGGATTAGAAGTCCTAGATAAAGATTGATATCGGTGGGGATCGAGCTGAAATATGGAGAACTAACAAAGAAAATGGGATAAATTTTCATCAAAATCCTGGGGATCTCCCTGTGACTATACTTACAGGGGTACTTGTTGTGGTATTGACTATCATGCTCCTATGCCTATGACGTTATTAGCAGCTACTTCGATTGAAGTCTTTTGTTGTCCTGGTATCTTTGGCCGTTATACTTTCTGGTGTTAGTTCTTGGTGAACATTGGTAAACATTTAGAAGTATTATTAAGCCTTTGTTGAGCCTGGTTCACTGAAATGCCTTGAAGGCATGGTTTTGAATAACATCTGTAGCTGCCACAAATGTGGGCCGAAATGCAGCTTCGGCCACCTGCCTCGCGGCCATATCGGTCGATGTTTGGGTCTGATCATTCTTATGAAGCTTGATTGGAGGTGCTCTACGACATACTTCTTAGAATGCTGGGATGGATCATGGCTGTTCATTGAGTATTTCTTCTTGAACGCCCAAGTTGTTAACTGACACTCTTTTGGACAGCGCCTATAAATTTGTCGAATTTTCATTAAGTTTCTACATTATTCTGAAAAATCACAGTGTGCGCTGTGTCCTGTGTGCCCAAACAGGACGGTCTCAATGACTGGGCTTGAATTTTTTTTCTGCAACCTCGTGAAAATTGAGTCCATTCTATCATAGGGCTAAATAGGCCCGTGGGCTGCAATGTAGCTAGACTTGAAGCTAGAAGCATCAAACAAGAAAAGGAAGCTGCAGAAAATCTTCTTTACTGAAAAAAGAGGAGGTTGGAGAAAATCAAGAGGTCACTTCGATCAATATTTGCACTTTATTCATGTAAAATCGCCTAGCCTTCGCAGCCGGCGAGAGAAAGACCACACGCGTGCTATTTATTGCCACCCCTTTGTCTCATCTTCAAGGCAAAGAATGTCTGCCTGTGCCATCACTGACGTGCTATCCCCCATCCAAGCAAATCAAGATTTGGACGAGCACTAGTTCATGCTAGGCGCAGCAGCTCCACCCAAATAAGTAAATCTGGACTGTTAATCGAAGTGCACTGGTTTCTCATATGATCCTGTTCTCCAATTTCTACTTTTCAGGAATGATTGGTACGTTATTGACAGCAACGAGAAATTTTGTGGCTGGCTCGCCGGTGCGTCAAGGAGCCGGCCTTCCCAAGGTCATTCTTCACATTTCTAATACTCCGTATCTGATTTTTATGAAGCCGTTTCTCTCTGGCAATCACTCTGCGAGAAGAATCTGTTGGCATCACTACATATGTAGACGAGAAATGGGCATGTCATCTCGCCATCAATAGCTAAAAGGTGCTGCGTGATTGCCACACTGCGTATGGCCACTTTCATCTAGAACTCACGAGCAGGCCATGGATGGTTCATCTGAAATTGGATGATCTAGATAACAGTGACTGAGAGTCGGGGCATTGGTAGTCTCTTGACAATTCATCGGTTTTTCGTACGTCTACATTACTCCACTTTTTGAAGGGGTAATGGAACCATGCATGCATCTGCTCTCGTTCGGAGTACATAGAAAAACATAGATGGTTGGAAACTATATAGCATGTGCATACACAGATAAACTCTGTCAGCTCTAATCTTGATATTAAGTATCTGCATATTTTAGTTTCTTGTTAAGCATGCAGTTTAGGTGTCGTAGGAAAGCAGGTGAAGCTTCAGCCATGCACGAGAGGTGAGATGCCTGCGATGGTCGTGCGATGCGACTAGATGGCGAGATGCCCAGTGCCATGTGATGCGGCTGCATGAGAGAACTGAAGGCAACGTGCTGCAGGTAGTTGTTTACCTAGTCGGAGTGTGCATTGTCCGGGTCATGTGGATCCAAGAGCGTATCCAGGATATGCGTGTGGTTAGTGGCGTGAGTGAGTTAGTGGCCGGTCAGTTAGTGGCTAGCTACTCCAGAGTCCCTTGTATAAATATGTGCATTGAGCTAAATGGAAAACAAGGCCGTGAGGGCTGAGAAAAAGAGATGTAGCCACTGTGGTACACCAAGGAGTAACGTCCCGTGGCAAAGCCTTGTTCTTTCTCCTTGGTCGTGTGTGTTCTTGTGTGAGTAGACAAAAGTGAGATTGAGAGAAGCCAAGAGAGAAGAGATTCAGAGTTTAGAGGTAGAAGAAGATTGGGCTGCGAGATGCAGCCCCAACAATTGGTATCAGAGCCTCAAGATCCGAGGAGATGGCGGCGGCTCGGCGGGCTTCATGCGAGGTGGAGGCCGAGGGTGCAAGAAGGAGGCTGTTGGCGGTGCGATGCCGCTAGCAGCTGGTCGCGGCGCGATGCCGCTAGGAGGTGAAGGTCGCTGGCGGTGTGATGCCGCTAGCAGCCCAGCGCGGTGCGATGCTGCGAGAAGGAGCCGAGGTGTGATGCCTCGACGAGACGACGGCGGCGGCACGACGCTGCCGTGACGCTGCCGTGTGATGCCAAGAGAGAAGAGATTCAGAGTTTAGAGGTAGAAGAAGATTGGGCTGCGAGATGCAGCCCCAACAAACTCGTGTACTAATAAGGTCATGTGGTGGTGGTGAGAGAGAGAGAGAGAGAGAGAGAGAGAGAGAGAGAGAGAGAGAGAGAGAGAGAGAGAGAGAGAGAGAGAGAGAGAGAGAGAGAGAGAGAGAGAGAGAGAGAGAGAGAGAGAGAGAGAGAGAGAGAGAGAGAGAGAGAGAGAGAGAGAGAGAGAGAGAGAGAGAGAGAGAGAGAGAGAGAGAGAGAGAGAGAGAGAGAGAGAGAGAGAGAGAGAGAGAGAGAGAGAGAGAGAGAGAGAGAGAGAGAGAGAGAGAGAGAGAGAGAGAGAGAGAGAGAGAGAGAGAGAGAGAGAGAGAGAGAGAGAGAGAGAGAGAGAGAGAGAGAGAGAGAGAGAGAGAGAGAGAGAGAGAGAGAGAGAGAGAGAGAGAGAGAGAGAGAGAGAGAGAGAGAGAGAGAGAGAGAGAGAGAGAGAGAGAGAGAGAGAGAGAGAGAGAGAGAGAGAGAGAGAGAGAGAGAGAGAGAGAGAGAGAGAGAGAGAGAGAGAGAGAGAGAGAGAGAGAGAGAGAGAGAGAGAGAGAGAGAGAGAGAGAGAGAGAGAGAGAGAGCCACCATAAGGTTCGCCGGCGGTTGTCGGTTGGTGCTGAAAGCTAGGGGAGGACCCACAAAAGTATAGGAGGGGGCACATCTAGCACAAATTTAACAAACTTGAGTATTTTCTTTTAAAAATCAAATAAACCCTCTCTAAATTTCAAATTTGAGTGGGGGCCTAGGCCCCACTAGTCTCTTCTTGGGTCTATCCTTGTTGAAAGCCTAGCCGTGCGAGCATGCGAACAAGCGAGAGTTTCAGGGAAACGCCGCATGATCGGCTTATGTATATTCATAGCAATGTAGAGGGTGTATTGCAAGCAAGAATGCAGTCAATGAAAATAATCGATATATAGAGAACCAGCTAGAGAGATAAGGTGAAAGATTGCCAAACAAACTGTACATGGACCTCCTTGAAGGCATTGGCTTGGACATTTGCACAGTTTGTCAGCTCATATGTCGCTCCACTAGTCAAATGTTTAAGGTCACAGGGTTTGTGATGAGATTAAATGTGACTATGTGGATGGTCTCTGTTTTTTTTTCTTTTACTTTATGTGTTAGCCGATCTGTTCCACATCAATTCTTATTTTTGCAGAATGTTGTATTCAATAGTACAATGCAGATGCTAGGGTTTTATCCTAAAAACTTGTCTTAAAAGAGCAGAGCCACGACCAACCACTCCGAGGCGTTGCCACTGCCACATTTGGAAATTTGGATCTGAAGAGAACCCGTGGACTGTGGTTCTGCCAGAAGTCACCGGGAAAATTGCTCTGACCTCCGGGTTCATCACTCTAAGAGGCGAGAAAGACTTGTTGAATTTGAAATGGGAATTCGGGATGGTTCGAGTCGAAATAGTTCACTTTTCTTAGAATCAAGCATACTTGCTAGTACAAATGTTCTTATGTCCATTTATTTCATTTGCATTGAAACGAATATACTATCGCCTCTGTTGCAAATTTGTTGACATAGCTTTTGTACGTATGGAGGTTTGGTTAGGCTTGGTTACGACGTCGTCGAGTTGGCGGCGGAGGAAGACTCGGCATGAAGGCCAGCCACCCAGTGGTGTGGTACGTAGTGGTAATAGTACGCGCCCCGCTCCAAAACAAAGAAAAAGGTGCGTGTTGCACTCATGAGGGACTGCCAGTGAGATACTGGAGGAAGGTGGGGATGACGTCAAGTCCGCATGGCCCTTATGGGCTGGGCGCACACCTGCTACAATCACAATGACAATGAGAAGCTAGGCTGTAAGACGAGCGAATCCGGAAAAAATTTCTCGGTTCTGATTGTTCTCTGCAACGTGGGAACATGAAGTTGCAATCGCTAGTAATCGCGGATCGACATGCCACGCCCGGGCCCTGTACACACCGCCCGTCACACCAGTGCATGTGGCCACATGTGCTTCTGATGAACACACAAGTGAGAAAATCACGCTCGTACAGAGATCGCTGGAGCAAATCTGCAAGCCCAGCGGATTTTGCTGCAGTCCTAAGGCCAGCGTGTTTAGTTAAGCAGATCTACCAGTATCCCATTATCAAATGAAAATTGCGCTGCTGGCAAGGTCTGCACCTCGTGTGGCAGTCCAGCTAGTGCTGCGAATATCGTAGTCGATTACAGTTGTTGTTGCTGCTCGTGCAAGCATCGGAATTACAGTGATCTGTCTGTCAACGAAGGGATTCCCTACGCAAAAGAAGAATGGAATCTCCTCATTCTCTTCATCGCTGAAAAAGAGTGATGCCTAAAAATTGAAGTACAGAAAGAGACGTCTGAAAAAGCAAAACCTCGCACGACCTCATTCCGTGTTTGATCGTGGTAAGGGGTAAGGCAACTCGACCACTCATGTCAACGTGAACAGATGCTTGAGCCTCTCGTCACTTTCACTTTGACCGACGTCGTTAGTTTCCACTCATTCGTTGCGATCTGTAAAGTATACTTACTCCGTAACTTGCTTGGTGATTCGAGTCTTGGTGGTGATGAGAAATTTGCTGGGTGATTTGTGACTCGTAGCAGCGGCATCGCCATGTGGGGGTGATAATACATGAGAAGTTTAAGTGGTACCTTATAGGGTGAAAATCCAAGGTCTAACTTTAGTTGGTTGTGTAGTTGTGCCTGATAATAGTCTTGTTGAATGTATTGTTTTGTGAGTAAGGATTTTCTCCATGATGAAAACCTATGATCTACGATCAGGTGACGATGATGATTGTGCATTATTACTTTTTGGATGCGTTTTTTTTTTTGAGATTCTTTTTGGATGCGTTGCTATTGGAGAACCTGGCTGGTGCTATCTTGGTGAAATACTGCTATTATAAGGAATAGACCACTGTAGCGGGATATTTCTTTTCTGTAATTCCTCCTATATTTCACTATAGCGGGACATCCCGGACAAGTTCGTGGAGTTTCTCGCCGATCGGGAGCCGGCCGAGATGAACCTGCTGGAAGCCAGCTGTGGCTTTTGCCGCTGGCCCGTCGAGGTCATATTCGGCGGGCAAGGGTTTATCTACCTTAACCGAGGCTTCGACAAGTATGTCCGCGACCACAACTTAGAGGTCGGATGCCTGCTACACTTCTTCTACGAAGGGAAAGGCGAGATGGGCGTCAGGGAGTTGACTTATCCTGCTGCGGGCATTACCACACCAACAACATTGACGGGCAGTTGTTGGTTATAGGTTGTTCTTTTTTTGCAACGAAGATGGCGAGCGCTAGTTGAAGCCACTAGTATAGGTTTCTGGATGTTCTTCCATCGTAGCTAAAAAAAACGCACTTCGCCCTTGCCTAGTTTAGGTGACTGGGTGTTTTTTCTTCGCAACGAAAAAGGCGAGGGCTAGGCGAACCCACTAGTTAGGTTTCTTAATTTGTATTATTTCATGATATGTCCCAAATCATATGTAATATGTATTTATCTATGAATGAAAAAAAATATTTGCAAACTGTGAAATGCGTCAGGTAGACATCCCTAAACTCAAACGATTAATCGTGGCCCGAAAGCAAATTTCACACAGTGACCCGACGGAAACGTACACGCACATCAATTTTAGTGATCGAAATGCCTCGGGTTATGCCCTAGTGAACAGTGAGCTGGAGCTTCTCCTTCTAGCCGACGACCTCAAATAGTGAGCTAGCTACCTGTCGGCCGAAAGCCTGAAACAGCTGATCCACATTTGTGTGAGCTTCGTTTTTCGTGGTACTAGTCTGCCGGCCTGCACCGACCAGATCTAACAAGCACTCAATCAACCTTTTGCTTTTAAGCACAAAAGTTCAATACACGTGCTCACCGGGAGGAAAACGCTAGACTGGAACAAGATCGTGTGAGCTTGCCAGCAGCACTATCTTAATTTTTCTGACTTGTCTTTTTCTTTCGGAGGGCTGTACTTTTGAGCAACGGTTGACGAGTTCGTCTGCACAGGACGAGGTCTTCTGACGGGACGCCACTACACCCTAAACCATGCTTGTCTGAAGCTAGCTGCCTAGCTCTACTTTCAATGAAGCTCAAAGTTGTGTCTTCAAATGGGGGATGATTCTCGCAGAAAAAAGATACTGGCTGTTCGATCGAGACATCAAACTCGTCATATAAACAGAAAATAATCAATTGTTTTGAATAGAATCAATTAATATGCCCAGAAGTTGAACAAGTGATTTCTGTAATTCCCATTCTCCAAATTCCCTCACATTTTCCCCCTCACACCGGTTGTTTGCGCAAGCTCCTAGAAGGTTGCATAGCTTCTTCTAGATCGACATATTTATAGGGCGGGCGGTGCCTCCCGGTTCAATGTATCGTTCCCCGTTCAAATTGAACATTCAAACGCATGGGATCTAGTAGAACACTAGGTAGTACAAGTGGTACACCAATGAGAGATCATTTTCCAAGCATCAGTCAGTTATTCAATACTGTGTGTTGATGTGTCGACACAATACTCTCCTCTCCGAAGAAAAAGAACACATACTGTATGAATCGTGAGATTATCAGTACGAGTCAGTTTGTGGTGATATTTGAGGCGCACCAAAAGTTAGCCTGACTTGCGACATAAAATCCGCACGAATTATTGCACCTTCCCCTATCTCCTCTTCAAGGAGACGAACAATGTCTGCGTCGCCCGAGACGAACGGATGCACGCGATAGCTCCACACAAAACAAAGCCAATTTTGAAATTTGGTGCTGCGCAAATACGATTGGTAGATTGACAACGACAGGGAATTTCTTTGTGGCCGTGCGTCAACGAACCGGCCGGGGCACGTACGAGCACGACGACTCAAGCTTAGCCCGTTCTTCACATATTTCAGTTGTGTCAGTCAATCAACCATGCATTGAGTGAGTGTCTTCCTTTTTCAGAAAGAAAGAAATCATCGACGAGATACATCTAGCCTGAATGCGCAAGCCGTTGCCTTCAGTAGTTAAAAGGCGCTGCTCCATCGACTGCGACTTGACGAGAAATCAGTCAGTAAACATACAACTGTGAAACCCGGTCAGATCGCATTTTCTACAAGCTACACATGTTTGGTTTGATTGCCCTCCAATTAGCTCAGTACACGTTTTCTGAAGACTAATCTATTGGCTCACACGGCAGCACACGTGTACTAATAAGCCATTGTTTTCCACAAATCTGTTTTCTTTGTTAGATGTCGTCCGGAGTATTTTCTGTCTTCGGAACCGACAAAGTGTAGGTCAAATGGGTTTACCACTGCACTCAAATGTGACCAAATGATCAGAGATATGTAAAAGTAATTGATTTGATTCTGTCTCGATTTGGAACCCTGGTAGGGCCATGCAAATTTAAATTACATGCAAGGACTGTGGAAAATCTTTTCTGTACGATAGATCCTGAAACTCAGCACATATTTTTTTATGTATTCCGTACGCTTAGTAAGCAGGAATAAACTCTCATTTTCACGTCCAGCTTGTGTGGCTGGCAACAATCCAGTCTAGTCATCAGTCTAGGCCAGTTTCATCAACTAGAAATTTAAAAGTTGTATTCTGGCGCCGTCGTGCGAAGATCCAAATTATTGCTTGGTCATGCTTGTAAATTGTCATTGTTGGCCACCGTACTGCCCAAGGGCCTAAAATGATAAATACGCATCGATGGGTACGGTGGTACATTTTATACTTAGAATTATCATATAATTTGTATATTTCAATAAGTAGTTGGAAAATTCATAGAACAAGAGCACATATATATATGTTGCATAGCACGATTCTACAAACTTATGCCAATCATCTGCTTAACAAAAAAAGTAGCCATTTTGATGTGCACTGTACCAAAGAATCAAAACGAATTATGACATGCAGGCCTAGTGATGTGGGCATTATCTTTCGGGTACCCGACATTGCTATACCCAGTGCAGATTATGAAGATGGAACAACACAAGGACTCGACAAGCTTGATCCACACGTAATATCGACTTGGACTACAAGAAAGAGAACTCCAATTCGTAGTCGACTAGGACTCTTGTAAACCCTAGCCTGGTTGCATATATAAAGTCAGGCAGGGGCACCCCTTAGATCATAAGCAAATACCTAAGATCATACACGCAATACGCCTAGACATCGCAACTCGCAGATTAGAACTAGACTAGATACAATCCGCCTACGGCGGCACCCTGTACACATATGTTCATATACATTGCTAGCAGACGTAGTGATCCTCCACCGCGTGGACGTGAACCTAGGTACGTCGTGTGCCATCTCGCTCCCGGAATCTCCATCGTCGCTTCCATCAACCCTAAACCTCTCATGGTGTCCACTGCCCTGATGGGTTCGATGCATGGAAAACAAAAAAATTCTACCGTGAACATGAACAAAAACCAAGATCCAATCTAGGAAGAAGCAAGATCTAATCTACCAAGATCGAAGCAACAAGAAGATCATGAGACTAACCCACGAAGATTCCAAAGCCTACGAGATTAGATCTCGTTGTTGATGTAGTCGATCGTCCAGTGCTGCAATCCGGCAGCACTTCCGTACTCGGTCGTGCGTACGGTGTCGATGAAACCCGTCCTCTCCCGTTCCAGCGGGCAGCGGAGGTGTGGTAGATCCCCTCGGAATCCCAGCAGCACGACGACGTGGTGGTGGTGGTGGAGGAGAAAATTTGCAGGGCTTCGCCAAGCCGGAGCAGATGTGTAGTGGAGGAGAGAGGGGGCGCCAGGGCTAGGGTTTCAAGGGTGTGCGCCCCCTGCCCCCTCTTTATATAGGGGGAGGGTCGGTTTGGGTGGCCCCCCAACCCCCTAGATTCATCTAGGGCTGGCGGCCAAGGAGGGAGGAGTTTTCTTCCTAGTGGGCTGGCCGACTTGGGCCTTGAGGGGCATGTGCCCTGGCCCATTAGGCTAGGGTGCATCCCCTCGGCCCATGCTAGGACCCCTAGGGTCGTGGGCCCACTGGTGGGACCCGCGGAACCTTCTAAAACCTTCCTGGTCTTTCACCGGAAAAATCCCGAACTTTTCCCAAACCTAGAAATCAACTTCCCTTATATGAATCTTATTCTCCGGACCATTCCAGACCTCCTCGTGATGTCCTGGATCCCATCCGAGACTCCGAACAAACTTCGTCTCCATCTCATATTCCGAATCTACTTATGCGACATCGAACCTTAAGCGCGTCACCCTACGGTTCGTGAACAGACATGGTCGAGACTCCTCTCCGACTAATAACCAATAGCGGGATCTGGAGATCCATAATGGCTCCCACACATTCAGCGATAACTTAGTGATCGATTGAACAATTTACATACGATACCGATTCCTTTTGTCACGCGATACTTTACTTATCCGAGGTTCGATCATCGGTATCTCCATACCTTGTTCAACCTCGTTACCGACAAGTACTCTTTACTCGTACCGTGGTATGCCATCTCTTGTGACCCAGTCACATGCTTGCAAGCTAATTAGACGACATTCCACCGAGAGGGCCCAGAGTATATCTATCCGTCATCGGGATGGACAAACCCACTCTTGATCCATATGCCTCGACTCATACTTTCCGAATACTTAATCCCATCATTATAACCACCCATTCACGCAATGGCGTTTGATGTAATCAAAGTACCCTTCCGGTGTAAGTGATTTACATGATCTCATGGTCGAAGGACTAGGTAACTATGTATCGAAAGCTTATAGCAAGTTGAACTTAATAACTTGATCTCATGCTACACTTATTTGGGTGTATGTCCATTATATCATTCACCCAATGACATAACCTTGTTATTAACAACATCCAATGTTCATGATCACGAAACCATGATCATCTATTAATCAACAAGCTAGTTATACAAGAGGCTTACTAGGGACTCCTTATTATTTACATAACACACATGTATCAATGTTTCGGTTAATACAATTATAGCATGGGATGTAAACATTTATCATGAACACTAAGATATAACAATAACTAATTTATTATTGCCTCTTGGGCATATCTCCAACAGGAGCCCCCTCGTCAATTGGCGCCGTGTGTGGGAAGCGCGGTGGGCGGGCCTCATCATCAACGACGCTGAGAATTTCAAGTTCATCAGCAACATCTTCAACAAGATCGGGAGATCAGGAATTTCCGATCGCATCCGGCACTTAATTATCGACAGGCAGCGGCCTCTTCGTGATTCAGCAGCTTCCACACGCGCGAAACAGCCGAGAAAAGGCAGCACTTCACCGGAGCAGGCTCTCTCGGTCGTATTAAATCAAGCATCAATCCACGGGTTCAAGTTCCAAAAAAGATTTTTAGCTTGGCACATCCCATGTGTTGTGTACTTTGACATGATGTTTGATATCAAATATGTTACCTTGAACAAAAAATATCATCACTTTCACGTGTCGAACATAGCACATGCATTCACTTTATCCCTAGTGAGGTAGCAAAAGAAAAGGAAAAAATCATAATAGATCATGAATTTGTTGTCATCTTCAATCACTAAAACCATGATACTCCATCTAATACACACATCACCCCACACATGTTTTTTGCATAGATGTTGGATCAGAACAAATACTTAACAACGGGTACATAATATGCATCTATCAATACATCTTGCACATAATATGATCAGATCTCATAACACAATATCATAGAATAATGATTCGTCACATAGGTATTACATACATGGCCATAATCATGTAGGGCAACTCATATGGCAGTAAGAACTATGAAGCCACAAATCCGTAGTCTAGAGGTGGATTACTGTTATCACCCGATTTTGGCCAAATCAGGAGATGGGCCGTAAGTGAAGATGGGCTTGAAGGACGTACACGTGGAGCATCTTCGAAGCGGCCTTGCGCTAAGAGTTTGGGCTAAATCGCCCGTGTATCTGTAATTTAGTAGATCGTGTTGTGTTTAGAATTAACAGATAGAGTCTGGCCCGTGCACGGTTAGGTGCACGCCTCAATTAGAAAGTCCCTTGGACTATAAATATGTATCTAGGGTTATCGGAAAAGGAGGACAATCACCGTTCAACCAACACAAATTAGGCGCATCGCCACCCCTTTCTTCGAGGGTTTCTCCCGGATAAGCACCATGCTGCCTAGATCGCATCTTGCGATCTAGGCAGCACAATGTTTATTCGTTTACCTTGTACTGCTCGTGCTGAAGCCTTGTTGATGGCGAGCAGTACTATTTATCCTTAGGTGTTTAGGGGCTTGCATTGATGCTTTCTCGTGCATATCTGCGTGGCAATGCCGTCCCGACACCTAGCTGCCCTTACACCTATCCAGGTGTAAGGGCAGCATCTTGCTTGTTCGTTACTTAGTAGATCCGATCCGTTATAGTTGCTCCTTGCCCCGCAAGGATTAGTTTAATATCTGCATAGTTAGGCCTTATGTTGGGGTCGGAGGATCCGGTGGTGCGTTAGATGTTGTTCACCGTCCCTGCAAGGGATGGGAATCAACGTTATGTTGGTTTTTAGGCCTCTCGTAGGGGTAGTTTGCATCATCTTCCGTAGCTGCTAGGCCCGATCACACGTAGGACGTTCCGGTTATGCGGTGAAAACCCTAAACTGTTGTGGATCGCTTTAGCTTTGTTTTGATCAAGCAGGATCCCCATGTCATTGTAAATCCAACGTGAACCATGGGGCGATCGGCTCCTTGAGCCGATCCACAGGGAAACCTGAGAGCCGATAGGGCTCTATTTAATGTTTACGTGTCTACCATGCAGGAACAATCGAGCACTCTAACACCTTCCTGATCGGGTCTAGGTCAGGTGGCACGCCCTAGCAACCGCCAGGACGTGGCTGGAAATTTGCGGGACGACGCGAGGTGCCAGGGTCCACTAGGCGGCCTTGGGAGCCTCCCGGCTCTTCGTGTTGCTTAGCCATTGCCCGTCGGTGGGTTTTGGAGGGTAACACATTCTGGCACGCCCGGTGGGACATCTTCTGCAACATCCACGTCAACACCGACATCCGGGATGGCAGAGGAACAGATCACATACGAGGAGCTTCCTCCTGATCATAAGAAGAAGTACGATGAGCTGAAGGCCATCGTTGAAGCCGAACTCATCGGCTCCTTTGAGAAAACTCGTTCGCACGGCGTCAGGTTCAAAGGATTCACGCCACAAGGCGTCCTTGATGGGTTGGATCTATCTCTCCCATCAGATGAACGTACCAGAGCCCTGCGACAGGAAATCAACTACGTGGTGGCTCACTCGCTACATCGGCATTCTGAGAGCCTGGTGAATTCTTTGGAGCGCGTTGCGCTCCATGTGGTGCAAGAGATCATGGAGCGTCGGTACTCCCCTTCAGGACCTGTTCTAGGGACTCACCAAGGAGAGGTGCAACTCCACACCAGGCCACCATTGCCGTACTCGATGGCAGCTCCGCAACAACAAGGTTTACCGGCATACGTTGTCTACAAGGTTGGAGGTGATCCGGCGACTACCAGTTCTTATATGAGCCGCCCAAGGAGATCCCACACGGATACGTGTGCACGTTTGTGCCGGACTGCAACAACTGGACGGGCGATCCAGGCTCCAACAGAGATTGCCGGAGCAGAGCCATTGTTCCGGCAGGAGGAACGACTGCAGAATGGGGAGTTTGGGAGCGAGCGAGAAACAGGCGTGGCTAGCCATATGCCACCGCACGGTCCAGGAAAGCTCACTGCCACTACCTCCACCACGATCGATCAGTGCAGTCGAGAGATCAGTTCGGCATCTTGCCGAAGAAGAAGATAATCGGCTATTTCAAGCCGTACCCCAATGAGTTTGACCTGATCCCACTACCACCTAAGTACCGGCTTCCGGACTTCAACAAATTCAGTGGGTCAGAAGGATCTAGCTCCATCGAGCACGTGAGCCGATACTTGGCCCAGCTGGGCATGGTTTCGGCATCGGATCAGCTACGGGTGAGGCTCTTTCGCAATCCCTCACCGGTCCGCTTTGGATGGTACACCTCGTTGCAGCCAAATTCAGTGCAATCATGGAAGCTGGAGGAACAGTTTCACACCCAATATCATTCGGAAGCTACCGAGCTGGTATTGCCGAACTAGCACAGGTTCGGCAGAGGCGAGGAGAGACAGTGTCCGAATACATCCAACGTTTCAGAACTATCAAGAACCGATGCTATTCGGTTCATTTAACTGAGAAAGAAGCAGTCGAGCTGGCCGTGGCAGGCCTTGCAGCGTCATTCAAAGATCTGACGTTCCAAGTGGAGTACAACTCGTTGACGCACCTGGTCAATAGACTGACCTTATATGAACAACGCCATCCAGAACTGTACCAGGACAAGTTCAAGCGCGCGATAACCCTGGTCAATGCTGATGAGGATGAAGATTCTGCGGAAGATCAGGAAGTCGCAGTAGCCGAGTGGACTCGGACGCCAGTACCTGTGTCCTGCAAATGGGTGAACCCGCCAGGGCCTCCAAGAGGGTTGGACTTTGATGTGAGCAAAACTGAACAGATCTTCGATCTGCTACTGAAAGAGAAACAGTTGAAGCTCCCTGAAGGCCACAAGATCCCTACGGCGCAAGAGATGAACAAAAGGCCATACTGCAAATGGCATCATACGTTCACGCACGCCACCAACGACTGCAAAGTATTACGCGCACAAATTCAGATGGCGATAGAATCAGGCCGATTAACTTTCGGACAGTTATGAAGGTAGACATGCGTCCGTTTCCGGACGTCAACATGGTGGACCTAAGCCACTCCATAAGGGAGCCAGGGTTCTCTTTTGATGTCAATATGGCAGGGTTTGTGATCCGCCATGGCAAAGATAAAGCAGAGGGCAGCCACTCTCGTGGCAAAGATAAAGAGGAGGCCGTTCCACGCGACCGGCCCCAAGATGATGATAGACGGTACCTAACCGAGGAGGAGGTGAGAAGCATACGGTATCAGCGCCCACTCTCCGTGCATCTCCTCAACAAATATGAGCAGCAGACGACCGACGTCGGCGCTACGACGAAGACGATGAAAGATATCGTCGGTCGATGCGAAAACAGAGGTATCGTCGCACGACAGGAACAACGACGGGTACGAATGTCGCGCTAGAGGGAGGCCAAGGGAGCAAGACGACGTGGATAAGCACTGGTGACAAAGGATTAACTTGTCAATGCCTACAGATTGTAGACTAGGTTTTGCTAGAAGTAGAGGGCAAGTAGATCTCGAAGGTTCAGCGAAAAGTACTCGACGATTATGAAAACTAGGTTTATGTTGACAGTAGATTCGATCCTTTCTTTGTCCCTCGACTCCCCCTTATATAGGTGGAGCCGAGGGTTTCGTGGTACACAAGTTACAGAGTTCGGGAGGGTTTCGTATCCAACCCGTAAGATTACAAATCTCTATCTTTCCTAATACAAACTATCTTTCCTTAATACTAAATGGGCTTCCAAGTCTTCTTATTCTTCGAGTACTGGGCCTTCAATAAACCCCGGGTACCATCTTTGGCAGGCCCATTGGGGATGCCTATGTCAGTAGCCCCCGAGATTTTTCTTGAATCGAAGAATCAGGGAAAATCTCCAACTTTATTCATCACACAATCTTTCGATATGCAAACACTATTTTGTACAGGGATAACGGTAGTTGGGGCTAGTTCATCTGACGGATCAGGTACTAGTTAACTGCTCTAGTGGCAATCCGCAAAAACCTACTTCAAGATCACGTCCCTGGACATGATCTCGGGATACTGGTGTAAACTTCGACATGTGCCGCTTAAGGTCTTACCATTCGTCGAGTCCCAGTCATATTTTATCGGGTACCTAACGCGTCCGTTAGGATTTTTCTTCGTATATACGGAAAAAGTAGCAATCCGCCGTCAGAGACGGTGCCACGCCGAACGGATCTGGGGTCTTACCTTCGCAAAGTTTTGCGGCATTCAGAGATTTATTCGCGACTTTTAGCGCTCTGAGAATATATTGTCGAGTGCTTTTGCTTTGGAATAGCACATTTTATCGAGTCATATTTGATGACTTATTTTGCCTTCCCGATGGGAGTATTTGTAGAGTTATCTGTGTAACTCGAAATATACTCACTTTTTTAAAAATTCATCGGGCACGCGAATAGCGTTCCCGATGGGAGTAGCCCCCGAGGCTACAGCCAAGAACTTGTGCTTGGGTGTAGGCTCCACAGATTAGTATCCTTTGCCGCTATATTTATAATCCTTCTCGATATTTTTATATTTATCGGGTGCGCGACCAGCGCTCCCGATGGGAGTAGCCCCCGAGGCTATGAACAAATACTTATATTTGATCATAGGCTCTCGCCATTTCTATCTTGTCGACTCGAATTTTCTTTTTCCAAAGTAGCCCCCGAGCGTTTGGGCAAAAACTTGTATTTGATCAAAAGCTCCCGAGATAATCTTATGTTGTCGATAAACTTTTGAAACCTCATAGTCGAGCTTTTCTTTTATCTTGACGACGTCATTGCTGATGATAGCCACGATTTCTATTTTGGAAACTGACCATTACCGCTTGTTTCGCTGCCTTGTGGGTCCCAATTCCTGATCTAACGGACACGTCGTGCAAGTGGGGGACACATGTTCTCCCCTTTTTCTGGCACACGTTCTGTAACCTCGTCAATGTTAAAATACCTTTTTACCCTTGTTTCCACGTGGTGATCATCTCCTGCATTCTTTTTCCATCCAACGGTTCCGCCGCTTCACCGCACCTCTATATAAGATCCCCTTCTTCTTCCTCGAACACTTCCGCTCGCGCCGTTCCCCTGCTTTCCTCTGCAAAATTTCCTCCTGCGCTCCTCATCTCCCAAAGCTCTTCTCTTCGTAGCTACACCTCTCCGCCATTGTTGATGCCACCGCGTCGCTTGACCAGGCACAGCACACCTGATTCATCGATGGCTGCCGCGGATCTAGGAGCCGCGGAGTGGGAGAGGTCCAAGATCACGAACCAGGACCTGAATCTCTTGAAGAAGCTGGGGATTACCAAGAAACCCAAAGCGGTTTGCTTCCCCAGTGAAGAAAGCTACCCAACCCCTCCAATGGGGTATCGGGTAAGTTTTGTTGATCACCTCATCCGCGGTCTTTCCGCCCCCATTCACCCTTTTCTTCGGGGGTTACTTTATGTTTATGGTCTCCAACTTCACCACCTCACGCCCAACTCTATCCTTCATATTTCTATCTTCATCACCCTCTGCGAAGCCTTCCTTGGTGTCCAGCCTAACTGGGCATTATGGAAGCGCATTTTCTTCTGTCGCCGTAATGGCTCTGCCAATGTCGCCTATAATATAGGCGGCGTTGTTATTTCTGTTCGCTCCTCTGTCAACTACTTCGACGTCAAACTCCCTGACTCCGTTCAAGGGTGGCGCAAGAAGTGGTTATACATTCGTGAAGAAAACCATGGATGCGCCGAAGACAACATTCCTCCTTTTGACGGTGCCGAGAAAATCCTTCGCCGCCGTTCTTGGGACGCAGAGGCTACCGAGGAAGAAAGAACTTCGACAGAAGCCCTGATGACTCGCATCCATGAGTTGCAAAACACTCGTGGAAAAGAATTATCAGGCATCCAAATTACGGCGTATTTCCTTAGGACTAGAGTGCAGCCTCTTCAGGCTCGCAAAAACCCTTTCTGGAATTATGCTGGCGATGAAGACACAGATCGCTTGTCGACGAATCTGGAAGTCAAGGATTTGGATAGGCTTATCCGAAAGATTTCATCTCTCAAGAAGAAAGACTCTATCCCTTCCACTTATCGCGTAAAACCATACAGCGCCGCCAATGCGCTTCCTAAGGTAAACATTGTCGCGTAATTTGTTGTTGCCTTGCTGTTTGTGTTGTTACTCCTTTCTGACATCCTTCCCTCTTTTTATACAGGACCACCCAAATCTTGTTTCACTTCCTCCTCTTCCTGAAGGTGGGGAAGTCGAAGAAAGGGCCGTTATCTCCGATGATAACCAAGATGCCCCCTCTTTTGCAAATGAACCCGCAGAATCTCGAAAATCTGCGGGATCCGACGAAAAAGAGGATGTCTCTGAAGCCACTGCGTCGGCACAATCTCCTCCTCCTGCTGTTTCTCCAAGGAACAAAAGGAAAAGGGATGATGCCGAAGATTCCGGCACCTCCAAGGTCGAAGAAGCTGTCCCTTCTCACCAGAAGGCAGGCTATGATCCATACCTCGAGGCTCTCATCAGTTCGTAAGTACCCTTTCTCTGTTTATTTGTACTTGAAGATTCTTGTCTATCTTGCTTTTTATATTGTCGACATTTACTCGTAGTGATGATGAAGAAGAAGTACCAACTGCTGATGTGGCTGCTCGAACGAGTACGTCACATACATTAGTCGCCTCGGAGACGCCAGTTGAAGGAGAAGAAACGTCGCCTCCTCGACAGAACGTCGGCGCTGCTACTCCTCCGTCAAGCCCCCTTGTCCCTTCACCAAAAAGGGCAAGGGTTGAAACAATCCCGGAGCTTACTCTTCAATCGAGTAGCTCTTCTAACCCTCTCTTGGATGACGTAAGTTCTTAATGCGCTTGTCGCTGTTTATATTTTCTCCGTTTGCTCCTATGTGTCGTCATTTTTCCCATACCGACATTTTCTTTCTTTGTCTTTCCTTGATAGCCTATGATCAAAGAGCTTCTTCGCATCGGTGCCCAATTCGTTGGGTACCGTGATTACGCCAGTAAAACTGAAGGTAGTGCCTGGCTACTTTTTGCTTCTGCTTCCTTTCTGCTTTATTGTCGACGTTTGTAGCTAATCTTGTCTTCCTTTTTCAGAGAAACTGGCAGAAGCCAATGAACGTGCTGACACGCTTGCTCAAAAATTAGAGCAATGTGAGGAGGCTCGTAAAAAGGCCGAGTCGGATGCTGTTGAAGCTAGGCAAGAAGCTGACAAAGCTAAGGCTGATGCTGCTGGTGTCGAAGATCTTCGGAAACGTCTGCATGATGCCGAGACTTCGCTAAGCGAGCACATAACTGCGCAATCTGCTCGCGAAGCGGCGATCACCAAACGTATAAGGACACAAAATCGTCGCTTTGTCAGTAAGTATTTGCACCATTTCATACCCTTTGGATTTTTCTTTTTTGCACTTGTTTGTTGACCAAATTTTCTATTTTTATTTTGACAGATAGGACTTCCCAAGAATTTGAACTTGAAAATCCCGACAATGATTCTCTTCTTGACGCCGTTTCATTCCTTGAGTTTCATGGGACGGAAGCACGTGAAGGCATGGATGAAGCCAGGGCGGGGTTGTCAAAGCTTTTCCCCTACTTCTTCCCGAAGAAAGAGGAGCCCGCGACTTTCCTTGGTCTTGCCAAGTGCTTTAATCCTCCCGAAGATCTTGGGCTGAAGATGCGCCATGAGAACATGAAGGTTGCCGTTGAAAGCACCGTTGCCCTAGTTGCTGACAGTCAACAGACTATTGACTGGGCCAAAGTTGGCGACACGGAGCAGATAGAGCAAACAAAGTGGCGATCATTGATCAAGGCGGCAAAGCTGAACACGAAGAAAATCCTGGCCTATCTCGGGATCAAGCCATCTTCGACTCCTAGCTCGTCAAGGCCGGAGGTCTAATTGAATGCCTTTGTCTTTTCTATTTTTTGCTTTCTTTATTTCTTTTGCTGTTGTCGCCATTCTAGCCTTGGCGACAATTACCCTGCCAGTCCCTTAGGAGAACTTCTTTTGTAATGACCATGTAAATTTTCTAGAAGCAATGAAATTCCTCTTGGTGCTATCATTGATCCGGGGATTTTCTTTTCCAGTTGATATTTGATAATTATTCAACCAATCCTTGCTCTCCCGATGCTGCTCCCGCGTCTTCCTTGTCGAAGAAAGTAAAAGCCGATGACAATTTCCTTGAAGGTTCTTCAAGCACACCTTTGTCGGAAGATTTACAGGAACTTCGACAACAACTTCAGTCCACGAAGAAACAAACTCTGGCAATGATGGAACAATCTCGGAAAGCGTCTGAACAAGAACGACTTGCTCGTCGACAAGCCGAAGAGGCTATGGCTGCCAAGGATGCTGCTGTATTGGAAGCAAAAGGAGCCAATACCCGAGAAAATAGCATGCTCGAGCTGATGTTGGAAGCTAGCACAGATATGTTAGGTATGTATCTCAAACTTTATGATGCCTTCTCTTTATTTTGCTGTGCCTTCTTCCAAGTTTCTTGCCTTGTTGTCTAATAGGCTCAGTTCTTGATGCTGCTGCCGAAGATCGAAGAGTGAATGAGAGAACGAATCTTCTTGTCAACCTTTCCCTTAACCATGGCTCTTTATTTTGGGCCACTCCTGAACGAACCCAGCAGATTGTCAGGTTCCAAGATCGTGCTTGCCAAGTACGCGAATTTCTAAATTTTTGCACGACAACGTTGACCCTTGTTTTCAAGACTTTGTTTCCTCGGAATGAGGTTCCTGCGACTCTTCCTGAATTGCTAGAGACCTTCAGAGATGCTCCTCGTATTCATAATTTCGTACGAGCCCAACTGACTGCTGGAGCAAGATTTGCCATGATTATGATACATATTTGCCATCCAAAGTTAGACCTGTCGACGATTGTCGTTGATTGCATGGCGAAGAAAACGCGGCGGAAGAATAATATTGATGCAATCAACGAGATGGTGACTCCTGTGGCCGAGTCGATGATAGACGAGCTTCTTCGGATGGATTCAGAATTCTTCGTCAAGGGATCTTATGCCGAGCATAAAACAACCAGAGGCTTGTCAATAGATACTATTTTAGGTTCTGACTGATTTGTAAAACTTTGTCGAAAACATTTGTTGTATATCACAGAATGCTCTATATTGTTGGAGCCCCCGAGCCTTTTGGCTAGAGTTTGTACTATTTTTCTCTTCCCAAGATTTCTTCTTGTGCTGTAATAAAACACCTTGATGGACTGCAGGATCTTGGTGTCGAAGTTCTATATTTTTGTTTGTCTGGGTTTTGGACCAAAATGATGAGATTTTCTGATGTGTGTACTATATTTAATCATTACCAGCGTCCGATTTATGTATTTGGCGAGGTACTATTGTACCAAGGCGAAATATTTTTCAGTAAATCGAGTTTGTCTGTTTTGATATTTGAAGGTGTAGAGCCCCCGAGTGTGTCGACGAATAAGAAGTATATCTTTACTATTTTTATTATATTGCAGCACCGCGAGCCCGCCTCATTAAAAACCTTTCCCGGCCCCACTCGGTGCCCCGAAAAAGGAAAAGAGTGCGTCTGAAAACTCGCGGGCGTTTCAGTACATTGTATGTTTACAGAGGAGACTATATTTCTCTATCTAGGCGTAAAAACGCCTGAGCTGCGCCACGTTCCAAGGATTTGGCTCAACGTTCCCCGTCTTCTTGTCCTTGATCCTGTATGCTCCTCCTTCGATGACTTCTGTGACGATGTAGGGTCCAAGCCATGGTGACTCGAGTTTTTCATGACTTTTTTGATTGAGTCGCAAAACTAAATCACCGACTTGAAAAGATCTTGGCCGCAATCTTCGACTGTGGTAATTCTTCAGGTCCTGTTGATATTTAGCGACTCGCGACAGAACTTCATCTCGAGCTTCGTCAAGTGCATCGACGTCGTCCTCCAAGGCTTTTCTCGAGATTTCTTCATTATATTCTGTAACTCTTGGGGAATCATGCTCGATTTCTATCGGCAGGACTGCTGATACGCGTAGATGCACACGTCCGTTGGGAACCCCAAGTGGAAGGTATGATGCGTATAGAAGCAAGTTTCCCTCAGTATGAAACCAAGGTTTAATCGAACCAGTAGGAGCCAAGAAGCACGTTGAAGGTTGATGGTCGCGAAATGTGATGCGGCGCAACACCAGGGATTCCGGCGCCAACGCGGAACCTGCACAACACAACCCAAGTACTTTGCCCCAACGAAACAGTGAGGTTGTCAATCTCACCGGCTTGCTGTAACAAAGGATTAAACGTATCGAGTGGAAGATGTTTGCAAAGAAAACAGTAAAACAAGCAGATTGTATGCTATGTAAAGAATAGGACCGGGTCCACAGTTCACTAGAGGTGTCTCTCCCATAAGATAAAAGCATGTTGGGTGAACAAATTACAGTCGGGCAATTGACAAATAGAGAAAGGCATAACAATGCATATACATGATATGATAAATATAGTGAGATTTAATTGGGCATTACGACAAAGTACATAGACCGCCATCCAACGCATCTATGCCTAAAAAGTCCACCTTCAGGTTATCATCCGAACCCCCAGTATTAAGTTGCAAAGCAACAGACAATTGCATTAAGTATGGTGCGTAATGTAATCAACAACTACATCCTTAGACATAGAATCAATGTTTTATCCCTAGTGGCAATAGCACATCCACAACCTTAGAACTTTCTGTCACTGTCCCAGATTCAATGGAGGCATGAACCCACTATCGAGCATAAATACTCCCTCTTGGAGTTAAGAGTAAAAACTTGGCCAGAGCCTCTACTAATAACGGAGAGCATGCAAGATCATAAACGACACATAAACAATAGATTGATAATCACCATAATCATAGTACTCTCTATCCATCGGATCCCGACAAACACAACATATAGAATTACATATAGATGATCTTGATCATGTTAGGCAGCTCACAAGATCCAACAATGAAGCACAACAAGGAGAAGACGACCATCTAGCTACTGCTATGGACCCATGGTCCAGGGGTGAACTACTCACTCATCACTCCGGAGGAGACCATGGCGGTGTAGAGTCCTCCGGGAGATGAATCCCCTCTCCGGCAGGGTGCCGGAGGCGATCTCCTGAATCCCCCGAGATGGGATTCGCGGCGGCGGCGTCTCTGGAAGGTTTTCCGTATCGTGGCTCTCGCACCTGGGGTTTCGTGACGGAGGCTTTAAGTAGGCGGAAGGTCAACGCGGGGGCCACACGAGGGGCCTAGGGGGTGGTCGGCGCGGCCGGGCTTGGGCCGCGCCGCCCTATGCCCTGGCTGCCTCGTGGCCCCACTTCGTTATCTCTTCGGTCTTCCGGAAGCTTCGTGCAAAAATAGGACCCTGGGCGAAAGTTTCGTCCAATTCCGAGAATATTTCTTTACTAGGATTTCTGAAACCAAAAACAGCAGAAAACAACAACTGGCTCTTCGGCATCTTGTTAATAGGTTAGTTCCAGAAAATGCATAAATATGACATATAATGTGCATAAAACATGTAGGTATCATCAATAAAGTAGCATGGAACATAAGAAATTATCGATACGTTGGAGACGTATCAGCATCCCTGCTTAGTTCTGCTCGTCCCGAGCAGGTAAAACGATAACAAAGATAATTTCGAAGTGACATGCCATCATAATCTTGATCATACTATTTGTAAACATATGTAATGAATGCAGCGATCAAAACAAAGGTAATGACATGAGTAAACAACTGAATCATAAAGCAAAGACTTTTCATGAATACTACTTCAAGACAAGCATCAATAAGTCTTGCATAAGAGTTAACTCATAAAGCAATAAATCAAAGTAAAGGTGTTGAAGCAACACATAGGAAGATTAAGTTTCAGCGGTTGCTTTCAACTTATAACATGTATATCTCATGGATATTGTCAACATAAAGTAATATAACAAGTGCAATATGCAAGTATGTAGGAATCAATGCACAGTTCACACAAGTGTTTGCTTCTTAGGTGGAAGGAGATAGGTAAACTGACTCAACAATAAAAGTAAAAGAATGGTCCTTCAAGAGGAAAGCATCGATTGCTGTATTTGTGCTAGAGCTTTTATTTTGAAAACATGAAACAATTTTGTCAACGGTAGTAATAAAGCATATGAGTTATGTAAATTATATCTTATAAGTTGCAAGCCTCATGCATAGTATACTAATAGTGTCCGCACCTCGTCCTACTTAGCTTGGACTACCGGATCTTCGCATGCCATGTTTCAACCAAGTGTCACAAAGGGGTACCTCCATGCCGCCTGTACAAAGGTCTAAGGAGAATGCTCGCATTTTGGATTTCTCGCTTTTGATTATTCTCAACTTAGACATCCATACCGGGACAACATGGACAACAGATAATGGACTCCTCTTAAATGCATAAGCATGTAGCAATGATTATTATTCTCATATGAGATTGAGGATATATGTCCAAAACTGAAACTTCCACCATGGTTCATGGCTTTAGTTAGCGGCCCAATGTTCTTCTCTAACAATTTTGCATGCTCCAACCACTAAAATGATAGATCCTTCAGACAAGACGGACATGCATAGCAACTCACATGATATTCAACAATAGTTGATGGCGTTCCCCAGAAGCATGGTTATCGCACAACAAGCAACTTAATAAAATATAAAGTGCATAAGTACATATTCAATACTACGATAGTTTTTAAGGCTATTTTGTCCCATGAGCTATATATTGCAAAGGTGAATGATGGAATTTTAAAGGTAGCACTCAAGCAATTTACTTTGGAATGGCGGAGAAATACCATGTAGTAGGTAGGTATGGTGGACACAAATGGCATAGTAGTTGGCTCAAGGATTTTGGATGCATGAGAAGTATTCCCTCTCGATACAAGGTTTAGGCTAGCAAGGTTATTTGAAGCAAACTCAAGGATGAACAGGTGCAGCAAAACTCACATAAAAGACATATTGTAAACATTATAAGACTCTACACCGTCTTCCTTGTTGTTCAAAACTCAATACTAGATATTATCTAGACCTTAGAGAAACCAAATATGCAAATCAAATTTTAGCAAGCTCTATGTATTTCTTCATTAATGGGTGCAAAGCATATGATGCAAGAGCTTAAACATGAGCATAACAATTGCCAAGTATCACATTATCCAAGACATTTTAGAATTACTACATGTAGCATTTTCCAATTCCAACCATATAACAATTTAACGAAGAAGAAACTTCGCCTTGAACATTATGAGTAAAGCCTAAGGACACATGTGTCCATATGCAACAGCGGAGCGTGTCTCTCTCCCACAAAGTGAATGCTAGGATCCATCTTATTCAAACAAAAACAAAAAACGAAAACAAACCGACGCTCCAAGTAAAGAACACAAGATGTGAAAAAAAATATAGTTTCAGGGGAGGAACCTGATGATGTTGTCGATGAAGAAGGGGATGCCTTGGGCATCCCCAAGCTTAGACGCTTGAGTCTTCTTAAAATATGCAGGGGTGAACCACGGGGCATCCCCAAGCTTAGAGCTTTCACTCCTCTTGATCATAGTATATCATTCTCCTCTCTTGACCCTTGAAAACTTCCTTCACACCAAACTTCAAGCAAACTCATTAGAGGGTTAGTGCACAATTAATAATTCACTCATTCAGAGGTGACACAATCATTATTTTCACTTCTGGACATTGCATAATGCTACTGGACATTAGTGGATCAAAGAAATAAATCCAACATAGCAAAAGAGGCAATGCGAAATAAAAGGCAGAATCTGTCAAAACAGAACAGTCCGTAAAGACGAATTTAAAGATGGCACCAGACTTGCTCAAATGGAAAAACTCAAAACTAATGAAAGTTGCGTACATATCTGAGGATCACGCTCGTAAATTGGCAGATTTTTTCGAATTTTCTACAGAGAACTGTGCCCAGATTCGTGACAGACAGCAATGCTGTTTCTGCGCAGCGATCCCAAATATAACATCAACTTGACATAGAAACTTTACTTGGCACAAAAACATGATAAGGAGAGGTTGCTACAGTAGTAAACAACTTCCAAGACTCAACAAAACAAAAAATTGCTGTAGGTAAAAACATGGGTTGTCTCCCATAAGCGCTTTTCTTTAACGCCTTTCAGGTAGGCGCAGAAAGTGCAAATCAAGTAACATCAAGAGACGGTGTGTCAACCTTACCTTGGGCTTCATCCTTACCTTTCTTATTGTTTTTCTTTCCTTTTGGTTTAGGAAATATATGATTTCCCCCTGGTATAGAGGTGAATTTCAGAGTGCCTTCTCCCACATCAATGACTGCTCCCAATAGTTTCAGCAAGGATCTTCCGAGTATGATTTTTCCTGTTTCAATAACAAGATAATCAATGGATATTGTTCTTCCAAGAATGGTTGTATGCACACCTGCAGCTATTCCCTTAGGAATTATAATAGAGTTATCAATGAGAGTTATTTCTTCTCCCCCTTCATCGACTCCCCAAAGTTTCAAAGATTTATAAATGTTTTCAGGCATAAGGCAAAATTCATACATAATATCACAGTAGGCATGAAGAGTTCGATCACCGATAACAATTTTAACAGCAGGATCCCATAATGAAGGTTTAGGATTCTCTAAGACTTGTTCAAGACGATTACGAACACAGTGATAATTGTCATTTAAGCGAGATGTACTTATTTCGAGATTGTTCAATCTATTATAAATGCTAATAAGGGCTGAATCAAAGTTATTAGCTGAATCATGTGATGCAACCAATTTCTTTATGGCATTAAAAGCTTGATCCCCATTACAATGAAGGAAATCTCCTCCTACTAAAGTGTCCAAAGCATATCTATAGCGAACCATAAGACCAAAATAAAAATTACTAAGGAGCAAACTTAGAGTCATTTGAGGTTCAGTTTTACGATAAGAAGTAAAAATTCTAGACCAAGCATCCTTAAAACTCTCCTCATCCCCTTGTTTAAAAGTGAAGACTAATTCTTCAGGTGAAGAAGTAACAGGTTCAGAGCTAGACATGGTAACAAAAGTAACTAATTTTTTTATTTTTAATATAGAGTGCAAGACAATAAATAAAGCAAACTAGATAAAGTAAATGCAAGTAACTAATTTTTTTGTGTTTTTGATATAGAGAGCAAGACAGTAAATAAAGTAAAACTAGCAACTAATTTTTTTGTGTTTTGTTTAGGTGCAGCAAACAAAGTAGTAAATAAAATAAAGCAAGACAAAAACAAAGTAAAGAGATTGAGAAGTGGAGACTCCCCTTGCAGCGTGTCTTGATCTCCCCGGCAACGGCGCCAGAAATTTAGCTTGATACGCGTAGATGCACACGTCCGTTGGGAACCCCAAGTGGAAGGTATGATGCGTATAGAAGCAAGTTTCCCTCAGTATGAAACCAAGGTTTAATCGAACCAGTAGGAGCCAAGAAGCACGTTGAAGGTTGATGGTCGCGAAATGTGATGCGGCGCAACACCAGGGATTCCGGCGCCAACGCGGAACCTGCACAACACAACCCAAGTACTTTGCCCCAACGAAACAGTGAGGTTGTCAATCTCACCGGCTTGCTGTAACAAAGGATTAAACGTATCGAGTGGAAGATGTTTGCAAAGAAAACAGTAAACACAATTGCAGTAGATTGTATGCTATGTAAAGAATAGGACCGGGGTCCACAGTTCACTAGAGGTGTCTCTCCCATAAGATAAAAGCATGTTGGGTGAACAAATTACAGTCGGGCAATTGACAAATAGAGAAAGGCATAACAATGCATATACATGATATGATAAATATAGTGAGATTTAATTGGGCATTACGACAAAGTACATAGACCGCCATCCAACTACATCTATGCCTAAAAAGTCCACCTTCAGGTTATCATCCGAACCCCCTCCAGTATTAAGTTGCAAAGCAACAGACAATTGCATTAAGTATGGTGCGTAATGTAATCAACAACTACATCCTTAGACATAGAATCAATGTTTTATCCCTAGTGGCAACAGCACATCCACAACCTTAGAACTTTCTGTCACTGTCCCAGATTCAATGGAGGCATGAACCCACTATCGAGCATAAATACTCCCTCTTGGAGTTAAGAGTAAAAACTTGGCCAGAGCCTCTACTAATAACGGAGAGCATGCAAGATCATAAACGACACATAAACAATAGATTGATAATCACCATAATCATAGTACTCTCTATCCATCGGATCCGACAAACACAACATATAGAATTACATATAGATGATCTTGATCATGTTAGGCAGCTCACAAGATCCAACAATGAAGCACAACAAGGAGAAGACGACCATCTAGCTACTGCTATGGACCCATGGTCCAGGGGTGAACTACTCACTCATCACTCCGGAGGCGACCATGGCGGTGTAGAGTCCTCCGGGATGAATCCCCTCTCCGGCAGGGTGCCGGAGGCGATCTCCTGAATCCCCGAGATGGGATTCGCGGCGGCGTCTCTCGAAGGTTTTCCGTATCGTGGCTCTCGGTACTCGGGGTTTCGTGACGGAGGCTTTAAGTATGCGGAAGGTCAACGCGGGGGCCACACGAGGGGCCTAGGGGGTAGGTCGGCGCGGCCAGGGCTTGGGCCGCGCCGCCCTATGCCCTGGCTGCCTCGTGGCCCCACTTCGTTATCTCTTCGGTCTTCTGGAAGCTTCGTGCAAAAATAGGACCCTGGGCGAAAGTTTCGTCCAATTCCGAGAATATTTCTTTACTAGGATTTCTGAAACCAAAACAGCAGAAAACAGCAACTGGCTCTTCGGCATCTTGTTAATAGGTTAGTTCCAGAAAATGCATAAATATGACATATAATGTGCATAAAACATGTAGGTATCATCAATAAAGTAGCATGGAACATAAGAAATTATCGATACGTTGGAGACGTATCAACTGCTTCGGCTCCATGGACCAGAAAAAACGGCGTTTCGTGTCGCCGTATTTGGTGTTGTTCGGATACTCCACAATACACTTGGCAGCTCCTCCGGCCAAGTATGCCGAGCTTTTTCCAGTGGTCCTAGCAGGCGTTTCTTGATGCCATTGCAGATAATGCCATTGGCTTTCTCGACTTGTCCATTGGTCTGTGGATGTGCGACAGACGCAAAACTCAACTTAATGCCCACTTCTGCGCAGTATGCTTTGAACTCCTTGGACGTAAAGTTGCTGCCGTTGTCTGTGACGATGCTATGAGGGACTCCAAATCTGAAGACGATGCTTTTCACGAACTTAATCGCCGACGCACCGTCCGGTGAATTTATCGGCTTTGCTTCGATCCATTTTGTAAATTTGTCGACAGCAACAAGCATATACTCATAACCTCCTGGCGAAGCTTTGTGTAGTTTTCCCACCATATCGAGACCCCATTGAGCAAAGGGCCAAGATAGTGGGATTGGCATGAGTTCTGCTGCAGGAGAGTGAGGTTTGGCGGCAAATCTTTGGCACGCGTCGCAAGTTCTCACTATTTCCTTCGCGTCCTCGATTGCCGTTAACCAATAAAATCCTGCTCTGAAAGCCTTAGCCGCGATAGCCCGGCTGCTTGCGTGGTGCCCGCATATCCCTTCGTGCACATCTTTCAGGATAATTCTTCCTTCTTCGGGTGTAACGCATCTCTGTAGTACGCCCGAAATACTTCGTTTGTACAACTCCCCTTTTACCACAGTGAAAGCTTTTGATCTCCTGATTATTCGCCTTGCTTCAACTGGATCGTCGGGTATCGTTTTCCTTAGGATATATGATATGTAAGCCTGCATCCATGGAATTTGCACTATCATGACTAGCTCTTGCTCTTCTTCTTCTTCTGCTGTGTCTTTGGTGATACTCGAGGTTTTCTCTTTCTTCTCCTTCTTTGTTTTTGCTGGCTTTGTTGATCTTTCGCTTATCTCTTCCCAAAACACGCCTGGAGGAATCGCGAGACACTGTGACCCGATGTTTGCAAGAACGTCGGCTTCATCGTTACTCATCCTGCTGATGTGGTTTACCTCGCAACCATCAAATAATTTCTCCAGCTCATTGTACACCTCTTTGTATGCTATCATACTTTCGTTGACTGCATCACATTGGTTCATGACTTGCTGTGCCACCAATTGTGAGTCGCCGAAAATTTTCAGTCGGGTTGCACCGCAAGCTTTCGCCATCTTCATCCCGTGTATGAGAGCTTCATATTCTGCTTCATTGTTAGACGCATTTGGGAACGTCATCCGCAAAACATATTTCAACTTATCGCCTTCAGGTGATACCAATATCACGCCTGCTCCAGCACCTTCCAACCTTTTGGACCCGTCGAAGTTCATGGTCCAGGTTCTCGATAAATCTGGGGGTCCCGTGTTTTGTAGCTCCATCCATTCTGCAATGAAATCTGGTAAAACCTGTGATTTTATTGCTTTTCTTTTTTCATACGTGATGTCCCGAGGAGAAAGTTCTATTCCCCAAAGGGAGACACGACCCGTAGCTTCTGGGTTGTTTAGTATATTTGACAAGGGAGCCTCGTTGACCACTATTATCGGGTGCGCCGAAAAATAGTGTCGCAATTTTCTTGCTGTCGTGAATACTCCATATGCCAGTTTCTGATATTGCGGGTACCGCTGTTTTGAAGGCGACAGTACTTCGCTGATGAAATATACTGGCCTCTGAACTCCATGAAGCTTGCCTTCTTCTTCTCTCTCGACTACTAGGGCCGTGCTGACCACCTGAGGTGTGGCTGCAATGTACAAGAGGAGAGGTTCTTTCTCTTTCGGCGCCACCAATATCGGTGGTGTCGAAATTGCCCGCTTGAGGTTCTCGAAGGCTCTATCTGCTTCTTCGTTCCACTGAAATTTTTCCCCCTGTTTGATCAATGCATAGAACGGTAGCGCCTTTTCTCCTAGCCTGGCGACGAATCTGCTTAAAGCCGCGACTCGCCCCGTTAACTGTTGTATTTCTTTCAACTTTGTTGGCTTTCATAGTCACTATGGCCTGGATTTTTTCAGGGTTGGCTTCAATCCCTCTTGCTGATACTAAGAACCCGAGGAGTTCTCCTGCGGGAACTCCAAAAGAGCACTTTGTCGGGTTCAGCTTGAGACAGAACTTGTCGAGGTTGTCGAAGGTTTCCTTCAAATCTTCGATCAAAGTTGATCCCTTCTTTGATGTTATTACGACATCATCGATGTAGACTTGTACATTTTTACCAATCTGTGTTGCTAGGCACTTCTGCATCATCCGCTGATACGTTGCTCCCGCGTTTTTCAAACCAAAGGGCATTGTTTTGTAGCAAAACACGCCGTAAGGTGTGATGAACGCTGTCTTGGCTTCATCTTCTTCTTTTAACCTGATCTGGTTATAACCAGAGTATGCGTCCAAAAAGGAAAGACGTTCGCATCCTGCCGTGGAGTCGATGATTTGATCGATCCTTGGGAGGGGAAAGTGATCCTTGGGACAATGTTTATTGAGACACGTAAAGTCGACACACATGCGAAGGACTATTGTGTGTTTTTTCGGCACCATCACTGGGTTAGCTACCCACGTGGCTTCGGTAGATATTTCCCTGATGAAACCAGCATCTTTGAGTCGATCTATTTCAGATAACATGGCTTTGCGGCTAGGCTCCGAAAAACGCCGCAAAGGTTGCTTTACTGGTCTTGCGAGAGGATCCAAATTGAGGTGGTGCTCGGCGAGTTCCCTGGGTACTCCTGGCATGTCAGCTGGACACCATGCGAAGATTTTCCAGTGCTCACGGAGGAACTCGACGAGCGCGCTTTCCTATGCGACATCCATGTTTGCGGCAATGGACGTCGTTTTCTTTGGATCTGTCGGGTGGATCTGTACCTCTTTTGAATCCTTGGTTGTACTGAAAGTTGGCTCCTTGGAAGATCTCCCTACCTCTGGCAGCACATCATAATCAGTGAACCTTGGCGCCGCATATTCTGCTTGCATCCCGAAAGTTTCTGATAGTCGATGAAAATCCTTGTCGCATTTATCAGATAACGCGAAACTTCCTTTGATTGTGATAGGTCCCTTGGGTCCAGGCAACCTCCACAACAAATATGTATAATGCGGCACTGCCATGAACCTGCATACGCTGGTCGTCCCAACAAAGCATGATATTGCGATGGGAAATCCACAACTTCGAATTCCAAATTCTCTATTCTGTAGTTTTCTCGGGTTCCAAACTGAACGTCGAGGTTGATTTTGCCCAATGGGTAACTTGGCTTCTCTGGTGTGATCCCGTGGAAACGTGTGTCAGTTGGTTTCAAGTTTGCCAGGGATATGTTCATCTTCCTCAATGTATCTGCATACATGAGGTTTAAGCTGCTGCCGCCATCTATGAAAACTCTCGACACGTCAAAACCAGCGATTACTGCGGGTAAGATGAGTGCCGATTGTCCTGGTCGAGGAACTTGCTGCGGATGGTCTGCGATTGTGAAGCCGATGTCTTGCCCCGACCAATTTAAGTACTCGACTGTTGGTGGAGGCATCTTCTCTGCCATGAACACTTGTCGCGAGATTACCTTCTGCGCCCTGTTTGATGGCCTAGCTTTCTGAATCATCGAGACCGCACCGTTAGAGTTGGGGTCAACATATGGAGGTGGATGTGGTGCTGCCGCAATTCTAAGCTGGTGCCGATTTTCGTCCGTAATTGCGGGAGGAGGTGGAAGGTGGATCTCGCTCCTTGGCCCCTGGGGGTTTCTATTCGTGGCTTGGGCATTTGCGATTCCTGCGGCTCGCAACATTGCCTGAAAGTTTCGGCAATCTTTCTGGAGATGACCTGACTGCCTCTTTCCATTGTTGTCAAGATAAAAGTGCATCTGGCACGGACCGTTCATCATCTCTTCGGGGGACACATAAGGTCTTTGGAACCTTGGTCCATTGTTTTGTCTGTTGCCGCGAGAATCACCTCTATTGTCGCCTTGATGCTCGTTACTCCTTTGATAGTCGTCTCGATTGTTTCCTCCAGGATTTCCTCGAAAACCAGCCGATATATGGCCGGGAGCATCGTTGTTGTAGAACTGGCGAGAAAATCGCCTTCTATTTTGATAATTTCGACCACGATCCTCCTCTGGCGACCTGTGTCGCTTGTTGTATATTGCGTCTTCTCCATCTGCCCATTTATTGGCTATCTCCATGAGTGCTGATATGGTCTTAGGGTTAGTTCTCCCTAAGTCCTCGACAAAATCTCCTCGGCGAATTCCTGCCACGAACGCATCTATTGCCCTCTCGTCAGATATATCTTCTGCCGAGTTCTTTATGATGTTCCACCGCTGTATGTATTTCCTCATCGACTCGTCGTGTTTCTGTCGACACGCTCTCAACTCTTCTAATGACGCAGGTTTTTTGCAGGTGGATCGGAAGTTTTTCACGAAGATGTCCTCAAAGTTATCCCAGCTGTCGATGGAATTTAGGGGGAGTTTCTTTATCCAAGATCTCGCGGCACCGCTCAGGTGAACTTGGATACTTTGCATAGCTGTTGCTCTGGTTCCTCCTACCAGCTTTACCATCTCGAGATAATCCACGAGCCAATCCTCGGGATCTTGCAGGCCGTCGAATTTCTTGAAATTTTCGGGTAGCTTGAACCCTTTTGGGACTCGAGTCTTTCGAACTCTTCTCGTAAAACACGGGAGCCCACACATATCTTCGTCGGCAAGCTCTGGTGAGTGCTGACGCTCCCTTCTTTCTTGTCGCGCTCTGTCCACCCTTACTTGGACTGCTGTGTCTCTTGCTCCACTTGTTCTTGGGGGGTCTTGAACTGCTGTGTTGGGTCGTGGACTATTTTGCCTAGGATTTTCTTCGGGAGGCGTTGTTGCAAACGCTGTTCCCATTACTCCTACTCCAGCCATCGCCATATTGAACAATGGTTCTCTCGGGTCCCCAGGAGGTGGTCTAGACGCTAGGATGTAAGCTTGTGTTGCCATGTAACCTGCTTCTGGCGTTTTTGGGATGATATTTCCTCTTTCATCAATCGACATAAAGACATGTCGAGATTTTGGATTATGTTTCCTCTCTCTGCTTCGGGTATGTTTTGTAACCGAGACATTGCTCTCCTCCGAGCTTCTCTGTGACTATCTCCCGAAGTTCCTGAAAGGCGACTTAACTCTGCTCGGCGTCTGCTTGATGCAGAAGCTGCTTCTTTTCTCCTATTCAGGGATGCTGTCTGTTTTTCCAACTCTCTGCTCACCCGAGCAAGTCTATATTGATATGCTTGAAGTTCTTGTACAGTAGCAGTGGTGGTCATAGGTTCTGAACCATCCATGGCTTTTGCAGCCCTATCCCACGCTTCTTGCGGGAGCTGTACTCTTTCTCGAGGTGAAGACCCGACGTATTTAGTGCCTAGGCCATGTCTGAGATCAGCGGGATCGACGTATGGATTTCCCAAATCATCGAAAGCCTCTGACGTTTCTGGCTCTGATCGGCCTGCCCCTTCTATCGCGTAAATCTGATGATATTTTGCGCATTGATTTTTGTCAGGATTGGTGACACCATCATATAGAGTGGTGAAGACCTTTCCGATGGCAGCAGATTTGTCGATGAAGTTGAAGCTGTCGACGCTGTCGGAGTCGCTGCTTATAAAGGAGTCCGCAGACGACTCGAAGGATGTGTTGCTGAAGATCTTGGAGAGATTCTACGGAGCTTCTATTCTTGTAGACGTGTTGGGCCTCCAAGAGCAGAGGTTTGTAGAACAGTAGCAAGTTTCCCTTAAGTGGATCACCCAAGGTTTATCGAACTCAGGGAGGAAGAGGTCAAAGATATCCCTCTCAAGCAACCATGCAATCACAAAGCAAGAAGTCTCTTGTGTCCCCAACACACCAAATACACTTGTCAGGTGTATAGGTGTACTAGTTCGGCGAAGAGATAGTGAAATACAAGTAATATGGATGTATATGAGTGGTAATAGCAATCTGAATAAAATATGGCAGCGAGTAAACATGCAAGAACAGTAAATAAACGGTGTTTCAGTATTGGAAACAAGGCCTAGGGATCATACTTTCACTAGTGGACACTCTCAACATTGATCGCATAATAAATACTTCTTCTCATATGTGCTACATACACTCTTGTTTGATAATGAACATCATTCGTTGCGTAGGATTACACGAACCCTCAATGCCGGAGTTAACAAGCTCCACAACATTCGATATTCATGTTTAAGTAACCTTAGAGCATAATAGATCTTTGCAAGATAAACCAAGAACTAACATAGTGCACACGCTGTCCATATTACACTATGAAGGAGGAATAGATCACATCAATGCTATCATAATGATAATTAACTCCACAATCTACAAGAGATCATGATCATAGCATACGACAAGAACCACACGGTGCACACACTAATCACCTTTACACCATGCAGGAGGAATAGACTACTTTAATAACATCACATGAGTAGCACATAACTAGTAGCGATACAAAGCTCATCATATGGATCTCAATCATGTAAAGCAGCTCATGAGATCATTGTATTGAAGTACATAGGAGAGAGATTAACCACATAGCTACCGGTACAGCCCCGAGCCTCGATGGAGAACTACTCCCTCCTCATGGGAGCAGCAGGTGATGAAGATGGCGGTGGAGATGGCAGCGGTGTTGATGGAGAAGCCTTCCGGGGCACTTCCCCGCTCCGGCGGGTGCCGGAACAGAGACTCCTGTCCCCCGGATCTTGGCTTCGCGATGGCGGCGGCTCGGAAGGTTTCGCGTACCGTGGCTTCCTCCCTAAGGGTTTTCGATGCAGGGGCTTTATATAGGCGAAAGGGCAGCGTCGGAGGGGCGAAGGGCGACCACACCATAGGGTGGCGCGGGCCCAGCCCTGGCCGCGCCACCCTATCATCTGGGGCCCACAGGGCCTCCCTCTGCGACTCTCGGGTGTTCGGATGCTTCCGGGCAAAATAGGAACCTGGGCGTTGATTTCGTCCAATTCCGAGAATATTTCGTTACTAGGATTTCTGAAACCAAAAACAGCAGAAAACAGGAACTGGCACTTCGGCATCTTGTTAATAGGTTAGTTCTAGAAAATGCGTAAATACGACATATAATGTGCATAAAACATGTAGATATCATCAATAAAGTAGCATGGAACATAAGAAATTATCGATACGTTGGAGACGTATCAGCATCCCCAAGCTTAGTTCTGCTCGTCCCGAGCAGGTAAAACGATAACAAAGATAATTTCTGAAGTGACATGCCGTCATAAGCTTGATCATATTGTAAACATATGTAATGAATGCAGCGATCAAAACAATGGTAATGACATGAGTAAACAACTGAATCATATAGCAAAGACTTTTCATGAATAGTACTTCAAGACAAGCATCAATAAGTCTTGCATAAGAGTTAACTCATAAAGCAATAATTCAAAGTAGAGGCATTGAAGCAACACAATGGAAGATTAAGTTTCAGCGGTTGCTTTCAACTTGTAACATGTATATCTCATGGATAATGTCAACATAGAGTAATATAACAAGTGCAATATGCAAGTATGTAGGAATCAATGCACAGTTCACACAAGTGTTTGCTTCTTAAGGTGGAGGGAGATAGGTAAACTGACTCAACAATAAAAGTAAAAGAATGGTCCTTCAAAGAGGAAAGCATCGATTGCTATATTTGTGCTAGAGCTTTGATTTTGAAAACATATAGAGAGCATAAAAGTAAAGTTTTGAGAGGTGTTTGTTGTTGTCAACGAATGGTAGCGGGTACTCTAACCCCCTTGCCAGACAAACCTTCAAAGAGCGGCTCCCATTTTATTTTTATTTTTGTGTGGCACTCCTTCCAACCTTTCTTTCACAAACCATGGCTAACCGAATCCTCGGGTGCCTGCCAACAATCTCATACCATGAAGGAGTGCCTTTTTATTTTAGTTTTATTATGATGACACTCCTCCCCACCTTTGCTTTCTCAAGCCATGGCTAACCGAATCCTTCGGGTGCCGTCCAACAATCACATACCATGGAGGAGTGTCTATTTTTGTTAATTAATTTGGGACTGGGAATCCCATTGCCAGCTCTTTTTGCAAAATTATTGGATAAGCGGATGAAGCCACTAGTCCATTGGTGAAAGTTGCCCAACAAGATTGAAAGATAAACACCACATACTTCCTCATGAGCTATAAAACATTGACACAAATCAGAGGTGATAACTTTTGAATTGTTTAAAGGTAGCACTCAAGAAATTTACTTTGGAATGGCGGAGAAATACCATGTAGTAGGTAGGTATGGTGGACACAAATGGCATAATATTTGCTCAAGTATTTGGATGCATGAGAAGTATTCCCTCTCGATACAAGGTTTAGGCTAGCAAGGTTATTTGAAGCAAACTCAAGGATGAACCGGTGCAGCAAAACTCACATAAAAGACATATTGTAAACATTATAAAACTCTACACCGTCCTCCTTGTTGTTCAAAACTCAATACTAGAAATTATCTAGACTTTAGAGAAACCAATTATGCAAACCAAATTTTAGCAAGCTCTATGTATTTCTTCACTAATAGGTGCAAAGTATATGATGCAAGAGCTTAAACATGAGCACAACAATTGCCAAGTATCACATTATCCAAGACATTTTAGAATTACTACATGTAGCATTTCCCGTTTCCAACCATATAACAATTAACGAAGCAGTTTCAACCTTCGCCATGAAAATTAAAAGATAAGAACACATGTGTTCATACGAACCAGCGGAGCGTGTCTCTCTCCCACACAATCATTTATTCAAACAAAAACAAAAACAAAAATATACAGACGCTCCAAGTAAAGTACATAAGATGTGACCGAATAAAAATATAGTTTCAAGAGAAGGAACCTGATACTTTGTCGATGAAGAAGGGGATGCCTTGGGCATCCCCAAGCTTAGATGCTTGAGTCTTCTTGAAATATGCAGGGATGAACCACGGGGCATCCCCAAGCTTAGAGCTTTCACTCCTCTTGATCATAGTATATCATACTCCTCTCTTGACCCTTGAAAACTTCCTTCACACCAAACTTCAAGCAAACTCATTAGAGGGTTAGTGCATAATCAAAAATTCACATGTTCAGAGGTGACACAATCATTCTTTACACTTCTGGACATTGCATAAAGCTACTGGACATTAGTGGATCAAAGAAATGAATCCAACATAGCAAAAGAGGCAATGCGAAATAAAAGGCAGAATCTGTCAAAAACAGAACAGTCCGTAAAGACGAATTTAAAAATGGCACCAGACTTGCTCAAACGGAAAAACGCAAAACTAATGAAAGTTGCGTACATATCTGAGGATCACGCTCGTAAATTGGCAGATTTTTTCGAATTTTCTACAGAGAACTGTGCCCAGATTCGTGACAGACAGCAATGCTGTTTCTGCGCAGCGATCCCAAATATAACATCAACTTTAACATAGAAACTTTACTTGGCACAAAAACATGATAAGGAGAGGTTGCTACAGTAGTAAACAACTTCGACACAAATATAAAACAAAGTACTGTAGCAAAATAACACATGGGTTATCTCCCAAGAAGTTCTTTCTTTATAGCCATTAAGATGGGCTCAGCAATTTTGGTGATGCACCAAGAAATAGTATTTGAAGCAAAAGAGAGCTTCAAGAGGCAATTCAAAACACATTTGAGCCTAACATGCTTCCTATGCAAAAGAATCTTATACACAAATGAATTCATGAAGAGCAAAGTAACAAGCATAGGAAGATAAAACAAGTGTAGCTTCAAAAATTTCAGCACATAGAGAGGTGTTTTAGTAACATGAAAATTTCTACAACCATATTTTCCTCTCTCATAATAACTTTCAGTAGCAACATGAGCAAACTCAACAATATAACTATCACATAAAGCATTCTTATCATGAGTCTCATGCATAAAATAATTACTACTCCCAACATAAGCATAGTCATTCTTATTAATTGTAGTGGGAGCAAATTCAACAAAGTAGCTATCAAATATAGGAGGTATATTGTAATCATAATCAAATTTATCCTCCATAACAGGTGGTAACAAAAGACTACTATCATTATAATCATCATAAATGGGAGGCAAAGTATCATCAAAGTAAATTTTCTCCTCAATGCTTGGGGGACTAAAAATATCATGCTCATCAAAGCCAGCTTCCCCAAGCTTAGAATTTTCCATAGCATTAGCAACAATAGTGTTCAAAGCATTCATATTAATATGTTCCATGGGTTTTTTAATTTTCGCATCAAACCATCCATGTCTTAAATCAGGAAATAGAATAAAAAGGTCATTGTTGTCCATTATGCCTAACTAGTGTAAACAAGAAACCAAATGCAATTGCAGAGTCTAAAGGAAATAGCTTCGAGCACACACACAACGGCGCCGGAAAAGTACGTTGGAACCGGAGTATGAGTGCCTTTTACCTTTCCTCCCCGGCAACGGCGCGAGAAAAGTGCTTGATGTCTACGGGAGCTTCTATTCTTGTAGACAGTGTTGGGCCTCCAAGAGCAGAGGTTTGTAGAACAGAGCAAGTTTCCCTTAAGTGGATCACCCAAGGTTTATCGAACTCGGGAGGAAGAGGTCAAAGATATCCCTCTCAAGCAACCCTGCAATCACAAAGCAAGAAGTCTCTTGTGTCCCCAACACACCAAATACACTTGTCAGGTGTATAGGTGTACTAGTTCGGCGAAGAGATAGTGAAATACAAGTAATATGGATGTATATGAGTGGTAATAGCAATCTGAATAAAATATGGCAGCGAGTAAACATGCAACGAACAGTAAATAAACGGTGTTTTCAGTATTGGAAACAAGGCCTAGGGATCATACTTTCACTAGTGGACACTCTCAACATTGATCGCATAATAAATACTTCTTCTCATATGTGCTACATACACTCTTGTTTGATAATGAACATCATTCGTTGCGTAGGATTACACGAACCCTCAATGCCGGAGTTAACAAGCTCCACAACATTCGATATTCATGTTTAAGTAACCTTAGAGCATAATAGATCTTTGCAAGATAAACCAAGAACTAACATAGTGCACACGCTGTCCATATTACACTATGAAGGAGGAATAGATCACATCAATACTATCATAATGATAATTAACTCCACAATCTACAAGAGATCATGATCATAGCATACGACAAGAACCACACGGTGCACACACTAATCACCTTTACACCATGCAGGAGGAATAGACTACTTTAATAACATCACATGAGTAGCACATAACTAGTAGCGATACAAAGCTCATCATATGGATCTCAATCATGTAAAGCAGCTCATGAGATCATTGTATTGAAGTACATAGAGAGAGATTAACCACATAGCTACCGGTACAGCCCCGAGCCTCGATGGAGAACTACTCCCTCCTCATGGGAGCAGCAGCGGTGATGAAGATGGCGGTGGAGATGGCAGCGGTGTTGATGGAGAAGCCTTCCGGGCACTTCCCCGCTCCGGCAGGGTGCCGGAGCAGAGACTGTCCCCCCTTGGCTTCAGCGATGGCGGCGGCTCGGAAGGTTTCGCGTACCGTGGCTTCCTCCCTAAGGGTTTTCGATGCAGGGGCTTTATATAGGCGAAAGGGCAGCGTCGGAGGGGCGAAGGGGCGACCACACCATAGGGTGGCGCGGGCCCAGCCCTGGTGATGCGCGTAGATGTACACGTCCGTTGGGAAACCCAAGAGGAAGGTATGATGCGCACAAGGCAAGTTTTCCTCAGTATGAAACCAAGGTTTAATCGAACCAGTAGGAGCCAAGAAGCACGTTGAAGGTTGATGGTCGCGAAATGTGATGCGGCGCAACACCAGGGATTCCGGCGCCAACTAGGAACCTGCACAACACAACCAAAGTACTTTGCCCCAACGAAACAGTGAGGTTGTCAATCTCACCGGCTTGCTGTAACAAAGGATTAAACGTATCGAGTGGAAGATGTTTGCAAAGAAAACAGTAAAACAAGTAGATTGTATGCTATGGAAAGAATAGGACCGGGGTCCACATTTCACTAGAGGTGTCTCTCCCATAAAATAAAAGCATGTTGGGTGAACAAATTACAGTCGGGCAATTGACAAATAGAGAAAGGCATAATAATGCATATACATGACATGATAAATATAGTGAGATTTAATCCGGGCATTACGACAAAGTACATAGACCGCCATCCAACTGCATCTATGCCTAAAAAGTCCACCTTCAGGTTATCGTCCGAACCCCCTCCAGTATTAAGTTGCAAAGCAACAGACAATTGCATTAAGTATTGTGCGTAATGTAATCAATAACTACATCCTTAGACATAGCATCAATGTTTTATCCCTAGTGGCAACAGCACATCACAACCTTAGAACTTTCTGTCACTATCCCAGGTATCAATGAAGGCATGAACCCACTATCGAGCATAATTACTCCCTCTTGGAGTTAAGAGTAAAAACTTGGCCAGAGCCTCTACTAATAACGGAGAGCATGCAAGATCATAAACAACACATGAACAATAGATTGATAATCACCATAATCATAGTACTCTCTATCCATCGGATCCCGACAAACACAACATATAGAATTACATATAGATGATCTTGATCATGTTAGGCAGCTCACAAGATCTAACAATGAAGCACAACAAGGAGAAGACGACCATCTAGCTACTGCTATGGACCCATGGTCCAGGGGTGAACTACTCACTCATCACTCCGGAGGCGATCATGGCGATGAAGAGTCCTCCGGGAGATGAATCCCCCTCCGGCAGGGTGCCGGAGGCGATCTCCAGAATCCCCCGAGATGGGATTCGCGGCGGCGGCGTCTCTGTAAGGTTTTCCGTATCGTGGCTCTCGGTACTGGGGTTTCGCGACGGAGGCTTTAAGTAGGCGGAAGGTCAACGCGGGGGCCACACGAGGGGCCCAGGGGGCAGGGCCGCGCGGCCAAGACCTAGGCCGCGCCGGCCACCCCCTGGCTGCTCGTGGCCCCACTTCGTTAGGTCTTCGGTCTTCTGGAAGCTTCGTGCAAAAATAGGACCCTGGGCGAAAGTTTCGTCCAATTCCGAGAATATTTCTTTACTAGGATTTCGAAACCAAAAACAGCAAAAACAGCAACTGGCTCTTCGGCATCTTGTTAATAGGTTAGTTCCGAAAATGCATAAATATGACATATAATGTGCATAAAACATGTAGGTATCATCAATAAAGTAGCATGGAACATAAGAAATTATCGATACGTTGGAGACGTATCAGCATCCCCAAGCTTAGTTCTCTCGTCCCGAGCAGGTAAAACGATAACAAAGATAATTTCTGAAGTGACATGCCATCATAATCTTGATCATACTATTTGTAAACATATGTAATGAATGCAGCGATCAAAGCAAAGGTAATGACATGAGTAAACAACTGAATCATATAGCAAAGACTTTTCATGAATAGTACTTCAAGACAAGCATCAATAAGTCTTGCATAAGAGTTAACTCGTAAAGCAATAAATCAAAGTAAAGGTGTTGAAGCAACACATAGGAAGATTAAGTTTCAGCGTTGCTTTCAACTTGTAACATGTATATCTCATGGATATTGTCAACATAAAGTAATATAACAAGTGCAATATGCAAGTATGTAGGAATCAATGCACAGTTCACACAAGTGTTTGCTTCTTAAGGTGGAAGGAGATAGGTAAACTGACTCAACAATAAAAGTAAAAGAATGGTCCTTCGCAGAGGAAAGCATCGATTGCTGTATTTGTGCTAGAGCTTTTATTTTGAAAACATGAAACAATTTTGTCAACGGTAGTAATAAAGCATATGAGTTATGTAAATTATATTTATAAGTTGCAAGCCTCACGCATAGTATACTAATAGTGCCCGCACCTCGTCCTACTTAACTTGACTACCGGATCTTTGCATGCCATGTTTCAACCAAGTGTCACAAAGGGGTACCTCCATGCCGCCTGTACAAAGGTCCAAGGAGAATGCTCGCATTTCGGATTTCTCGCTTTGATTATTCTCAACTTAGACATCCATACCGGACAACATGGACAACAGATAATGGACTCCTCTTTAATGCATAAGCATGTAGCAAAGTTATTATTCTCATATGAGATTGAGGATATATGTCCAAAACTGAAACTTCCACCATGATTCATGGCTTTAGTTAGCGGCCCAATGTTCTTCTCTAACAATTTTGCATGCTCCAACCACTAAAATGATAGACCTTCAGACAAGACGGACATGCATAGCAACTCACATGATATTCAACAATAGTTGATGGCGTTCCCCAGAAACATGGTTATCGCACAACAAGCAACTTAATAAAATATAAAGTGCATAAGTACATATTCAATACTACGATAGTTTTTAAGGCTATTTTGTCCCATGAGCTATATATTGCAAAGGTGAATGATGGAATTTTAAAGGTAGCACTCAAGCAATTTACTTTGGAATGGCGGGTAAATACCATGTAGTAGGTAGGTATGGTGGACACAAATGGCATAATGGTTGGCTCAAGGATTTTGGATGCATGAGAAGTATTCCCTCTCGATACAAGGGTTAGGCTAGCAAGGTTATTTGAAGCAAACTCAAGGATGAACAAGTGCAGCAAGACTCACATAAAAGACATATTGTAAACATTATAAGACTCTACACTGTCTTCCTTGTTGTTCAAAACTCAATACTAGATATTATCTAGACCTTAGAGAAACCAAATATGCAAATCAAATTTTAGCAAGCTCTATGTATTTCTTCATTAATGGGTGCAAAGCATATGATGCAAGAGCTTAAACATGAGCACAACAATTGCCAAGTATCACATTATCCAAGACATTTTTAGAATTACTACATGTAGCATTTTCCAATTCCAACCATATAACAAATTAACGAAGAAGAAACTTCGCCTTGAACATTATGAGTAAAGCCTAAGGACACATGTGTCCATATGCAACAGCGGAGCGTGTCTCTCTCCCACAAAGTGAATGCTAGGATCCATCTTATTCAAACAAAAAAAAAACGAAAACAAACCGACGCTCCAAGTAAAGAACACCAGATGTGACTGAATAAAAATATAGTTTCAGGGGAGGAACCTGATGATGTTGTCGATGAAGAAGGGGATGCCTTGGGCATCCCCAAGCTTAGTCTTCTTAAAATATGCAGGGATGAACCACGGGGGCATCCCCAAGCTTAGAGCTTTCACTCCTCTTGATCTTAGTATATCATTCTCCTCTCTTGACCCTTGAAAACTTCCTTCACACCAAACTTCAAGCAAACTCATTAGAGGGTTAGTGCATCATTAATAATTCACACATTCAGAGGTGACACAATCATTCTTTTCACTTCTGGACATTGCATAATGCTACTGGACATTAATGGATCAAAGAAATAAATCCAACATAGCAAAAGAGGCAATGCGAAATAAAAGGCAGAATCTGTCAAAAACAGAACAGTCCGTAAAGACGAATTTATAAATGGCACCAGACTTGCTCAAATGGAAAAACTCAAAACTAATGAAAGTTGCGTACATATCTGAGGATCACGAATTGGCAGATTTTTTCGAATTTTCTACAGAGAATTATGCCCAGATTCGTGACAGACAGCAATGCTGTTTCTGTGCAGCGATCCCAAATATAACATCAACTTTGACATAGAACTTTACTTGGCACAAAAACATGATAAGGAGAGGTTGCTACAGTAGTAAACAACTTCCAAGACTCAATAAAACAAAAAATTGCTGTAGGTAAAAACATGGGTTGTCTCCCATAAGCGCTTTTTAACGCCTTTCAGCTAGGCGCAGAAAGTGCAAATCAAGTAACATCGAGAGTAGAAGCATCAACATTATTATTCTTCATGCAAACACAACTTGTTGCAGGGGGTACTTTAGGTGTTCCATTATCTAGATTTTCTATGGTAGTGCTAGGGGTTTTAGCAATTTTAGGCTTATAATAATTCTTTTGTTTAGGCACCTTAGAGGCGTACATGAATTTTTGCTCTTTACCCACATAAGCTTTCTCATTATACTTGAGAGAAGAAAAGGTTGAACCCAAGGTTCCCATAGCTTTTTCAAGTTCATCAATCCTATTGGTTTGATTATCATGGACAACACAAGTTCCTAGGATACTAATTCTTTCATCAATTCCTCCTAAGGATTTATCAAGTTCATAAGTTTTGTCAAATAACATTCCCAATTTAGCTTCAATACTTGGAAAATTTTTCTCTATGGTTTCCAATTTTTTCATAACATCTTCAAGAGAGATTTCAATTTTAACTTCATTAACAGGTGGTATTCCAACTAGACTCTCAATGATGCAACTAGCTTCTAAAGCGGGAGTACCTAGGAAATTACCTCCCGAAAGAGTATCAAGAACATATCTATTCCAACTAGACAAACCAACATAAAAGTTCCTAAGAAGGATAGTGGTGGAGTGTTTCTTAATGCACCTTTGATGAGCATTACTAATTCTATACCAAGCATCTTTAAAACTTTCTCCACCTTGTTGCTTAAAAGAACGAACTTCAACCTCAGGATTACTCATTTTAGTAGCAGTAAAATAAAACAAACTAGATAGAGTAAATACAAGTAACTAATTTTTTTGTGTTTTTGATATAGAGAGCAAGACAGTAAATAAAGTAAAACTAGCAACTAATTTTTGTGTTTTGATTTAGTGCAGCAAACAAAGTAGTAAATAAAATAAAGCAAGACAAAAACAAAGTAAAGAGATTGAGAAGTGGAGACTCCTTTCAGCGTCTTGATCTCCCGGCAACGGCGCTAGAAAAAGTGCTTGATGCGCGTAGATGTACACGTCCGCTTGGAAACCCCAAGAGGAAGGTATGATGCGGGTGGCAAGTTTTCCCTCGATGAAACCAAGGTTTAATCGAACCAGTAGGAGCCAAGAAGCACGTTGAAGGTTGATGGTCGCGAAATGTGATGCGGCGCAACACCAGGGATTCCGGCGCCAACTAGGAACCTGCACAACACAACCAAAGTACTTTGCCCCAACGAAACAGGAGGTTGTCAATCTCACCGGCTTAACAAAGGATTAAACGTACCGAGTGGAAGATGTTTGCAAAGAAAACAGTAAAACAAGTAGATTGTATGCTATGGAAAGAATAGGACCGGGGTCCACAGTTCACTAGAGGTGTCTCTCCCATAAAAGCATGTTGGGTGAACAAATTACAGTCGGGCAATTGACAAATAGAGAAAGGCATAATAATGCATATACATGACATGATAAATATAGTGAGATTTAATCCGGGCATTACGACAAAGTACATAGACCGCCATCCAATCGCATCTATGCCTAAAAAGTCCACCTTCAGGTTATCGTCCGAACCCCCTCCAGTATTAAGTTGCAAAGCAACAGATAATTGCATTAAGTATTGTGCGTAATGTAATCAATAACTACATCCTTAGACATAGCATCAATGTTTTATCCCTAGTGGCAACAGACATCACAACCTTAGAACTTTCTGTCACTGTCCCCGGTATCAATGAAGGCATGAACCCACTATCGAGCATAATTACTCCCTCTGGAGTTAAGAGTAAAAACTTGGCCAGAGCCTCTACTAATAACGGAGAGCATGCAAGATCATAAACAACACATGAACAATAGATTGATAATCACCATAATCATAGTACTCTATCCATCGGATCCCGACAAACACAACATATAGAATTACATATAGATGATCTTGATCATGTTAGGCAGCTCACAAGATCTAACAATGAAGCACAACAAGGAGAAGACGACCATCTAGCTACTGCTATGGACCCATGGTCCAGGGGTGAACTACTCACTCATCACTCCGAGGCGATCATGGCGATGAAGAGTCCTCCGGAGATGAATCCCTCCGCAGGTGCCGGGCGATCTCCGAATCCCGAGATGGGATTCGCGGCGGCGGCGTCTCGTGGTTTTCCGTATCGTGGCTCTCGTGGGGGTCGCGACGGAGGCTTTAAGTAGGCGGAAGGTCAACGCGGGGGCCCACGAGGGGCCAGGGGGGCCGCGCCGGCCAAGACCCAGGCCGCGCCGGCCACTGGCTGCCTCGTGCCCCACTTCGTTAGGTCTTCGGTCTTCCGGAAGCTTCGTGCAAAATAGGACCCTGGGCGAAAGTTTCGTCCAATTCAGAATATTTCTTTACTAGGATTTCTGAAACCAAAAACAGCAGAAAACAGAACTCTTCGGCATCTTGTTAATAGGTTAGTTCCAGAAAATGCATAAATATGACATATAATGTGCATAAAACATGTAGGTATCATCAATAAAGTAGCATGGAACATAAGAAATTATCGATACGTTGGAGACGTATCACTGGGCGCCACTATCATCTGGGCCCACAGGGCTCCACGGCGCGGTGTTCGGATGCTTCCGGCAAAATAGGAACCTGGCGTTGATTTCGTCCAATTCCGAGAATATTTCGTTACTAGGATTTCTGAAACCAAGAAAACAGGCTGCACTTCGGCATCTTGTTAATAGGTTAGTTCCAGAAAATGCGTAAATACGACATATAATGTGCATAAAACATGTAGATATCATCAATAAAGTAGCATGGAACATAAGAAATTATCGATACGTTGGAGACGTATCAGCGAGCTTTCCGCTTGCCTTGCTGTCGACGAAGCGTGGCGACGAAAACTCCTCGTCACTCGACGAAAAGTTAGAATCGACCGCTGAAAATTCCGACGAGATCGGAACTTCGAGACGGTAGGATCCTTCCTTGTTGACGCCAAATCGGAATTCTCCGAACGTCATGATGATGGGCTCCTCCAAGGCACATGCATCCATACGGGAGGGCGGGTGAGGAATAAAATTGACTAGATCAGTTTTTCCCTTGTTACCTCGATCCATCGCGTTGCTTGCACCGACGAAGTCGACATCTTGAACGTGCCATCGAGATCAGCTCCTTGCAACCTCTAATTCCCACAGACGGCGCCAATTGACAAAGGATTAACTTGTCAATGCCTACAGATTGTAGACTAGGGTTTTGCTAGAAGTAGAGGGCAAGTAGATCTCGAAGGTTCAGCGAAAGTACTCGACGATTATGAAAACTAGGGTTATGTTGACAGAGATTCGATCCTTTCTTTGTCCCTCGACTCCCCTTATAGGAGGCGGGGCCGAGGGTTTCGTGGTACACAAGTTACGAGTTCGGGAGGGTTTCGTATCCAACCCGTAAGATTACAAATCTCTATCTTTCCTAATACAAACTATCTTTCCTTAATACTAAATGGGCTTCCAAGTCTTCTTATTCTTCGAGTTCCTGGGCCTTCAATAAAACCCGGGTACCATCTTTGGCAGGCCCATTGGGGATGCCTATGTCACTGACTGTCCCTTCTTCAAACATTGCTGGGACTCGGGAATGAGCCGATTGCCAACAATCGAGAATTGCCCAGAATGCAAACAACAAAGGAGAAGGACAAACGAAGTTTCAGTGTTCGGCTAGGACCTCTCCCACCTCATAGCAAGCGAGCTGAGTCATCTCAAGAAGAAGACTTCGAGGAGTCAGATGGAGAAGAAGATAGGTATCACCGCCAAGGTGGTGCCCGATGGACTCAGCCATTCTCAAAAGGTAGAGTGCAGCGGCTGCGAAACTGGAAGAAGCCGAGGCACAGTACCTGTACACGTTGAGAAGAGCACGGCCCGATCTGGCCGTGAAAATTCAGCAAACATTGGAGACGAAGGCGCGCCCGCCAAAGAAAGTATGGCGCCCAAAACAGCAAAGCCGATGCACGCATCGGCTGATGCAACGCAGGCATCGGGCGATACAAACATGGTATCCATGACTCGGACGGAGTAGCAGGTCCAAGACATTGGACGTACGTGGCAAGGCCGATCCCTGAGATCGGCCCTCAAAAAATGAAAAAGCAAAGGATCTTATCTCCAACATGCCATGTAGCTACAGCGGGAACCCAAGAAGTTGCGAACCATCATCAATCATTGCAACAGGAAAGGAGGCCGATTCCCGCAATCGGCCAAAATTATCCTCAACATACCTTTGTCTGTGTTCAGCATTGATCCAACAGATGCCTGAAGAGCCGATACCATCAATTACTTGACAGAATCGGCTCGGGGGGCACATAAATGGATGAAACACAAGGATACGAAGCTTGGAGTGGATATCAAATGCCCAGCAGAACAGCTCAAATATGGGGGCCGATACGTAAACAAATCGGCCGTAAAAAATGGAAAATCCAAAATTTTTGGGCACAGTCGATGCGTAGACATCGACCTAATGGAGCAGTCATCAAGTTACGTGGCAAGGCTCTACTGGAGGAACCCCTCATTGGGATTGCTTGGTGACTCAGGCCCTCTCTTCAAGGACTTCCAACTCCTTCTGCAAGACTTCAAGCTCAGTACCAGCAGAAGCGTCAGTTCGGGCGTCCAAGACGGCCCTTTTCCTCAAGTTAATCTGTTGGTATTTGCCGGCAAGTTTGAGGATCGCAGCCCTGGCCAACAGCAAAAACAGTATGAGCGTGCAGATCAGGCCAGGATCATGAGAACAACCGACGATCGTCCAGTTGGACTAAACTGCATTCTCACCAGAGATTGCGTCATTGGACTGAAGAAGCTCGGGGGCAGCTCACCTTGGAGGTTCTCTGCTTTTGAAAGCCGATTTGGTTAGAGTCGGCTGGTGCTGCGCTACAATTGGGAAGCCGATGGTGGCCCATTCGGTGGATGCACTTTTATCCTCGCCTTGACTGAGGCTCGGGGGGCAGCTGGCCTTGAAAATTCCTCATTCTGAAGAGCCGATGGTGTTGAAATCGGCTGTCTCTGCATCGTAACCATGTTGAAAGGTGGCGAGCTCTTGCAGAGGAAAACCACCAGGGTTGACAGGAGGAGTTTGAAAAAGGAGCCATCATCGTTGATCAGGCTCTAGACCAGTTTGTCGCTGCAAGAAACAGCATCACAGGGAAGCTGTGAACAAATAGCACCTGTTTACAAGAGTGTCAGCTAACATCAAGGTTGCAGCAACGGGCAAGAAGCTTTCCTGGAGCATTAACCAGGAGTTTTGCCGTCAAGGACCAACATTACGATCGGGTGACTTTGGAATCCAAAGATCTGAGGGTCTCAGAGCTGTAGGCTGGACGTGCGGTTGGGAGTTTCTGATCTGAATTTCAAGGATTACAAGTTACCATCTGAGGAGGTGATTAGATTGATCGGTCTGGCAATTCATTATAAGAGCTGATGCGTTGCCATCGGCTTATCGAACATCAATCAAGGTGACAATCGGCAAAATTGGGGCAGTGGAAAATTGGCTAGATCAATATGGAAGAAATTGACAGAATCAAATTTTGGAAATTCCTTCATTGATAGTCCGGTTTCTTACATAGAAGGAGCCGATTGCTCTCAAAAGGAACTGTTGGAGGGATACATTACCCTAATCCATTACTCCTAGCTCTATCCTATCTAAGGGCCGCTGCTGCCCTCATCGTCGCCGTCGCCGCCGTCGGTGCGCTCCCGGCTGGTTCTTCGTCGCCGCTGTAGCGACCTCCGGCGGACCTTCGTTGTCCTCGTCTTCTTCGTCGGCATCGACATCGTCACCGTCGAAATCGCTCATGTTGCCCGGCCAAGGGCAGAGACGCTTGGCCGGCGGCTCGTCAGGGAGGGTCGTCTTCCTCCTCCTTCACCTCCTCAGCAGAGACCATCCCAGGAGAAGCCGTCGTCGTCGCTTTCCTCCTCCGATTGCCCAATGGCGAGAAGCGAAGGTCGCTCTCCCCGTCCGTTAAGGACTGGTCGTCTTCGGACCAGACGAAGGAGTCGTGGGTTGACTCGTCCCCGTCGGCTATGGCGCGGCGGATGTTGGCCGCGTGGGCCTCCTGTGGGTCCCATTCTGGCGTCGGCTCGCGGGAGGTGGAGGATTGGGTGGAAAGACCCGATGAGGGAGAAGAAGAGGAGGAAGACATGTTGGCCGAGGAGGGCTTTTGGAAGTGATAGTGCGAGGAGGGTGAAGAAGGGAACTGCAAGGAGTGGCCAAATAAAAAGGGATATAGCGTTTAATGCTTAGCGTTTTCGAGGACGTGGTGCCGAAACCGTCAAATCGTGCAGAGAAGTTGAGAAGGCAAGACGTCATCATGAAGAAAACTGCGACGGTTCTGCCACGACATGACCCTTCGAAGGAGACGGATGGTTTTGCCATTATCATTATGAAAACCAGGGGGCATGTGTATCACCCGATTTTGGCCAAATCAGGAGATGTGCGTAAGTGAAGATGGGCTTAAAGGACGTACACGTGGAGTTCGAAGCGGCCTTGCGCTAAGAGTTTGGGCTAAATCGCCCGTGTATCTGTAATTAGTAATCGTGTTGTGTTTAGAATTAACAGATAGAGTCTGGCCCGTGCACGGTTAGGTGCACGCTCAATTAGAAAGTCCCTTGGACTATAAATATGTATCTAGGGTTATCGGAAAAGGAGGACAATCATCGTTCAACCAACACAAATCAGGCGCATCGCCACCCCTTTCTTCGAGGGTTTCTCCCGGATAAGCACCATGCTGCCTAGATCGCATCTTGCGATCTAGGCAGCACAACGTTTATTCGTTTACCTTGTACTGCTCGTGCTGAAGCCTTGTTGATGGCGAGCAGTACTATTTATCCTTAGGTGTTTAGGGGCTTGCATTGATGCTTTCTCGTGCATATCTGCGTGGCAATACCGTCCCTCGACACCTAGCTGCCCTTACACCTATCCAGTGTGGGGGCATCTTGCTTGTTCGTTACTTAGTAGATCTGATCCGTTATAGTTGCTCCTTGCCCCGCAAGGATTAGTTTAATATCTGCATAGTTAGGCCTTATGTTGGGGTAGGATCCGTGCGTTAGATGTTGTTCACCGTCCCCAAGGGATGTCTGGGAATCAACGTTATGTTGGTTTTAGGCCTCGTAGGGGTAGTTTGCATCATCTTCCGTAGCTGCTAGGCCCGATCACACGTAGGACGTTCCGGTTATGCGGTGAAACCCTAAACTATCGTGGATCGCTTTAGCTTTGTTTTGATCAAGCAGGATCCCCATGTCATTGTAAATCCAACGTGAACCATGGGGCGATCGGCTCTTTGAGCCGATCCACAGGGAAACCTGAGAGCCGATAGGGCTCGTATTTAATGTTTACGTGTCTACCATGCAGGAACAATCGAAGCACTCTAACACCTTCCTGATCGGGTCTAGGTCGGGTGGCACGCCCTAGCAACCGCCGGGACGTGGCTGGAAAATTTGCGGGATGACGCGAGGTGCCAGGGTCCACTAAGCGGCCTTGGGAGCCTCCCGGCTCTTCGTGTTGCTTAGCCATTGCCCGTCGGTGGGTTTTGGAGGGTAACAATTACTCTCCCTTGATCATAGTGATGATGATGAAGACGTTGGAGAAGGTGGAGATCCCCTCCGACGGTGATCCCGACGGAGTTTCCCTCCAATCTTCTCTGCCGCAGACATCTGTTTTCCTGTACGTTTCTGTCTTATGCGGTATTCTCCTCCCAAGAACTCTTCGGGGCAATATATATAGTGATTTTTAGGTCAAAATACGTCGGTGGGTGAAAAAATCAGGTCAATTGGACGATCGACGGCCGATAGAAGCTGGGTGGCGCGCCCAACATGTTTGGGCGCACCACTTGCCCTCTTTTGGGACTTAGGCCTATCTAGGCCTCCTCCAAAGCTCCAGGGTGCTTCTTCCAATAAAAAAATAACGCTCCAAAAATCGCAGGTCAATTTGACTCCAAATAGGTTTGTGAAAGTGAAAAATACGCAAAACAGAGTTTTTCTGTTCTGCAGAGGTATAAACAAAATAAAGGGGGTGATTGGTAAATCCTCATGAATCAATGTAAAACATGTTATTATCATCATATATGTTGCAAATATGTGGTTTAATATGATAAATGATAAAATTCATGTATAAATTTTACATGCATCACCTAATGCAATGGGTGTATACATGTTTGCGGAGAGGGACTCGGCATGACTCGGTTAAACTTAGTGCAAACTTCACACCTCGGAAGTGTGAACAAGACAACAAGACCAAGGAAGTTTTTATGAAAAATAGCGCACCTTTCCAAAGTGTACAAGTGTGACTTTTCACTCCCTCTCTGGGGAACAGAAATATGAAGGCGGCGGGAAATGACCTCCATGATTATCTCACATCTCATGAAGGCTGCACAATTTTCGACCGGTGATCTTAGATTTATGCAAGTTTTCGATTTTTTTTCGAAAACTTGCATAAGTCTAAGATCACCGATCCACGACTTTAGATAGTGCATCAAACACCGACTTATCTATTACTACCCACTTATCTGAAACTTGCTGCATAAAACTTTTTAACCCCTTCCTTATAGACTATAAGAAGATATAGATTTTGAAGAAACTTGTGGTGTGTCTTTTATTCCAGTTAATCCATCAAATAAACGTGACTACAAGAGACCATATAAGTACTAAAATTTTGCGAGGGACTAAAATAGTCTAGAGTTTTAGAATAGGCCATTTATTGCAAAGAAATCTTCATCTCGCTCTGCAAACCACAAAACGGCTGACGTCGGATTGATCTTTCGGATCACAATGGTATGCTCTGATTTCCTCTTGTTGAAACATGATGTGCGTGATTGGTTGCTCGCATGGGTTGTTTCCATCTCGTGCAACTTAGCCTGCCAGCTACCGAATGCGTGAAAATTTGGCTTGGGCCAGTATTTGCACTTTGATTGGTTGCTAGCTAGTAATTCTATTTGTTCTCTGTAAGAGAAGCCAAAGGCCATGCGACTAGTAGGTTTCACTTTGATGTTGTGAACCAAATAAGTTGAATCTTAATCCTTTCTAACCTGCCCAACATTCATCGTTTCGAGGTCTACATGAAAAAGATGTGCCTCGACGGGAATGAAATTACAACGTAGATTTTTTTCGCTCCCCCGAGGTTGCACGCTGAGGAACAACGAAAAAACGTATCTGATGGGGTAACTTCTACCTGCATTTAAACTGTTTTAAGAAGCTCGCTCTGGAGAGAAATCATTTTCTTCTTCATGGTCTACCAAATGTTTATCTTTTAGCTCAGTAGATGCGGAAAACGTGCAACCGATGATCCCCGATGTGATCTGCCCACTCTCGATCACTTGTGGTTTTTCTCTCCCGGACGGAAAGGAGTGGTGACGGGGTAGAGTTCTCCGCACCCATCCGATTTGCATGTTTGCCAAATCTCGTCAATGCGGCACGTCTGCTCACGCTTGGCGCTTTCAGGAAAGTTTGGAATCTCTTGTCTCGGCTCCCTACGGCAGGCTGCCAGATGTCCAATCTACGTCTTTCATCACCGATTTAGCTGCATCATTGGCTTCGCTCCCCTTATCTGCTACATGCCGGGTGCTGATTTCGTCTGCACTCTACCGAAGATAGGATGCTTCATCATCATATATAGGTAAAACAGCTACACGGGATAGATCAAAGGAAGCCGCTGCCGGCAACCCCTTTTCGGTTATATACGGACAAAAATATGAGCTCATATCTAAACAGGTGCACATACCAAATTGTTTCAGTCTGAAGGCAGGTACATCTGGATCAGATTGTCGTGATGGAAGCTGGAAATCGAGTTCATCTGGCCCTGCCGCTAGTAGCACTTTTTCATCCATAAAAAACACATGCTACTCAACTATCTATGCCGACAATTTTGTGTTGCTTCTTAGATTAATCATACTATCCATTTTGATATTTCACCTACATAAAGTAGAGGGTTGAATTACCGTATGGTTATCTATACCGGTTAAATATTACAAGTAACTTGATATTCTTTATGGTAAATAAACACATGATACCTACATACATGGTTCATCCCTCGCCAAGAATTTCACAAAGCAAAAAAACAAAACAAAGGTAAAAGCTTTAATTTATTCATTAATTAAAAAGAAGGTATAACACAAACAATAACACCACATGACCACATCCACTCAAGCCAGGACCGAAGCCCACTCCAAGACCCGAGAACCACTAGAACCAAGCTCAAAACACCACTCCGCTCCTACCAATGCCAGAGAGACTACTATCATACTATGGGAGGATCAAACATAGATCACTCCTATGTAGATGAGGAAGGGAACAACCTAAGAAGAGCCACGTCAACGCAATGCCGACGACTCGCACCAAGGACTATCTCGCTAACCGCACAACACGAGGTCAACGTCCCCATCACTGCAAAAAAATTTAGGGCCGCCGTTAGTGGCGGACCCAAAAAAATTATTAAGCCTAGGCACATTGTAAACCCGGTCAAATTTTCATTATATTTTTATCAAAATAAGTTGCACCGCTAACCGGAAGCCTGGACGATTTCCCAGGGTTATGGACGGTTGTCCACCACTGGACGCCGCCTCGATATCTAGCTGCTCTGCTACATCCAACAGATCGCCAACACCATTTCCAGAACTGCTGCCCCGATGTACATCAGAAAGAACATGTGTAAGAGCAGACCTTGCATATGGGGTAAATCAGCAAAATAGCTGCCGGTTTATGGTTTTGGCCAAAAAAATAGACCCACAAACTCAATCTCGCGGGGCAAACCGAACGTGGCTGTATCTCGAATAAGGCATTGGCGCGAGGGAAATTTCACCCAACTGTCTCCGTAGTCCGTACAGTGGCCGGAGTCACCAAAATCTGAACAAATGTCGCAAGAGTTGCCAGAATTGAAGCTCACGCGGCCGGCAATAGGCAGGGGCAGAATCGGGCGGCTGCCAGACGAGCTCGCGTGGCCAGAATAGGAGCTCACACGGCCGGGATAAGCTCGCGCGGTCGGAATGCGGGAAGATGCTGGCACGGACGAGCTCGCGGGTGGCTAGAGCCGGCGGTGTGCAGGGATGCGCCTGCGCTTGGGCAAGAAGAGGTAGGAGGGAAAAAAAGGAAAAGAAGGAAAAATGCTTGTAGTGGAATATTCAAGAATATGTTATACCTCTTGCGATTTGCAGGGTCTGGTCTGCGGGAGTGTTTTTTCTTCGGCAAATCGCGTTTTCTCATGCATGCATATGCCGTTTAAGGGGATTTCTAGAGATGCTTTGGGGCTTGTTTGGTACTAGAGTTTTACTGGGAATTAGCGGGAATAATCCGTCCAAATTTTAAATCCTCACTTATTCCCAATGCATGTTTGGTGCTAGAGTATGAGGGAGTTTAATCCCCACTTATCCCCGCTTTTCCTCAAAATTTAGTGTAATTTTTTTCAATCCCCAATACTCTACCCCTACCTAGTGGATTGAGAATGGGGTTTTGTGGGGATTGGGTGAATCTCTGCTGTCACCCAATACTCTAGAGTATTATCCCCACTGATCCCAACTAAAACACCAGTACCAAACAAGGCCTTAAGTGGATTGTGAGCTCGAGTTCTTCCTATGGCCATGACCTCGAGTTCACCTGTCAAAAAAAAATTACCTGTCAAAAAATGACCTCGAGTTCTTTGTTCTAAATAGCCATTTCTTAAAATTTAGATAATTTTTGGCCCCTCCCGAAACTTTAATACATCTATGTTCCTTTTGGTCACGCCATGTACTATGGCTTAACTTAAATGGAGGTCACGCTGATTTGATTGGCAAGTTTGCTCTCAATTTGTACTAAAAAGAAATCTAGCTATACCAAATGGCGTGATCTGTAGTACCTGATTACCCATAGGGTCTAAAATATTTGCAAATTAGCTAACCTAAATGGCGTAACCTAGCTATTTTTTTTAGCAAAAAAGGCTAAATCATTTCAGTCTAGCCAATTTAACCGGCATGGTATGTGCTTCAGTTAAGTTATTTAGCATGACCGCGACCAAAAATGGCCATAGAAATTTAAGAGTTTTGAAAGAGATTAAAAATAATTTAAAGTTTGAAAAAAGACCATTTAGATCGAAGAACTAGATGACCTCAAATAGCGAGCTAGCTACCTGTCGGCCGAAAGGCCGAAACAGCTGATTCACGCCTGTAAGAGTCGGCCGACCTGCACCGACCAGATCTAATTAGCTCTCTCTCAACCTTTCGATTTTCAGCACGCTAGCTAGGTCAGCTGCACACATCAATACACGTGCTCTCAGTCAAGAAAATGCTAGTAGACTGGAACTAGGTATTCTGAGCTGCACCTTCTCAATTTTTCGAGGTTTTAGCATATAACACCAGATGTTGGTGCTTCTTTTGCGCATAACCACAACCTTAGCTTCTTTTTACGAAAAACACCGATATTTTGGTTAATTATTTGCACAGAACACAAAATGTATAATTAGCTCGTTTGACAAATAATTAGCTCGTCAGGCCCACTATCAGGACATACGTGGCAGCCACCGTGGTCGAACGAACCAATTGGACGAACAGAGCATCATTCCAGTGGCGGTGGCAGTTGCACGCCGATGACTAGGAAGACAGAAAGGGGACGACGCTGAACTGTGGTGAACTGCGGCATGTCAATGGACTGAGACCACGGGTTGGCTGAATAGATCAAGTGGACGAGGAGGAGGGGCTGGCCAATATGGAGGAGAGCGCTGTGGCTATGGCGCGCACCTGCATTGGTGTGTAGCACTCAATCGAATCCCAGAGATTTGTGTGTTTTTGTTTGTTGTGTAATTGAAAGGCTTGTAGGGGGTGCGGTGTTTTCCCTCCGGTGCCTTTGCATCGGTTGCAAACAAGATTTAAAATAGCGTGCTAAAAAAATAGCGGCGGCCTCCTCCACTGCTATATTTCAACTATAGTTTTGGAAAAATCAAATATCATGCCTTGCGCACGCCTATGCAGCAGACTCGTGGTGGCAGAGGAGGCTCGCTCGCATTGCGCAGAGAATAGAGATGAAGGAGACTGGCTGGGCGATGCATGCACAACGGAGCTGCACCTAGATGTGTCGTCTATCGGCTCGGCGTCGCAACTGGGTTGGGAGCGCACCTCAGGCGGGGTGGCAGAGATCTACGCGGTTCCTCGCCGGCAATCAGCTGTGGCTGGCTAGGGCCAGGTGCAGTAGAGGTCACGCAGGTGACCGGGGCGGAAAAGCTATGCTTGTAGGCGACATGGCTAGATGTGAATGATGGGGACGGTGGGGCTCGGCGGTAAGTGATGCCACGTCTGATGACGGTGGGCCCAATGGTCAAATTATTCATTAAAGTAGCTAACTATGGGTGTTTGTGCTCCATGCAAATAATTAACTCAAATATTGGTGTTCCTTGCAACAAAAAGCTTTGGTTGTGGTTTGCTGCAAAAAGAGCACCAACAAGAGGTGTTAGAGCATCTCCAGTCGCGTCGCCCAAAGGGATTTGGGGGACGCCGGCCAAAAAAACGTTCCAGTCGCGTGTCCCAAAGGCCGCTTCGGTCCGGACGTGCTCCAAATGTTGTCCGGCGTCCCTAGCCCATCCCCTGTGTATAGAGTCTCTACCGGGGACGCCGGACACGACTTTTACACTTACTTTTTGTTTGGAGATCGCGTTTGGGGGACGTGGCTAGAAAAGGAACCTTCTCCAAACAAAAATTTTGTCCGGACGTCCCCAAACGACTAATCCGGCGCTTTGCCCGAACATCGTTTGGGGACGCGACTGGAGATACTCTTATATGCAAAAACCTCCAATTTTTCAGACTCGTCTTTTCATTTTGGAGGGCTGCACTTCCGACGAAGGGGTTGACGAGTTCGTCTGCACAGAACGAGGTCTTCTGACGGGTCGCCGCTCTACACCCTAAACCACGCTTGTCTGATGCAGGCTCTATTTTGAATGAAGCTCAAACTCTGTCCTCAAATGCAGGATATTTCTCGCACAAAGAATACAGGGTATTCGATCGAGTCATTCAACTAGTAATATAGATAGAAAATAATTTAAATGCCCATATATAAGTTCCTGAAGTGATTTCTATAATTCCTATTCTCCAAATTCCCTCACAATTTTCCCCGTTCACACCGGTTGTTAACACTAGCTCCTAGAAGGTTTCGTAGCTTCTTCTAGATCAACATCAATATAGGACGGGCGGTGCCTCCGGTTCAGTGTACGTGTATCATTCCCCCGTTCAAATTGTAGATTCAAAGACATGGGACCTAGTAGGACACTAGCCAGTAGGTACCAATGAGAATATGAGAGATCATTTTCCAAGTATCAGTCAGTTATTCAATGCACGTTGATCAGTCGACACAATACGTATGAATTCATGAGATTATCAGTCTGTTAGTTTGTAGCGATATGTTGCACCAAAAGTCGCCTGACCGGCGTCAGAAAAGCCGCACGAATTATTTGCCCCTTCCGCTATCTGCTCTTCAAGGAGAAGAAAGCATCCATCCGATAGATCCTCGCACTTCGTACAAAACTAATCCACTTTTGAAATTCGGTGCTGCGCAAATACGACTGACCATGGCGGGTCTGAATGGTCGATCGGTACATTGACAAGGACATGTAATTTCTTTGTGGCTCTCGCTTTTGCGCGCGTCAACGAGCCGGCCGGGGCACGTACGAGCACGACGACTCGCGTTCTTCACATTTCAGTTGTGTCGATCAATCAATCATCGAGTCAGGAGTTTGTTCCTCTTTCAGAAAATAAAGGAAACACTAACGAGCCGCTTCCCTTTGGTGATCACGTCGCCGAGGAGCATCTGGTTGCCACACCACATTTTTTCGATAAAGAGCATATATTAATATCATGGAGATACCAATTACACACAGCCTCTGCAACAACATCATACCCTAATGGCATAAAAGATGCACACAGCCAAACAAGAGAAAAAAATTACAAAAAGAAAGGTCCCGCTATAGAGATCCATAACTTGAAACAACAACAACACCACCAAGACAACACCAGAAGATCAGCTTCTCCATGCGCGCTCCAAGAAGGAAACAATGCACAAACACTGTCGTCGCCCGATCATAGATCTAAGGTTTTCACCCTGAAGAAAGTCATGTCTCTCAAAACAATGCCTTCAACAACATTGCCAGGCACAATCAATTCAGGCCAGACCTTGGATTTTCACCCTGAAAGATAAGACTGAACTTCTCCTGTGCAGCCGCCCCCACATACCAGTCGTTGTTTCAAGTCACGAAGCACCAAGCCAAATCCACCTCACCACCAAGATCTGACCATCATAGCTGTTCCACCGATCTCGGCTTGATGACCTTCTCTGCTAGCACCATGGAAAGAAAACGAACTCCATGATATTAACAGCCAGCCAAGCTTCAAAGCGCTCCCTCTGAAACCAAATGGCCAGATAAAAACATGGGTGCACACGACCGAAACCACCCAATCCAGCAATCTTCAGCCATTACTCGCACAATGAATTTCGCCGACAGGGCCCGGAACACGGCAATCCACCCAGACTGGTGGGAACAACATCGGACAGATCTTCAAACTTGGTGCGAGAAGAATCCTAGAACCGCCACCTTTATTCCTCGACGCGGAAGAAACGGCCCCCACGCCGCCATCTGCCGCCCGACGACGACGAAGGAGGTTCAGAAAATCATCGCCTCGCAGCCGACGCCGCCAAGCCCATGGCGACTTTCGAGAAGAACCGGCGGCGCTGCCCATGGTCGCTCGAACAAATCGGCCAAGGCAGTCCTCGCAGCAGGCCATAGAAGGTGTAGCAGGCGGCCAGGCAGTACGGCTCTGGAGATCGGCTCGGCACTGTAAGCATCACCCGTGAGGCCACCACCGTGGCCGGGCACAGCACCTAACGCCACACACACACGCCCAGCCGCGCCGCCCATCTCGGCCCAGATCGGGCCCGGATGGGCCGCCCGCCGCACCTGCCGCGCCACCGCGCCGCCGCAGTCTGCCGCTCCAAGCCGCCCTTGCGCTGCGCTGCGCCGCCCAAGCAGCCGCACCGGCGAGCGCCACCACCACCAGCCCGGAGCCGCCCCCCGGCTTCCGATCTCCGCCGCCCGCAGCGACCAGAGGACCCCCTCTACCCTTTTGGGATGGGGCCCTCCGCCACCGTGGCAAGGGCCGGCGGCAGCGGCGGCAGGGAGGGAGCATTGATGCCGGCGGCGGTTGGGCGCTGGGGTTTTTTCCCCCGAGTCGCCAGAGGAGGGCGACGCGGGGGATGCGGACGAAGCGTTTCCCCACAACTTTTCCGGTTGCGACACCACATGTAGTTACCTCTAGCATGCATGTGCATGCCGTTGCCTTCGGTAGGTAAAAGGCGTTGCTCCATCGACGGCGAGCTCACGCTAGGGTCGCGCGCGGACGTCCCGCATAAGACCGCTACAACATGAGCTAGTTTAAACTAGACTAATTAGTTAAAAAGACGCAGAACATCTTTACTGAGAGCCTCAAATAGATACCGGCAGGTGTGCCAGCTTCCCTTTTTTTATAATGGGCGCATTATTACTTATAAAAAGCAATTACACCTGACCTCTGCATACCTAAGATGCACACAGCCGTTCAGAAAGTCTCAAAAGTCTGGAGTGCTAAAAAAAGGCGAATTACATATCAGATATGAGCAAATGTAAAACGCCTAAGGTGAAGGCGAGACCCAATCCGTAGATTATGCTGCCACCAATGTTGGGAAAATGTATCCCTCGCCGTGTCCTCCAACCGTGTACAGACCTCCGTAAACAGGTCGCGGTTCTTCACCTTCTGCAGTGCAGACCCGAACGGAGGGTAGCGGTATATCTGTAGATAACCTGCAAGAGAGAATAATTCTTGACATTAATTTTTTTTATCATTTCTACATAGCCATAGCGACCATATAATAACAAGCGCCCCCTAGCCTAATAGACGTTCTAAATTTGTGATCAATCCTCTGAAGCCAATTACCGAAGATGTTGGCTACACTAGTCGGGGATACATATCAGAAGCTACTTGGATGCATGACCCTATAGATCTGGCAAAGCGACATTGAAAGAACAAGTGTTTAATCGTCTCATTGTGTTGACAAAAAACGCACTGCGTACTCCTAAGCCAATTGCGTTTCACAAGATTATCTTTGGTTAGGATTACTCCTCGACGCAAATACCAGCCAAAAATCTTAATTTTGAGCGGTATCTTCATCTTCCAAATCTTCTTGTTTTTATCAACTAGTATTTCCGGTTGGATAATGGCATTGTACGATGAACTTACAGAGAATTTTCCAGTGGATTGTAAGTTCCAACGAAATTCATCTTGCCCTTCAGACAAGTGGATGGATTCCAAATGCAACAGTAAGGCATTCCATGCAAGAAGTCTCGGACCGATTAAATCTCGTCTAAATGTCACTGTCGGAGGTGAGGTTGCCATTACTAATACAATGGTATCGCTTTTGCGACGAACTATGTTGTATAACGTTGGATATTGCTCAAAGAGAGGCCTATTCCCTAGCCATGTATCCTCCCAGAACCGTATCTGCGATTCATCCTTAATAATTAAAGTACCATATCTAAAGAAAAATTTCTTCGTTGCCATTAGGCCAGCCAAACACCTGCTTCCTAATCTGAGAAAAGGTTGTGCACACACCAACGACCCCGATAAGAAACTCTAATAAGACTATAAAGAACAAAGAAAATTTTAATTGAGATAGAAATATTACATATGCTTCATTATATAGTTGCAAAATGTGAAATATCGATGAAACCTAAACTATAGGCTTTTGTTGGGCCCTCGCTGCAAATAAAGAACATCCAGTCACCCAAACTAGAGGGTTATGGTCCTCGCCTTCGTTGTTGCAAAGAAGAAAACATCCAGAAACCTACACTAGAGGCTTCTGCTGGCCCTCGCCATCTTCGCTATAAAGAAAGAGCATCCGAAATGCTAAACTAATGGCTTCTGCTCACCTCGGTTGTCGTCGTTGCTGCCGTCATGGTAGTGCATGCAGCATCAAACACCTTCACCCTGAGTTTCGTGGTGCATGAGAAGAGCACATACACGTGCTAATAGAACCTCCCTTATAACAAGATTCAACTCAGACTAAACTAACAATATGAGACTGGATTTTAAGCTCACCTCTTACCATGCATAGATACCATATGAACCTTTGGGATGTATTAGGAATACTGAAATAAATTTAAATGTGCTGACCCTAGTATTCAGTAATAGCAGTAGTTTTTCTGTAGAGAATTTAAGGATGAAACCAAGAGAAAACGGACGGAACTGAGTGGTGCTGCTTGCGTGGAGGCAGCTCCTTGTGACGGTAAAGCACACGTCCGTTAGGAACCCCAAGAGGAAGGTATGATGAGTACAGCAGCGAGTTTTTCCTCAGTAAGAAACCAAGGTTTATCGAACGAGTAGGAGATGAAGGCCACGTGAAGGTTGTTGGTGGGGGAGTGTAGTGCGGTGCAACACCAGTGATTCCGGCGCCAACATGGAACCTGCACAACACAATCAAACTACTTTGTCCCAACTTAACATGAGGTTGTCAATCTCACCGGCTTGCTGAAAACAAAGGATTAAATGTATGGTGTGGAGAATTATGTTTGCTTGCAGAAAACAGCAGAGAACAATGATTGCAGTAGGTTGTATTTCAGATGTAAAAGAATGGACCGGGGTCCACAGTTCACTAGTGGTGTCTCTCCAATAAGTTGGGTGAACAAATCACAGTTGGGCAATTGACAAAATAGAGAAGCATATACATATCATGATGACTACTATGAGATTTACTTTGGGCATTACGATAAAGAACATAGAGCATGCATCTATGCCTAAAAAGTCCACCTTCGGGTTAGCATCCGCACCCCTTCCAGTATTAAGTTGCAAACAACAGACAATTGCATTAAGTACTGTGCGTAATGTAAACAATACAAATATCCTTAGACAAAGCATTGATGTTTGGGCTCTGCTACATCGAGGTCGACCTCGATTCCTGGTAAAACAAGGTCAGTCCGACCAGGTGGACTTTCCTTTTTTGGCCCACGGTGGGGACCACGCGCTTTCCGGAAACAACCACCCGTATGGTGGACCCCGCAGCATATTACGAGCATCTGCCACGTCGTTGGACCACAAAAAAACGCCACTTTTTTGGGGACCTCTACATCGGATCCCATCTTCTTCTTACCTGATACCTCTACATCGGATCCCATCTTCTTCTTACCTACTACATCTGCACTGTATCTTATCTTCTTCTTCTACACGCCAAGAACAAGATGAACAAGGAAGAGGAGTCACATCCAGAATCTTGAAAAAAAAACCCCCTCTCCTCCCGTCCAGTTCCTGCCACCAGTTATCTGCTACATCGACGTACTGCTACATCGAGGAAGAGATTTGCTAGATACTTGCTTGTTCAGATCTGTCCCCAGTTGGATCTGCTACATCTGACGACTAGCAGGTCCGGGGAAATCACCTCCAGCCCCCTCCCCCCTGCTACATCGTGTATCCCTCTCCAACTTCAGTTGTCTGGAGGTAATATCCTGACCAGATTCAGTTACATGCACCTAGCAAAAAACAAGAAAAAAACCTTCCCCTTTGCTACATCTAGCTAAATATGACAGCATGCAATCTTTAAGTACCTGCATCTAGTATGTTACATGCACTTACAGAGCTGTAACTGCCAGTAATGAACACAAACATATCATGTTCAGTTACATGCCCCACGTTTCATGTGCCAAGTTAAAAAAGGACAAGCAAAAGTAACAAGTCTAAGAACTACAGCTGGTATGTTACATGCAGGAATGCAGGAACTAGATCATGGTTTATGTGAACTAGTTACGTGTTTTGTAGATACTAGATCATGTAGTACACAAAGATAGCATGTAGAACACATGATATAACAAAAAAAGATAGAACACAAAAAAAATAGCATGTAGCACAACTAGGTAGAACACAAGGTAGGACAGAGCTACATAGAACACTAGATAGCATGTAGTTGGTATTCATAAGAGATAGGTTTACATGCTCATAGTGGCTATCAGTTCATACTGGTTGCCATTAGTAAAAGTAGTACTGCATAATTTGCCCATACTGCTTGCCATGTCAGTCACATGATCTTCCTGGTATTGGCTTGGTTTTCTGCGGATGTTGTTTACAACTTGCACCTGTAACGGGGAAAATAAAAAGGGATAATGTTATTTCTTGTAAAAAAAGATGTAAACCCTACCAGTAAGTAAACTATGGCAGCCACAAAAGAAATAGTTAAAAAGTAGTTTGGTAAAAAACAGATGTAATTTACTCTAAAAAATGGTGTGGAAAAAAATCTTAAATGATTCATGTCATTGATTCCATGCAGATATTTGTTTGAAGAAAGAATGCCAAGGGCTCGCGGATTTGAATACTGGTTTGGTGGCATTGATCTCAATGCAACTCCTCAAGCTAGTACATCAGCTGATCAACATGCTGGGCAGCCGCCAGAAGTCGGAGGCCATCGTGTTGATCCCCAAGGAGATGAAGCAGGTCCTTCAAACAATGATCAGCAAGCTGATTCGCGTGCACGGACTGGTGTTACACTTTCCAGTGAGGAAAGCGATGGTGAAGCTGAGGTTGAGTCAACACCTGAAGGATATGTTCCAAAGGTTCCATTTGTTGGCATGATGTTTGACACACCTGATCTAGCTTTGCAGCACTACAACAGATATGCTCACCACGTTGGTTTTTCAGTGAAGATAGAATCATCTAGGAGATGTTCTAAAGATGGTGAGCTGGATAAATTTGTTTATGTGTGCAACAAATATGGGAAGCCTAGGGAAGAAGAAGCAGTCCCAGTTAAGCAGAGGAATCGTAAGCTAACTGTGCTGACCAACTGCAAAGCAAAGCTTCAAGTAAAACGTGATGGTGCTAGATGGAAAGTTACTCAGTTTGTTGAGGTACATACACACGAGGTGATTGACAAGTTTGCGCTGAAGAAGTACTTGAGATCCCACCAACAAGATCCCTGCAGAAGAGAAAAAGTTTATCGACTTGTTGCATAAAGTCAACCTTACTTTAGGAAGAATCATGGAAATCATGGGGGAGCTATATGGAAGCAAGCAGAATGTCCCATACAACAGCAAAACAGTTAGTAACTACACTGCAAAACTAGGAAACTATGACAGAATTAAAGATATCCCAGAACTGCTAGAGTACTTTGAAGAAATCAAGAAAGATGATCCCAGATTTTTCTACAAGTTCAAGCTAGATGCAGAAAATAAAGTGGAGAACCTATTCTGGGTGGATAGCAAAGCAAGAGATGTCTACCCCCTGTACAATGATTGTATTTCTTTTGATACAACATTCATGACAAACCAGTACAACATGCCATGTGCTCCTTTCATTGGAATAAACATATATGGTCAATCCATCCAGCTTGGTTGTGGTTTTGTGAGGAATGAGTCTTCTGTGAATTTTGTGTGGTTGTTTGAGCGCTTTTTGGAGGCAATGGATGGGCTACATCCATTGAACATCATTACTGATCAAGATGCAGCTATGAGAACTGCTATCCTCATTGTGTTTATTGGCATCATACACAGGTTCTGCAGATGGCACATAATGCAGAAAGTTCAGGAAAAACTTGGTACTTTTGTTGCTCAAAGAGAAGATTTGCGTTTAGAGTTCAATGATGTGATTGACTACAGCATGACACCGGAAGAGTTTGAACAGAGATGGGCAAATATGGTGGAAACGCATGGGGTTGCAGATAACACACATTTTCTTGACCTCTATGATTTGCGTGAGTATTTTGTGCCAGCATATTTCCGCCACCGGTTTTTCCCATTCCTTCAAACTACATCTAGAAGTGAAGGGTTTAATGCTGTTCTTAAGCAGTATGTTCATCCACATGACAGTCTTGTTCGATTCTTCAAGTAGTACATGAAACTGCAGGAAAGAATTGATGTAACTGAAGATGCTCATGAGTTTGATGGTGATGAGAAGACAGTTAGGCTTTGGGGAGACTTTCCTATGGAGAAGCAGATCCTTCAGACATACACCATGCCCATCTACAACCGCTTTCAGCTTGAGCTTCGCAAGATTGCATCCTACAATGTTCGTGACATTGGTGTTACTGAACAAGGGAGCATTCATGAGGTTATCCCAATACAAGGATCCATGGGCGGGTACGGTAGGAGGAGTTATCGTGTCGATGCTGATGTAGTTAATGGGATCTACAATTGTGAATGTTGCAAAATAAACAGGGATGGTATCCTGTGCTGCCATGCAATGAAAGTTATGTCACATTTAGGGATGGTTACAAAATACCCAGAGCACTACATCCTACCCAGGTGGTGTCTACCCCCTCCCGACATAGTTGCACCGCGGGATGAGAGGCAAGAAAAGCCTGTTGGCCAGAAACTATCTAGAAAAGATATGAGATTGCTTAGATATGGTAACCTTTGCAGTGATTTTGCTAAGCTTGTTGTTGGTTTAGCAGCCTCAGAGAAAACTAATGAAATAGCTGAACGGCACATGAGAGCAATGGAGAAAGAGATTGCAGATATGAAAAAGGCTGCTGCTGATGCACTCAAAAAGAGGAAGAGCGCCAAGCATCCAGTGAACACCAACCCTTGTAATGATTCACAAGAAAGTGTCCCTATGGAAGAAGATGCTGCTACTGTGGAGAATCGGAAAGCTAGGAACCCACCAATGTCAGCGACAAAGGGGCGCCCAGGTTCAAAAAGAAAGAAAGGTGGTCTACAGTTACAGAAACCAAAACAAGGTCTTTGTGGTGTGTGCAAGCAACCATGTCACGATGCTCGTACGTGCGAGGTGCGACTAGCAAACCCAGAGAAGTACAGTTTGTTGGGCCTTTTTCATTGATTTGAAAGAAAAAAAAATATAAGAGGTGAAGGACATTGTGTTTGATTTAAAAAAGATGTGTTACATTACAGGCCTCATGTTACCTTGTCGAAAAAATTTGTACAAGACCTTTTGCAAAATATTTAAATGAGTTTTGGGACAGTATGTTTTCTGATGCGAAAATGTATCTTATGATTGTCAACTTTTTCTTTATTGCATTTGCTGAATTCTTGGCGATAGAGTAAAAATAAAGTAACTATGCAAAGACTGTATTGATACATAGGTAACAGAAAAAAGGAAAAAAAAGTGAATGGTTAGAGATATGCATTACCACTTGACCACATTTGCTAGACAAATAACTGCCAATTTGCTTTCTTCGTGAAATGTAACCATTTATCTGTGTACAATTTCCTTATGTTTGGAATGTCTTTCTTTGAGTACGTTGCTGGGGTCCTGCTTGGGCATCCTTCAAGATTCTTCAGTGTGAAAAACCACAGTCATACCTGGGAGAGGAAAAAATAATGTGTTCAGTCAGACTGTTAGAACAGCAAAATGAAAAACCTACACTAAAAATAAAGTTACATTGTTCCAAAAAATATAAAATGCAGTCCCCCAGATTGTTACACCTTTGAATTGAAAAGTATTATGAAGCTTACCCATTGTTTTGGCGCGGGCTGTCAATTATCTCTATAGGCCAGTCCATGATCTTTATCTTTGAGTTCGAACTGGTCCAGTTAGTCTTTATGCCAGCAATTAGCAAGTGGCACGCATGCATGTTTACTGGCTCGACATTGTTTCCTAGTGAATCATATATCTCGAACCTCTGAGCTTTGATGTTCAAGTTAACAAGCCAGTAATGGCCTGATGCATCCTTTGGTGTTCCAGGAAAGGCTTGAAGTGTAGGGAAGCAAACCTGTAATGTAACAAAAAATAGATGTGGGATTATGATGAGGAATCAAAAAAGATAGAACATTCCAGTAAAAAAAGGATTGATCAGGAAAATGATTAGTAATAAAAAAAATCAGGTTAGTACTTACAATGTCTTTGTGATACAATCTGTTTGATGGACTGTTTTCGAAACATCGGGTTACTTCCTTGAGGTTATCACGTCCCTCAATTAGGTACGACTGTTCGAACAGTTAAAAAGTAAACCAATTACTATTGAGAAAAGAGAAAAGAACCAATAGGTGCACATGTGTTCCACTAATTTCAAGTTCTATTTGATTAGCCAAAAAAAGGGAAAGAGAACAAAGTGGACATAAGCTATACGCAGAGGCATAATGACCTTCTTTGGGTTTTGATTTTCCCTTTTGATGATGTTGATTCCAATTTCTGCAACAGTGTTGTACAACTTGTTCCGTGGCCTAACAGATTCAGCCAGGTCGCCGAGACTAACATATATATCATCCAGGTCTATAACTATTTCCTTGTTGAAAGGGTCCCTTGGTGCATTTTTCCATCCATGCTGGCAGACCATGCTATACACCTCGTCAACAGACTTGCTGACATAAAATGTTCTACTAGATTGTGAGTTGAGAAAAGGTGATTTCGCATACTGTCCTGGCTTGGAAATCCTTTTTTCGTACTCATGAGGCACTGGTGTAATGCTAGATGCTGGTTGTTTCGACTTTGGATTGATGCGTTCTTGAGCTACCTCTTCCTTCCTAGCTGCAGTTCCATCAAGATTGTTCTGTTCGTTTTCAGTTCCTTCGCCTAGGTCATTGATATCTAGAGAAGTGTCGAGATCAAATAATGGAGGATCTGTAGCCCGTCTGATTGCTTCTTCCCTTTTTTTCGATTCAGAGCTTTTGAAGTCGAGCTTTCTATTCATAGGATCATGTGCAGCGGATTGAGGCACATCTGTCGTCAGTGTCCTTGGTACTGAATTTTCCTCCTCAGATTTGGTCTTACATCTGACTGAGCCTTCATGTATCTCTGTTTTATTTATCACTATAGCTGCAGCAACTTGTGACCTAGTCTGCCTGCGCGAATTGCTACTGCTTGGGCTGCCTCCCGATTCAGTTGCATTTTTCCTTGGTGTTGCCGTTGATGCTGAGCCTCTTCCATCCTTCATAGGACTGTTTTTGAGCTCTTGACGCACAACAGACCTAGTTTGGTACCTGCCTGGTGATGGTACATTGGTTTCTTCAACTTTGGTTCTCTTGTCTTTTTTTTCAACAAACCTTACATCTTTCCTTTTCTTTGGTATGATTTTAGGCTCCATTTGAGCAAGAATTTGTTGGCACTCAGGCCTCAGAATAGCATCATGCACAGTTTCCAGCCCATCCATTGAAGGTTCCATTTGTGGTATGTTGTTCATTAACTGAAACCTAGCTACCATAGGTGTGCCGATATCAACGAACTCAGGTTCTTCGAACAAAGGAATTTCAGGCTCTTTGTGTATCTCGGTGCCAACATACTTCAAGAACTCCTTCCTCTCTTTTTCTTCTAGTTTGGATTCTGAATCTTCACTGCAAGTGCTGTCATATGCTAACTTGTTTGGTGTCTGTACAACATGTTCCTTCTGTGATGAAGTCATGTTTGCGTTGCGATCGATGGCAGCAAAACTGATGCATGTAGTTTCTGGTGAAACTTCTTCTTCATTGTTTTCATGTTGGTCAATATCATCCTTTGCTCTGTTACATCTTTTCCTCTTCAGATCCCTCATCAAAGCCACTATGTGCTCAGTTTTCGTACTGTCAATGTGAGTAAACTTGAGGGTGTTGGTTGTGACAGTATCAGTATCTGCCAATGTAACCTCTGCATCTTCAAGAACTTGATTTCCTTTGCCACCAATGAGTGGAATAACATTTCCACATTCCTGCTCCACTACTGTAACTTCAGCTTGTTCTTCCAGTTTTCCATGATCACTGAGCTGATTATCGAATGTGACAAGACTTGTTGCAGTAGGAAGAGTTGGTTTCGTGGTGTGCTGGTCCTCTATGGGCAACACTGCATTCCGTTGTGATGATATTTTTGTGTCAACTATAACTGCAAGCTCCTCATCCTTTTGAAGATTCTTCGCATCAGCTAAAGCTTCATTTTTTTTTGCAAACTCGCATGTTCACTGACCAGATTTTTGGTTTTGGCATCAGAGCTTGCGGGAGCAGGATCAGACTCTTCCATGTCTGACTCTCGAATTGGTATGGCTGCACCAACTGAAGGATGTTGGGCGGCATGCGTGTTATCATTCAAAATTGATTCTCCTTGTACATTCTCTTTTCTGGTAGTATTGATTGGTCTTGCTTTAGTTACATCTGCCGTTATTTTACTTGAATCCTTGGTTTCCAATTGAGAATGAATCGTACCAACATCCTCATGTTTAGGACCTTGCAACTCTGTGTCTTTCTGTACCTTTGGTTTCCTTGGAGGAGCTCTCTTACTTTTTTTGGACTGGGTAATATTGATTTCTCAGGCATAAAATTATGGTTCCTTGATGTGGTTGTGTCACTTCGGCTCGTGGCTAGGTTCCTGACTAGCATCTGCAAGGAAGCTTCAAAACCATGGCACGCATACTCAATTGCTTCAGTAAATCTCTTTTTGTCCTACAAAAGAAGATAATTGGAAAATGAGATGTACTGTAGAAGAAAAATTTAAAATTGTTGTTCATAGAAATGGTGTTTATATAAATTTTTCAAAAAGGATGTAATGATAGTGGTCAGCAAGTATAGAAAAAATAAAACGATTGCACGACTTACTTCCTGTGTTACGTTTTGTGGAGCATTCTTTTCGATGAACTTGGTTATTTTCTGAGGGTCTGAGAATAGAATGCTTTGTGACATCTGAACATATTCATCTTCTTCTGATTGCCCATTATCATTAACAGGATTGTTGTTTTCGTACCCCTGTGCTGGTGAATCAGATGGCCCACTTGTTATGCTTTTTGCAACTTCAGACTCCGACATGCAATCATCATTACCAGAACTTTGATTCATCTCTGGATCGGATGCAACATTCACATTTTCATTATCACTTCCATCTGTTATTGTCCTGTCATCCGATGCATCTTGTACTTCTGAGAATTCTTGCTTGAGCTGCAATCATATCGAGAGAAACATAAGGATATAAAAAGGTTGTTTAAAAAAAAGACATGTGTGTGAAATACAAATGTAACATGTCAGAGTAATGGAGTTTATGGAAAAACAACACAAAAAGCACCTATATTTTTGCAGGAAATAAAAGGGGAAAACTCACCGGTACTACACCGAATGAGCCATTTTCTTTAGTGTCTTGCTTTATAGATTTTCTAACCATTTCGTTTGTCCATACTAACACTCTAGTACCTTCAGGGTTTACATCCAAATCTTGCAACTGTAATGAGTCAAGGTATTTTACCTGTCAGAAAAAAGAGAGAAAAAGAAGACCATGGATGTAAGTAAAAGCATTTCCTTTGTAGAATCATGTTGAGGAGAGAACGATTCATGGCTAAAAGTTACATTTAAAAAAAGATGTGAATAATTGGAGAAGGAAGAGGTAGCATGAGGTACAGCATGCATGGACTGACTTGATCCTTGTCTGCATCTACACTCAATGATTTACAAAGGATCATTATAACAAACTTGCACATGTTGAGCCGTTTTGCTTCTTTAATATTTATCAATGAAGGATATACTCTAGGGCTGACGCGGATTCCAGTTGTTGGAGCCAGAACAGAGCACATTGCAAAAGTTATGAAAAGCCTCAGAAATTTGCTGTTAGCAGGTCTCATTGCAGCAAGCTTTGTTTCTAATGAGGTAAGGGTCGGCTGTTTCCTCCCAGTAAGCGATAGTTGCTCCTTCATGAAAGCAGTTGCCTCTCGATCTCGAGCAAAAATGACATCGATATCTCCAAATGGAACACCGATAACTTGTTGAACAGACTCTTCCGTCACAGGTATTGCGCCACGTCCCGGGAACACTAATGTGCAAGACACTGGATCAAAGCTTTCCATTAGAAACTGGTACAAATCGGGATGCAACTTAGAACACTTAATATCCAGGAGACCGCCATAGTCATTGTTCCTTATCAACAACTGTTGTTCCTCTGTAATGTTTGGGTATATCCTGACCATCCTCATAGGTGAAGCTCTCTGAAACAATTTCTTACTTTTTGTCTACAGAACAAAGCAAAAAAGTAGTTGAAAAAAATCAGAGGATGTATTTTTCAATTTGACAGTTTCAGAATACAAATGAAAAAGGGCAAAAAGGGCAGTAGACTAGGATGTTATAAAGTGACTAACCATATTATCTTGGTGTTGTTCATTACCAGCCCCTGGAGATTCTTGTTTCAGAAATTGTATGGCTGGTCTAGCTTCAGACACATTTACCTCTTGCTTGATTGGTCTAGCTTCGGGCACATTTACCTCTTGCTTGATTTGGAATTGGACTGGTGATATCGAACGCTTCAGTGGAAGCTTATGGCGCATCTGGCTGTACTTTGAATATCTTCTGACAGACTTGTTTTTCTTGTTACTACTAGATCTTGTCATGGTACCTGTAACAAAAAATATGTATAAAAAAAGAAGTTACAATTTATTAGAGAAAATGTCAGAGATGGAATTGAGATGGTATACATTCCAGAAATATATCATAATGAGATTGAAGGTTACAGACCATAATGTCGTTCATAGGAACTAATAGAAAAATGAGATTGAAGGTTCGACATAATAAAAGTACTTATTACATTTCCATGTTCAAAAGTACATTGCAGCATAGGTAAAAAATACAGGGGGAATATGACAAACAAGATTTGGGAACATCCTCCCAAAAATCTAGTTCTGAAATTCCAAAAAAAAACAAAATGATCACTCGAAGCCTCTCCCCCCCGGTGCAGGCTGGTGGTATTTCCTCCCCTAGGTGCACTAGACAGCACGTTCCCATGCATCATCGATTGAAGCCCTGAAATATATTGGCATGAAAGACGCGTCAAGGGCAGCAATCCTTTTGTTGACATATGCTACTCGATAGAACTTGATCATCATGTGTCCACCCACGTAGAAGTGATGGATAGATGTGTAGTGAGCTTCAAATGTGGTCCTATACTTCATGTACATTGTTCCATCTTGGTCAACAACAAACTTGTGGTTTGGGAGGTTGGCAACTCGTATGGCATACAGGAAATCCCTAGGGCGTCCGAAATACTTGATTTCCACTCTGAGCAGAGAATCTGAAGGGCCTTCTTGTACACCAAGGATGTCCATTGTGGTGGCGGACAACGTGGGGTAGTAATGCAAGTCCATGTCTTCGATTGGAGTCCCAAACGCTCTGGGGTAGTGCATAATAGAATTGCCTTCATGGCATGCAAGGAAATGCTCAACAGTGCATGAGTAAACATCGTCTTCAACATAAGGTAACATGCTGATGGTTTCGAGGTTGATGCATTTGATCAACGTGTCATTAAACTTGAAGGTGCCCCTTGTGTAATCTAGGTTTAGTGTATCAACTGGGTTTGTGCACCTAACAATCAGTTGAGCATGTCGTGTGCTGTTTACGACATAATTGATAGGAGCAGAAGTCAAAGCTCTGACTGTGTGGACAGCATGGAAAAATGCCTCAGGTGATGAAGAGAAACGGACACAAACCAAGAGGACACCAATTACTGGGCCAGGCTGGAGACTAAGGTAATCCATAACTAAACGAGAAACCATGGGGTTCCTAGATTCTTCGTTGTTGTCCATAGCTCTATTTCTGTCTAAGAACATTAGTTAGTTTTACTGGGAAAAAATGAAAAAAGAAACTAAAAGATAAGAATATCCACAAGACAATGGAAAACAAAAAACAACTAATCTGAATATACAGAAGGAAAAAAAGCTAGCTCAAATCTCTTGTTGCATATAACATATAGGTAAGCTGCATGTTCCATTTGTGTGTCATTCACCAAAAAAACTCCATCGTATAAAAGGATGATAGAGAGTGGGAGCTATAAATTTTTAAAATATGTGATGCTAAAAACACAGCATGTAACATGAGAAATCTATAGTTACACAGCTATAGTTACCTTACATGCCCCTATAGCTGCCAGAAAAAAATTCTAAGTATAGATTTCTCATGTAACATACTACATCGAGGTCTGGAAGTAATATCCTGACCAGATTCAGTTCCATGCACCTAGCAAAAAACAGAAAAAATCCCCTTCCCCTTGCTACATCTAGCAAAATATGACAGCATAAAATCTTTAAGTACCTACATCTAGTATGTTACATGCACTTACACAGCTATAGCTGCCAGTAATGAACACAAACATATCATGTTCAGTTACATGCCCCCAGCTATAGCTATCATGTTACATGCAGGAATGCAGATACTATATCATAGTTTTGTGACCTAGTTACATGGTTTGTGGACCATGTGCTACATGCTTTGTGACATCTAAAAACTGATAACCATTAATTTTTGCAGGACTAAACTAGACTTAGCATTTGATTTTGCAGATGCACAAACTAAAATTGAAAAAACAGGGGACACTGTTACATTTCATTCCCACATACATAGCACACTGCATGCAAAAAACCATGGGTGCATGTAACCACTAGATAGGAAAAGCATACCATTAGAATATAACACTGTATACAAAAGTAACAAACATCAGCTATGAGCATAGTGATGAGCGTGTACCAGAAACCACAGATATGTGCAGATCTGTCCAGGGGCACAAGCAGCATCCACAAAAACAGCTCAGATAGACACCTGTTTGCATCAAAAAAAAGGGATCGACAAACATCAGCTACGAGCTTAACCATGTATATGCTGCTACAACTAAAATCAGCGGTTGCGGAGGGAGATCCTCGAAATATAACTTAGATCCGTGAATGATTCAACAGATCCCTAACATATGCTCAACGAAAATCGACATCGCTTACCAGGAACAGGTCGGGCGCAAAGTAGATGTAGCAGCAATCAGAGAAAAAATCCGAAAAAAATCCCCGAATCCCTGCCAGAACATGCGAAGGATGTAACCACAGAAGCAAAAACACAGATGCGGTGTTGAAGTCGAGAGAGGAGCCTGCCCAAACCAGACCTCACCATCGACGAGCGATGCAGGGATGTGACCGGCGCGCGACGAAGCCAACCCTCCCCCCGCCGAGCGGACGAAAATGGAGCTCCGACAACAAATCAACCGCCAGCTGACATGGTGTACATCCGCCGCAGCCAGGATCTTCTACTCTCCTACAAACCTACGGCGAGAATCGCGGGGGAGTGATACGTCTCCAACGTATCGATAATTTCTTATGTTCCATGCTACATTATTGATGATATCTACATGTTTTATCCACACTTTATGTCATATTCGTGCATTTTCTGGAACTAACCTATTAACAAGATGCCGAAGTGCCGGTTTTGTTTTTGCTGTTTTGGTTTCGAAATCCTAGTAACGAAATATTCTCGGAATTGGACGAAATCAACGCCCAGGTTCCTATTTTGCCCGGAAGCATCCAGAACACCCGAGAGCCGCCAGAGGGGGGGCCTGTGGGCCCCAGATGATAGGGTGGCGCGGCCTGGGCCCTGGCCGCGCCAGCCTATGGTGTGGGCACCCCTTCGACCCTCCGACGCTGCCCTTTCGCCTATAAAGCCCCTGCATCGAAAACCCTTACGAGAAAGCCACGATACGAGAAAAGTTCCAGGCCGCCGCCATCGCGAAGCCAAGATGGGGGACGGAGTCTCTGTTCCGGCACCTGCCGGAGCGGGGAAGTGCCCCGGAAGGCTTCTCCATCGACACCGCTGCCATCTCCACCGCCATCTTCATCACCGCTGCTGCTCCCATGAGGAGGGAGTAGTTCTCCATCGAGGCTCGGGGCTGTACCGGTAGCTATGTGGTTAATCTCTCTCCTATGTACTTCAATACAATGATCTCATGAGCTTCCTTACATGATTGAGATTCATATGAGTTTGTATCACAATTTATCTATGTGCTACTCTAGTGATGTTATTAAAGTAGTTTTATTCCTCCACGTGTGTAAAGGTGACAGTGTGTGCACCGTGTTAGTACTTGGTTTATGCTATGATCATGATCTCTTGTAGATTGCGAAGTTAACTATTGCTATGATAATATTGATGTGATCTATTCCTCCTACATATGCATGAAGGTGACAGTGTGCATGCTATGTTAGTACTTGGTTTAGTCTTTTGATCTATCTTACACTATAAGGTTACTAAAATATGAACATTAATTGTGGAGCTTGTTAACTCCGGCATTGAGGGTTCGTGTAATCCTACGCAATGTGTTCATCATCCAACAAGAGTGTAGAGTATGTATTTATCTATTCATTATGTGATCAATGTTGAGAGTGTCCACTAGTGAAAGTCTATTCCCTAGGCCTTGTTCCTAAATCTGCTATCACTGCTTGTTTTTTGAATTACTACTGCTGCGTTACTACTGCATGTTTACTTCCCGCAATATTACTACCATCAACTGCATGCAAGCTATTTTCTGCGCCGTACTACTGCTCATACTTATTCATACCACCTATTTCACTATCTCTTCGCGAACTAGTACACCTATTAGGTGTGTTGGGGACACAAGAGACTTCTTGCTTTGTGGTTGCGGGGTTGCTTGAGAGGGATATCTTTGACCTCTTCCTCCCGAGTTCGATAAACCTTGGGTAATCCACTTAAGGGAAACTTCTGCTGTTCTACAAACCTCTGCTCTTGGAGGCCCAACACTGCACAAGAATAGAAGCACCCGTAGACATCAAGTACTTTTGGCGCCGTTGCCGGGAGGGAAGGTAAACGGCACTCACACATTGGCAAGCCCGGCAACTAAGCACTTTTCCTCCCTCGTCAACTACGCGCCAAGCACTTTTCTGGCGCCGTTGCCGGGGAGGAAAGGTAAAAGGCACTCATACTTCGGTTCCAGTTTTCAAGGGTCAAGAGAGGAGTATGATATACTATGATCGAGAAGAGTGAAAGGTCTAAGCTTGGGGATGCCCCGGTGGTTCATCCCTGCATATTTTAAGAAGACTCAAGCATCTAAGCTTGGGGATGCCCAAGCATCCCCTTCTTCATCGACAACTTATCAGGTTTCTTCTAGTGAAACTATATTTTTATTCTGTCACATTCTTATGTACTTTACTTGGAGCGTCTGTGTGCTTTTACTTTTATTTTTGTTTTGTTATCTTAGTTCTCTGAATAAGTTCATCCTTGTGTGGGAGAGAGACACGCTCCGCTGGTTCGTATGAACACATGTGTTCTTAGCTCATAATATTCATGGCGAAGTTTCCTCTTCGTTAAATTGTTATATGGTTGGAATTGGAAAAATGCTACATGTAGTAATTGGTAAAATGTCTTGGATAATGTGATACTTGGCAATTGTTGTGCTCATGTTTAAGCTCTTGCATCATATACTTTGCACCTATTAGTGAAGAAATACATAGAGCATGCTAAAATTTGGTTTGCATAATTGGTCTCTCTAAGGTCTAGATAATTTCTAGTATTGAGTTTGAACAACAAGGAAGACGGTGTAAAGTCTTATAATGTTTACAATATGTCTTTTATGTGAGTTTTGCACCGGTTCATCCTTGAGTTTGCTTCAAATAACCTTGATAGCCTAAACCTTGTATCGAGAGGAATACTTCTCATGCATCCAAATCCTTGAGCCAACTACTATGCCATTTGTGTCCACCATACCTACCTACTACATGGTATTTCTCCGCCATTCCAAAGTAAATTGCTTGAGTGCTACCTTTAAAATTCCATCGTTCACCTTTGCAATATATAGCTCATGGGACAAAATAGCCTTAAAAACTATCGTAGTATTGAATATGTACTTATGCACTTTATCTTTTATTAAGTTGCTTGTTGTGCGATAACCATGCTTCTGGGGAACGCCATTAACTATTCTTTGTTGAATATCATGTGAGTTGATATGCATGTCCGTCTTGTCTGAAGGATCTATCACCTTAATGATTGGAGCATGCAAATTGTTAGAGAAGAACATTGGGCCGCTAACTAAAGCCATGAATCATGGTTGAAGTTTCAGTTTTGGACATATATCCTCAATCTCATATGAGAATAATAATTGTTGCTACATGCTTATGCATTTAAGAGAGTCCATTATCTGTTGTCCATGTTGTCCCGGTATGGATGTCTAAGTTGAGAATAATCAAAAGCGAGAAATCCAAAATGCGAGCTTTCTCCTTAGACCTTTGTACAGGCGGCATGGAGGTACCCCTTTGTGACACTTGGTTGAAACATGGCATTGCGAAGATCCGGTAGTCCAAGCTAAGTAGGACAAGGTGCGGGCACTATTAGTATACTATGCATGAGGCTTGCAACTTGTAAGATATAATTTACATAACTCATATGCTTTATTACTACCGTTGACAAAATTGTTTCATGTTTTCAAAATAAAAGCTCTAGCACAAATACAGCAATCGATGCTTTCCTCTTTGAAGGACCATTCTTTTACTTTTATTGTTGAGTCAGTTCACCTATCTCTCTCCACCTCAAGAAGCAAACACTTGTGAACTGTGCATTGATTCTTACATACTTGCTTATTGCATTTGTTATATTACTCTATGTTGACAATATCCATGAGATATACATGTTACAAGTTGAAAGCAACCGCTGAAAATTAATCTTCCTTTGTGTTGCTTCGATACCTATACTATGAAATTATTGCTTTATGAGTTAACTCTTATGCAAGACTTATTTATGCTTGTCTTGAAGTACTATTCATGAAAAGTCTTTGCTTTATGATTCAGTTGTTTACTCATGTCATTACCATTGTTTTTGATCGCTGCATTCATTACATATGTTTACAAATAGTATGATCAAGATTATGATGGCATGTCACTTCAGAAATTATCTTTGTTATCGTTTTACCTGCTCGGGACGAGCAGAACTAAGCTTGGGGATGCTGATACGTCTCCAACGTATCGATAATTTCTTATGTTCCATGCTACATTATTGATGATATCTACATGTTTTATGCACACTTTATGTCATATTCGTGCATTTTCGGAACTAACCTATTAACAAGATGCCGAAGTGCAGTTCCTGTTTGCTGTTTTTGGTTTCAGAAATCCTAGTAACGAAATATTCCCGGAATTGGACAAATCAACGGTTCCTATTTTGCCCGAAAGCATCCGAACACCGAGAGCCGCCCCTGTGGGCCCGGATGATAGGGTGGCGCGGCCTGGCCCTGGCCGCGCCAACCTATGGTGTGGGCACCCCTTCGACCCTCCGACGCTGCCCTTTCGCCTATATAAAGCCCCGCCGAAAACCCTTACAGAAAGCCACGATACGAGAAAAGTTCGGAGCCGCGCCATCGAAGCCAAGATCGGGGGACAGGAGTCTCTGTTCCGGCACCTGGGAGCGGGGAAGTGCCCCGGAAGGCTTCTCCATCGACACCGCTGCCATCTCCACCGCCATCTTCATCACCGTGCTGCTCCCATGAGGAGGAGTAGTTCTCCATCGAGGCTCGGGCTGTACCGGTAGCTATGTGGTTAATCTCTCTCTATGTACTTCAATACAATGATCTCATGAGCTTCCTTACATGATTGAGATTCATATGAGTTTGTATCACAATTTATCTATGTGCTACTCTAGTGATGTTATTAAAGTAGTTTTATTCCTCCTGCACGTGTGTAAAGGTGACAGTGTGTGCACCGTGTTAGTACTTGATTTATGCTATGATCATGATCTCTTGTAGATTGCGAAGTTAACTATTGCTATGATAATATTGATGTGATCTATTCCTCCTACATATGCATGAAGGTGACAGTGTGCATGCTATGTTAGTACTTGGTTTAGTCTTTTGATCTATCTTACACTATAAGGTTACTAAAATATGAACATTAATTGTGGAGCTTGTTAACTCCGGCATTGAGGGTTCGTGTAATCCTACGCAATGTGTTCATCATCCAACAAGAGTGTAGAGTATGCATTTATCTATTCTGTTATGTGATCAATGTTGAGAGTGTCCACTAGTGAAAGTCTATTCCCTAGGCCTTGTTCCTAAATACGCTATCAATTCTTTGTTTTCTGAATTACTACTGCTGCGTTACTCATGTTTACTTCCCGCAATATTACTACCATCAACTGCACGCCAGCGAGCTATTTTCTGGCGCCGTACTACTGCTCATACTTATTCATACCACCTGTATTTTACTATCTCTTCGCCGAACTAGTACACCTATTAGGTATGTTGGGGACACAAGAGACTTCTTGCTTTGTGGTTGCAGGGTTGCTTGAGAGGGATATCTTTGACCTCTTCCTCCCTGAGTTCGATAAACCTTGGGTAATCCACTTAAGGGAAACTTGCTGCTGTTCTACAAACCTCTGCTCTTGGAGGCCCAACACTGTCTACAAGAATAGAAGCACCCGTAGACATCAGGGAGCGGCGGCGATTTGGCTGTCGTTGCGGGCGGAGCTCCGGAGATTTGGGCGAAATGGATTGCACGAGCCCCGAAATTTGAAACGCCTGGAAATTACTACACGCACCCAGCGGTCGGACGTTACGACCAGGTTGTGGCCACGTGCCGGACGACGCGCGATCGCGAGACGCGCCGTCCGATTTCCAACGGCTCAGCCGCGTGATACGTCTCAAACGTATCTATAATTTCTTATGTTCCACGCTACTTTTATGACAATACTCACATGTTTTATACATACTTTACATCATTATTATGCATTTTCCGGCACTAACCTATTAACAAGATGCCGAAGTGCCGATTCCTGTTTTCTGCTGTTTTGGTTTCAGAAATCCTACAAAGGAAATATTCTCGGAATTGGACGAAATCAACGGTCTTATTTTCCACGAAGCTTCTGGAAGACCGAAGGGATAACGAAGTGGGGCGACGAGGCGACGCCACCATAGGGCCACGCGGCCTAGGGGGGCCCGCGCCGTCCTATGGGGTGGGCCCCTCGCGCCGCCTCTTGACCTACCCTTCCGCCTACTTAAAGCCTTCGTCGCGAATACGCCTGCACCGAGAGCCACGATACGGAAAACCTTCCAGAGATGCCGCCGCCGCCAATCCCATATCGAGGGATTCAGGAGATCGCCTCCGGCACCCTGCCGGAGAGGGGAATCATCACCGGAGGGCTCTACATCATCATGCCCGCCTCCGGATTGATGAGTGAGTAGTTCATCCTTGGACTATGGGTCCATAGCAGTAGCTAGTTGGTTGTCTTCTCCTCTTATGCTATCATGTTTAGATCTTGTGAGCTGCCTAACATGATCAAGATCATGTTTGGTGGGATCCAATGAATATAGAATATTATGTCAAGTTGATTATCAATCTATCATATATATGTTGTTTATGTTCTTGCATGCTCTCCGTTGCTAGTAGAGGCTCTGGCCAAGTTGATACTTGTAACTCCAAGAGGGGGTATTTATGCTCGATAGTGGGTTCATGCCTCCATTGAATCTGGGACAGTGACAGAAAGTTCTAAGGTTGTGGATGTGCTGTTGCAACTAGGGATAAAACATCGATGCTTTGTCTAAGGATATTTGTGTTGATTACATTACGCACCATACTTAATGCAATTGTCTGTTGTTTACAACTTAATACTGGAAGGGGTGTGGATGCTAACCTGAAGGTGGATTATTTAGGCATAGATGCATGCTGGATAGCGGTCTATGTACTTTGTCGTAATGCCTGATTAAATCTCATAGTAATCATCATGATATGTATTGAATCTTTATTTGTCAATTGCCCCTGTAATTTGTTCACCCAGCATGTTATTTATCTTATTGGAGAGACACCACTAGTGAACTGTGGACCCCGGCCCATTCTTTACATCTGAATACAATCTACTGCAATCATTGTTCTCTACTGTTCTTTGCAAACAAACATCATCTTCCACACAATACGTGTTTTCAGCAAGCCGGTGAGATTGACAACCTCACTGTTACGTTGGGGCAAAGTATCTTGATTGTGTTGTGCAGGTTCCACGTTGGCGCCGATTTCACTGGTGTTGCGCTGCACTGCACTCCTCCACCAACAACCTTCACGTGCTTCCTTGACTCCTACTGGTTCGATAACATTGGTTCCTTTCTGAGGGAAAACTTGCTGCTGTGCGCATCACACCTTCCTCTTGGGGTTCTCAACGGACGTGTGCATCACGCGTAATCAAGCTTATTTTCTGGCGCCGTTGCCGGGGAGATCAAGACACGCTGCAAGGGGAGTCTTCCACATCCAATCTCTTTACTTTGTTTGTGTCTTTCTTTACTTTATTTTATTTACTGCCTTGTTTGCTTTATATCTAAAAACACAAACAAATTAGTTGCTTTACTTTCCGTATTATTTACTTGCTCTATATCAAAACACAAAAAAATAGTTACTTGTCTTTACATTATTCTATTTGTTTAGTTTACTTTTATTACTGCTAAAATAAGTAATCCTGAAGTGGAAGTTCGTTCTTTTAAGCAACAAGGTGGGGAAAGTTTTAAAGATGCTTGGTACAGAAATAGCAATGCTCGTCATAGGTGCATTAAGAAACACTCCACTATTATCCTTCTTAGGAACTTTTATATTGGTATATCTAGCTGGAATAGGTATGTTCTTGATACTCTTTCGGGAAGTAATTTCCTAGGTACTCCTGATTTAGAAGCTAGTTGCATCATTGAGAGCTGTTAATGAAGTTAAAATTGAAATCTCTCTTGAGGATGTCATGAAAAAGTTGGAGGCCATAGAGAAAAATTTTCCAAGTGTTGAAACTAAATTGGGAATGCTACTTGATAATACTGATAAACTTGATAAATCCCTAGGAGGAATTGATGAAAGAATTGGTGTCCTAGAAACATGTGTTGTCCATGATAATCAAACCAATAGGATTAGTGAACTTGAAAAAGCTATGGAAACCTTGGGTTCAACTTTTTCTTCTCTTAAGTTTAAGGAGAAAGCTTATGTGGGTAAAGAGCAAAAATTCATGTATGTCTCTAAGGTGCCTAAACCAAAGAATTATTATAGGCCTAAAATTGATAAAACCCCTAGCACCACCATGGGAAATTTGGATAATGGAGCATCTAAGGTACCCTCTGCAACAAGTTGTGTTTGTAAGAAAAATTATGATGTTGATGCTTCATCTCTTGATGTTACTTGATTTGCACTTTCCGCGCCTAGCTGAAAGTTGTTAAAGAAAAGCACTTCTTGGGAGATAACCCATGTTTTATTTTATTACTGTATTGTTGAGTCTTGGAAGTTGTTACTAATGTAGCAACCTCTCCTTATCATGTTTTTGTGCCAAGTAAAGTCTCTATGGTAAAGTTGATGCTAGATTTGGATTGCTGCGCGAAAGCACTATCACGAATTTGAACTCTCTGTAGAAAAATAAAAAAATATGCCAATTTACGTGCGTGATCCTCGATATATACGCAACTTTCATTAGTTTTGAGTTTTTCCGTTTGAGCAAGTTAAGTGCCTCTGAAAATTCGTCTTTACTGTGTTCTGTAGATTCTGCCTTTTATTTCGCATTGCCGCTTTTTCTATGTTGAATGGGTTTCTTCGTTCCATTAACTTTCAGTAGCTTAATGCAATGTCCAGAAGTGTTAAAAATGATTATGTCACCTCTGAATGTGTGAATTTTTGATTATGCACTAACCCTCTAATGAGTTTGCTTTAAGTTTGGTGTGGAGGAAGTTTTCAAGGGTCAAGAGAAAAGGATGATACAATATGATCAAGAAGAGTGAAAGGTCTAAGCTCGGGGATGCCCCGGTGGTTCATCCCTGCATATTTTAAGAATACTCAAGCATCTAAGCTTGGGGATGCCCAAGGCATCCCCTTCTTCATCGACAACTTATCAGGTCACTTCTAGTGAAACTATATTTTTATTCCATCACATCTTATGTTCTTTACTTGGAGCGTCTTTTGCTTTTATTTTTGTTTTGGTTTGAATAAAGTTGGATCCGCCATCCTTATATTGGAGATATTACGCTCCGCTTTTTCATATGGAACACTTGTGTTCTTAGTTGTGCTTTAATGTTCATGGCGAAGGCTGAAAATTGCTTCGTTGATTGCTATTTGGGTTGGAATCAGAAAATGCTTCATATGGTTTGGAATAACTTGATGCTTGGCAATTGTTTTGAGCTCTCATTAGATCATGTTTAAGCTCTTGCATCATGTAGTTTAATCTATTAGTGGAGAACTACCGTAGAGCTTGTTAAAATTTGGTTTGCATGATTGGTCTCTCTAAGTCTAGATATTTTCTGGTAAAGTGTTTGAACAACAAGGAAGATAGTGTAGAGTCTTCTAATGCTTGCAATATGTTCTTGTGTAAGTTTTGCTTTACCTGTTCATACTTGTGTTTGCTTCAAACAACCGTGCTATCCCAAAGCCTTGGAGAGGAAATGCTTCTCGTGCATCCAAACACCTTGAGCCAAAACCCATGCCATTTGTGTCCACCATATCTACCTACTATGTGGTATTTTTCGCCATTCCAAAGTAAATTACTTGAGTGCTACCTTTAAAATTTCATTCCTTTATCTTTGCAATATATATCTCATGGGACAAATAGCTTAAAAACTATTGTGGTGATGAATCTGTAGTTATGTGTCTTAGTTCTTATAAGTTGCGTGTTGAGCTAATGTTCTTATAACAATTGGGTCATGCATCGAATACTAATAGTGCCCGCACCTTGTTCTAATTAGCTCGGATTTCCATGGATTATCATTGCATTACATATGTTTCAACCAAGTGTCAAAAGGGGTACCTCTATGCCACCTGTACAAAGGTCCAAGGAGATAAATTGCATTTGATTTGTCGATTTTGATAGATCTCAACTTAAGGACATCCATACCGGGACAACATAGAAAACAGACAATGGACTCCTCTTTTTAATGCTTTAAGCATTCAACAACAAATAATATTCTCATAAGAGATTATGAGGATTAATGTCCAAGCTGAAACTTCCACCATGATACATGGCTTTGGTTGGCGGCCCAATGTTCTTCTCTAACAACATGCATACTCAAACCATTCAACTCATGGCAAATCTCCCTTACTTCAGACAAGACGAACATGCATAACAACTCACATGATATTCAACAAAGGTGTGACAGGTTGATGGCGTCCCCAGAAACATGGTTACCGCTCAACAAGCAACTTATAAGAACTAAGATACATAGCAACATATTCATTACCACAATAGTTTTTAGGCTACTTTCCCATGAGCTATGTATTGCAAAGACAAGGAATGAAATTTTAAAGGTAGCACGCAAGCAATTTACTTTGGAATGGCAGAAAAATACCACATATAGGTAGTTTTGGTGGACACAAATGGCATAGGTTTTGGCTCAAGGTTTTTGGATGCACGAGAAGCATTTCCTCCCAGTACAAGGCTTTGGCTAGCAAGGTTGTTTGAAGCAAACACAAGTATGAACTGGTACAGCAAAACTTACACAAGAACATATTGCAAGCATTATAAGACTCTACAATTGTCTTCCTTGTTGTTCAAACACTTTTACCAGAAAATATCTAGACCTTAGAGAGACCAATCATGCAAACCAAATTTCAACAAGCTCTACGGTAGTTCTCCACTAATAGATTTAAACTACATGATGCAAGAGCTTAAACATGATCTACTTGAGAGCTCAAAACAATTTCCAAGTATCACATTATTCAAGACAATATGAGGCATTTTCTGTTTCCAACCAAATAACAACAAGTATAAGTGATGCGGCTTTCAGCTTTCGCCATGAATATTAAAGATAAAACGAAGAACACAAGTGTTCAAATGAAAAAGCGGATCGTGTCTCTCTCCAACACAAGGATTGCTAGGATCCGAATTTATTCAAACATAAACAAAAATAAAAACAAACAGACGCTCCAAGTAAAACACATAAGATATGACGGAATTAAAATATAGTTTCACTAGAGGTGACCTGATAAGTTTGTTGATGAAGAAGGGGATGCCTTGGGAATCCCCAAGCTTAGACGCTTGAGTCTTCTTGAAATATGCAGGGATGAACCACGGGGCATCCCCAAGCTTAGACTTTTCACTCTTCTTGATCATATCATATCATCCTCCTCTCTTGATACTTGAAAACTTCCTCCACACCAAACTCAAAACAATCTCATTAGAGGTTTAGTGCATAATCAAAAATTCACATGTTCAGCAAGGATACAATCATTACCAACACTTCTGGACATTACTCAAGGCTACTGAAATTTAATGGAGCAAAGAAATCCACTCAAACACAGTAAAAGAGGCAATGCGAAATAAAGAATCTGCCAAAATAGAACCGTCCGTAAGGACGAATTTTTTCGAGGCACTTAACTTGCTCAGGTGGAAAAACTCAAAACTAATTAAAGTTGCGTACATATCTGAGGATCACGCATGAATTTTTGCATATTTTTTTGATTCATCTACATAGAGAAAAACGCGAGTTTGTGACAGCTAAGAAATCTGTTTCTGCGCAGAAATCCAAATCTAGTATCAACCTTCTATTAGAGACTTTACTTGGCACAACCATACATGAAAATAAAGATACAAAGGTATTGCTACAGTAGTAACAAGCACCTTGACTCAAATATAAAACAAAAATTTCAGAAATAAAATAATGGGTTGTCTCCCATAAGCGTTTTCTTTAACGCCTTTCAGCTAGGCGCAGAAAGTGCAAATCAAGTATAATCAAGAGAAGAAGCATCAACATTATTACCACGGGCTTTACGCCTACCTCTCTTACTCTTATTCTTACTCTTTGGTCTAGGGAATACATGACCGTCTCTGGGTGTAGAGGTGAAATTTAAGGTGCCTTTTCCCACATCTATGGTTGCTCCCAATAGTTTTAGCAGGGATCTTCCAAGTGTGATTTGTCCTGTTCCTACACATTCAATAACGAGATAATCAGTGGATACCGTTCTTCCAAGAAAGGTTGTGAACACACCTTCAGCTATCCCCTCAGGAATTATAACAGAATTATCAGTAAGAGTTATTCCTTCTCCACCTTCAGTAAGTCCCCAAAGTGTCAAAGATTCATAAATACTTTTAGGCATAAGGAAAAACTCAGACATAATATCACAACGGGCACAAAAAGTTTCACCACAAATAGCAACCTTAATAGTAGGGACCCACATTGAAGGTTCAAAGCTTACTGGAACATAATCATAATATTCACGAATCTGATTATACCCTTCTTTTAAACAAGATATATTTGTCTCGAGAGTGTTTAGTCTATTATGAATGCTAGCAAGAGATGAATCAATTTTACTAGCTGAGCTAAATGATGCAACCAAAATTTTTATGGCATTAAAAGCTTGATCCCCATCGCAGTGAAGGAAATCTCCTCCCACTACAGCATCCAAAGCATACCTATAGCAAAGAATGAGCCCAAAACAAAAATAACTAAGAAGCAAGCTTAGAGTCATTTTAGGTTCAGTTTTACCATAAGAATCAAAAATTCTAGACCAAGCATCTTTAAAACTCTCCTCATCCCCTTGTTTAAAAGTAAAGATCAATTCTCAGGTGTGAATAAAAACAAGTACGGGACTAGACATGATAACAAAATAAATTAAATGCAAGTAACTAATTTTTTTGTGTGTTTTTATATAAAGAAAGCAAACAAGACAGAAAATAAAATAAAGCAAGACGATAAACAAAGTAAAGAGATTGGATGTGAGAGACTCCCCTTGCAGCGTGTCTTGATCTCCCCGCAACGGCGCCAGAAAAGCTTGCTCTTGCGTGGAGCAGCTCCTTGTGACGGTAAAGCACACGTCCGTTGGAAACCCCAAGAGGAAGGTATGATGAGTACAGCAGCGAGTTTTCCCTCAGTAAGAAACCAAGGTTTATCGAACCAGTAGGAGATGAAAGCAACCAGTAGGAGATGAAAGCCACGTGAAGGTTGTTGGTGGAGGAGTGTAGTGTGGCGCAACACCAGTGATTCCGGCGCCAACGTGGAACCTGCACAACACAATCAAACTACTTTGTCCCAACTTAACAGTGAGGTTGTCAATCTCACCGGCTTGCTGAAAACAAATGACTAAACGTATGATGTGGAGAATTATGTTTGCTTGCAGAAAACAACAGAGAACAATGATTGCAGTAGGTTTTATTTCAGATGTAAAAGAATGGACCGGGGTCCACAGTTCACTAGTGGTGTCTCTCCAATAATTTAAATAGCATGTTGGGTGAACAAATTACAGTTGGGCAATTGACAAAATAGAGAAGCATATACATATCATGATGACTACTATGAGATTTACTGAGGGCATTACGACAAAGAATATAGACCGCCATCCAGCATGCATCTATGCCTAAAGTCCACCTTCGGGTTAGCATCGCACCCCTTCCGTATTAAGTTGCGAACAACAGACAATGCATTAAGTACTGTGCGTAATGTAAACAATACAAATATCCTTAGACAAAGCATTGATGTTTTATCCCTAGTGGCAACAACACATCCACAACCTTAGGGGTTGATGTCACTCCCCAGATTCAATGGAGACATGAACCCACTATCTAGCATAAATACTCCCTCTTGAAGTCACAGGTATCAACTTGGCCAGAGCCTCTACTAGCAACGGAGAGCATGCAAGAACATAAATAACATATATGATAGATCAATAATCAACTTGACATAGTATTCATATTCATCGGATCCCAACAAAAACAACATGTAGCATTACAAATAGATGATCTCGATCATGATAGGCAGCTCACAAGATCTAAACATGATAGCACAAAAGGAGAAGACAACCATCTAGCTACTGCTATGGACCCGTAGTCCAAGGATGAACTACTGACGCATCAGTCCGAAGGCGGGCATAGTGATGTAGAGCCCTCCGGTGATGATTCCCCTCTCCGGCAGGGTGTCGGAGTCGATCTTCTGAACCCCCCGAGATGGGGTTGACGGTGGCGGCGTCTCTGGAACTTTTCTCGTATCGTGGCTCTCGGTCCTAGGGTTTTCGCAACGGAAGGAATAAATAGGCGAAGGGGCAGCGTCGGGGGCGAGGGGCCACCCCATAGGCGGCGCGGCCAGAGGTGGGGCGCGCCGCCCTATGGTGTGGCCGCCTCGCGTCCCCTCTTCGTCTCCTCTTCGGTGTTCTGGAAGGCTCCGTGGAAAATAAGACCGTGGGCTTTTGTTTCGTCTAATTCCGAGAATATTTGTAAACTAACTTTTCTGAAATCAAAAACAGCAGAAAACAGGAACTGGCACTGCGGCATCTTGGTAATAGGTTAGTCTCGGAAAATGCATAAAAACATTATAAAGTATGACTAAAACATGTTGGTATTGTCATAAAACTAGCATGAAACATAAGAAATTATAGATACGTTGGAGACGTATCAAGTGGTGCCACATTTTTTTCATTTTTGTTTTGCGAAAGCAGAAACAATACAGAATCCCCGAAAACAAATACATAAATAGATATTGTTGAAAATAGATGCGAACCAAAAACTGTGCAGACACCGAGCACAAAGTAGATGTTTGTCGGAACCACCAGATTGCTTGTATCATGAAGAGAAATCATGCAACATAACAAACCGACAAACTTGATCCCTAAACCTAGCATGACTGTTCAGTACTGGGGAATAGATGAAGTTCGAACCGTGGAAGCTTCCCCGAACTCATGAAGGGATTACATGGTCATCTGTTTTGGGATGAGCCACTTTGGTGGTTTCGCTTGACATGCCACATATTGGGCCTGCTGGATTGGTTTATGCACATCGAATCCTAAAATGGGTTCCGCCGTTCGCCAAAGGAATTTTGTTTCCGTTTCTGTTCCACATTTTTTTGTAACTTCGTTCTGCTTTCGTATTTTTGTGAAAAAAGTCGGAAATTTTTCGCTCCATTTTCAACCCTAAGAGTTATTTGTTGGCTCACAGGGTAGCCCGTGTAGCAATAAGCCATTGGCTTCCTCAAATTTGTTTTGTTTGTAAGATGTCCAGAGTACTTTCTTTCTTCAGAACCAGCACACTAAAAATAGGTCAAATGGGTTTGCCATTGCACTCACATGTAACCAAGTGATCGGAGATATGAAAAAGTAATTGATTTTATTTTGTCTCGATTTGGAACCCCTGGTAGGTCCATGCAAATTTAAATTAAATTACATGCAAGGACTGATGAACATCTTTTCTGTGCGACAGATCTTGAAACTCAGCGGATGCCCCTTATTTTATATGTATTCCGTACGGTTAGTAAGCAGGAATAAAATCTTATTTTCACGTCCAAGTTGTGTGTCTGGCAACATTCCAGTCTAGTCATCAGTTTGGGCCAGTTTCATCAACTAGAAATTTAAAAATTGTTGTATCCTTGTCGTGCGAGCATCCAAATTATTGCTTGGTCATGCTTGTCATGGTTGGCCACCGACCCACCGTACACCCCAAGGGCCTAAAATGATAAATATGCATCGACAAGTACGGTGGTACATGTTTTCTTTGAATTATCATAGAATTTATGTATTTATAAGTAGTCTCAAAAATCATAGAAGGAGAGCATATGTTGCATAATACACGCTTCTGGAAACTTATGTCAATCATCTGCTTAACAAAAAATATAGTAGCAATTTTGATGTGCGCTGAAGATGAATTATGACATGCAGGACTAGACTTTTAGAAAACAAAAAAATCTAATAAAAATATACCAAATTAAGGGATGTGAGAAAAAAACAAATCTGCACACACCCTCCCGCACGACATAATACGAGTCATTACGATCCCTCCCGCACCCCACCCTCCCAACCCTCCCGCACCCCACCCTCCCAACCCTAACCGCCGCCGCCACCGGTAGCGCCGCCGGGGCAAAGACCCACGGGGCGTGGCGGCGGCGGGGGCCCTTCCTCATCGCTGCGTGATGAACGGTGGCCGGATCCCACCTCCTCGATGCATGGCGGAGCAGGCGCAGATCGGATGGGATGGGTGACGGCGGCCTGCGCTGCGGCCCCTCCTCCCGGCGGCTGTCCCCTGGCGGACCGGCCGGCGCGGGTGGGTTGGCTGGTGGTGGTCTGCGCTGCGGTCTCCCTCCTCCCGTCGGCTCTCCCCAGCAGCACTCCGGAAGGGGCTGGTGGTGGGCGGCGACCAGTCCCTCTGCGCCCTGCCCCCCGCCTCTCGTCGGTGCGTGGAGGCGATCTCGGGATTCTTCCGCGACACGAGGGCGCCGGGGCAGCAGCCTTGGGTTCGACCGAGGAGGTGGGCCTCTTCTTTGCCGGAGAGGGTCGGCCTGCGGTTGGTGGTGCTGGATCCTTGATCTATCACCGTGATCCGGCGGCGAGATGGAGGGGCATGGAAGCCGGCGATGGTGTCGCCGGTGGAGGGTTGGATTGGCCAGCCCGGGATGGTCGCCGACGTGGGGGTCCGACCTGAATAAAGGAGGCGGTCCTAGGGCCTCTCTTGCGTGAAGAGGAGGACCTACCGGAGGCCTGGACTCGTGATCTGGCCGGGGGTTGAGTTCCGGAAGGCTCCGTCGGCAAATGTAACAGTGCTTTGCCTGGAGTTTGCTGGATCGGAAGTATTCGGTCGTGCGCACCCATGCTTTTATTCCGACCGATTGGTTCTGGAGGGAGCGGCGCGAAGCTCTTTTTCTGTGTTGACATCAAGTGACTATGGATCCATGATGAAAGTCGGAAGAAGAGAATTTCATGAAGGCCGGAGGGAGGACTAGCTAAGAGAGGTTCAAGTCTCTGCGCTGTTGAGGGGTTTGCTTGATGTTCCGGGCTTCACAGCAGCGGTATGAAAGTGGGGGCGACAACACATGGAAATGCAAAGTACTACCTTTCAGGGTGAAAACCCAAGGTCTGCCCTTAATTGGTTGTGTCTGGCAATGACCTTGGTGGAGGCATTGTTTTGAGAGCGGGGACTATCTCCAGGGTGAAAACCCAAGATCTGTGATCGGGCGACGACGGTGTTTGAACACTGTTCCCTTCTTGGAGACGTCGTTTTTTGGAGAGTCTGTAATTTAGGTGTTGTCATGGCGGTGGGTGTATTGATGTTGTTAGGCCCGAGATACTGTAGCGAGACTTTTGTTTTCTTAGTTTTCTTTTCCTTTTTTTTTGGCTGTGTGCATCCGTGGTGCCATTAGGGTGGTGCGTTGTTACAGAGACCTGGTGTAATTAGTATCTCTTGATATTAATATATTCGCTTTATCGAAATTTTTTGGAGAACCGCCAGCCTGCGACAACAATGTGCCACACTTCAACTGCGGACAGTCATGCTTTTTATTAAACATTGACGACAACACCGTATCTTTGCATTTTACATGAAAAGACTTGAAATGAGCCCGATTTTCATAAATGGCCAAGCGCATAGGTAATATGGTGGGTACAACACAAGAGAAGCACACAAGATAAATGAACCTAGAAAACTAAAAAATAAACCGCTAAAACTAGTAATTTCCGCTGGATCCATTCGATGCATCCAAGGCTTTGCCGCAACGGAGGTCGCCCTTCGAAACATGAATTTTGTCTTCATAATTAAATGTTTTTTCCTCTGATGATAGCAATCTATTCCCGCAGGTGTGGAGAGGAATTAATTTCGGTCCATTTGCTTAGCCTGCTCGTACCATTTCCCTGCACCGCACGAGTTTTAAAGTAGTCCAAATATTGGCCCGCGAATCACACTTGATTCAGACGTTGTCGCGCGTGCAGGTGCTGGCGAGCGCAACATGTCCTGTCCTCTGCACGCGTTGGGAAGCGCGAGAGACGAGACGTGCATCAAAACTTCCCACTCCACTCCCCTCACCGCCCAAAAACCCCTATCTCACCTCCTCTGGACCTCCGCCATGGCCGACGTTCCTCCAACCCCACCTCCGTCGCGGAAACACATCTCCGTGCAAGCTCAATCCTCGCAGGAATGCTGGGCATCGAATCAGATCCAGATGCTAGGGACAGGCAACGACTTTGATTTGGCCAAGGCTCTAAGAGTTCCATTGCCGTTGAGCTGGAGGCCCGCGTGCCAAGGGCTACGCCAATAACGGTCTGATCGGAGGCCATGAGCTATAGTGCGGTCGCGGGGAAGGCGCCGGTTTTCGTCGGCGCAACCCTTGCTGACCTCGAGGGGATTTTTCCGCCGGCGGCTCCGGCCCCTTCCGTGTCGTGGACGATTCCACCGACGATTCCCAGAGGTTCAGCGGACAAACCTGGATTGTCATCGGCGGCAACGGCACCTGATTTGTCCACCGTAAGTCCTCCAGCTTCTAGATTCGATGCAGTATTAGGGGTTTCTAGGGAGGATACAGACGGATGTTTTTTGCCTCACCTCGGTCCATACGGACATTAAATTACTTCTTTTCGCAGGATTTTTGGTTTGATTGATGTTCAATTCAAATTTTCCCAATTTGGGATCGCACATTCTGCGTATATTACATCAGTGCCCGGCCAAATTGGAAAATTTGTAGTTCCTTCAGCTAGATCTGGCAATATGGCATTGATAAGAAAGATTGCAACAATGTTGTGCAAGATGTAGCCATCCATGACGACATCTTACACATCATTGCTACAATCTTTCTCTGCAATGCCATGGATATGATCTAGCTTTAGTTGTCTGCAATGCCATGGACATGATCTCACATCTCTGTCGATTTGCTGACAAGGTCGCCAGGTTGGAGTGCGACACCATGGGAAAGGGTTGGCATCCTCCACCCGGGTACGGGGACAAGCTGCCGCTCAATCGGTGGACTAAGGCGTTGAAGCCGGTGGTTTTGGGAAGGATCGAGGCAGCGAAGCTGCGACCGCCAGCTGGGTAAAAGGCCAAAGCTCGGCCACCTGCCCAAGGTGCTCATCCCTAGATGTTGCTACGTACAACTGGACGAGGACAACTTGCACATGCTCGTCGTTCCACCGGCATTCCAGGCCAGCTTGAGGGACAAGATCAAGATCCCTCTATCACGCTGTGTCGCCATCTTCGCCTGTCGGTGGTGCGATGAGTGCACACATGTCGCTTATCATAGCAGGTAGGTGGTGCTGGCGAGGAACTGGCCGGAGGTCATCTTTAAGTATAACCTGGAGCGCGTCGACGTAGTGGAGTTTAAGATCAATGCTTTCGTCCTGAAGATGAACATCTACAAACGCAATAGCTCTAGCGCCAAGACCTATGTTTGTCCTGACCATGGTAGTCGCCGGCCTGCCATTGTAAATATGTCTGTCTATGTAAGTATGTAGTCTTAGTTTGCGTGAGACAATGAAGAACATGCCTAGCTACTAATGCTGTGGTTTGTGATTTGGGGTAACCCTAGTTGCTCCAGAGGATTTGGAAGCCTCTAAAAGGTTTTGGTCATGGTATTCGTGTGAACCCCTGATTGCGAACACATGTGTATATAAAACCTGCTTACTAATCTTTTAGGTGCCAAATTTAGTGTGTTTTGTGTGTTTTGGGTGTTCCTAGCCGTTGAGATGGTAACATCACCAAGTTCAAAGTGGTAGCCTAAGCCACTTTTAGCACATAACCAAATGACCTTTTTTTCCCCTAGCTACCGTATTCTTGTGTACGTGTGGGCTATCAAACCGCTGGGCTGGCGAGCCAAATCACAAAAACGGAAAAAAAATGCGAGTAACCAAACATATGCCCCCTATGTCTCGGCTCCCTAACAGGCTGCCAAAAGTGTCCCATCTACTTCTTCTTCACCGGTTTAGCTGTGCATTCTTGGCTTCGCTCCCGTCATCTTCTGTACTTATATAGGATTTATCGTCCGCCAGGAAATGCACAACACAAGATAACTTAAATATTAGCGAAATGTGGTTTTTCTAGATCATCTCCTTTGGCGAAATAATGGGAGAGCAATCTACAGATTGGTCGTCCATCATCATATGGGTTCTTACAATATCTGAGATGATTTCTTGTATCATGTTTTTTCTATTTTGTTAAATTTGAAGTTAAGAGGATGTGTGTATCTTAATTATACAGAGACGAGACCAGACGTAATACTTAAATCTTTTAAATAATAAAACATTCTTTACCAAAAAAGGAAAAAAGATGTCATCTAGATTATTTTCCATCTTCCGAAGCAGCAAAATGTAGGTCAAATAGGTTTACCACTGCACTCACATGTAACCAAACGAGCACAAGACATGTTAAGTACTTCCTCCGTCACACGTAGATTGTTTAAGGATTTATCAAAATTTAAATAGTATATCTAGATGAAAAATAGCATCTAGATACATATAAATTTTAATAAATCTCAGACAACCTTCATAGAGCGGCGGGACTAATTTCTTTCTCGATTTGGAGCCCCTGATTGGCGTCATGGAAATTTAAAAATTGCATGCAAGGACTGAAGAAAACCTTTTCAGTACGGCAGACTTTGAAACTGAGCGCATATTTTACGTATTCCGTACGCTTTGTAAGCAGGAATAAAATCTCGTTTTCACGTCCAACTTGTGTGGCTGACAACATTTCCGTCTAGTCAGCAGCCTGGCTAGTTTCATCAACTGGAATTTAAAAAGGATATCTTGTGCGAATATCTAAATTGTTGCTTGCTTCATATATGCTTGCCAAGATTGGACACCCGTACCAGAAATGAAAAAAAAAATGCATCGACGAGTACGGTGCTAGTTACATGTACCTTTGAAAATGATAGAACCAACCTGTGGTTGGATGGTTAGGAGGGCAGTGGCACCCCCAGCCCACCAGAGTTCAAATCCCAGATTTGACACTTTGGTGTCTCATAAAGGCGGAGTATTCTTCAGTGGGAGGCGACGTTCCCGTCGACAGCGAGGCACCTGTGGTGACTTCGTCAATCTCAAGACCTGCCAGATCAGTTCTTCAACGCAGTCTCTTGGAGGTGCTTATAGGGGTAGGGTGTGCGTTCATAGGGGTGAATGTGTGCGCGTATGTATGAGCGTCTTTGATTGTACGGTGTTTCGCAAAAAAAAATAGTTACATGTACCTTTGAAAATGATAGAATTATTTTATTCTGAAATATTCACAAAATTCATCAAAGAAGGGCATATGTTACATGACACGTGGTTCTCCAAGATCCAGCTAACAATGTTATTTTCGGGTGAATGAGTGATCAAGAAAATCTAACCAAGAGCATCTCCACCACCGCCCCGATAGCTATTTTGGGATCGGCACTGTTTTTGATTCACACCGGTGCGTTCCAAAAAGTGCTGACGCGGGTTCGATCCCAGTAGAAGCGCTGACAACTCCGTGCTGGCCCCTTCGCAATGGGCGCGAATCGGACGCGCCGGCACCACGAGGGTTTTCGCTGGTGGGGCCACCTTGGCAGCCACATGAATCAAATTCCTACAATTTTTAAGGGTATTCTCCCTCTTGTCCGACGCTCATTTCTCCAGCCCGCTGTTCCATCTCCCGCGCCCATCCAGTTCACGCCACGAAAAACCCTCGCCGCCGCCATGCCACCGAAGAAGAGAGCTCCGGTGAAGGCAAAGAAGGCGCCGAAGGAGAAGCATGTCGCAGGAGGAATGAGATGAGGAGAAACACCATTGCGCCATCATGATGGCCGGCAGCAAAAGGCGCTGCCTCGTCGCTGAGACACACAAAGCCAGGGCTGCGAAAGCGGTGGCCGCGGCCGACGTGTGCCTTAGCTTGGGCGGCGCGTTCTCAAGGAGTACCATACCCTCGTCGCCGGGGTACTTTGCGGAGGCACCGTCGCTCTCGTAGATGTGTTTGTCCCAGATGGACGGCCATGCCTGCTACTCCCCCGAGTACGCCGAGAGCGACACCGTCGACCCAACGCGACGTTCTCACCAGATTCGGCGCCGAGGGGTAGCGGCGCCTTTCTCTTCCCCATCAACCTCAACACGTCGCCAGATTTGCGGCGCGTCCCAGGGTAGCAACGCCAGCCACATGACTGACGGCACCGGCCTCCCCCCAGCCCCTTCAGTGGCGACAACAGGAGCACCCACCAAGTGTTCGGCAACACGCCGACGTGTCCATGGGCGGCGATGACGTGAGTTTTCCTTTAGAACTATCTTGTACACATATCATAGACCGCCGGTGAGTCAAACTCGTTTATTTTGTTGCATAGATGGACGGCGCCGAGATTCTAAGTAGCTTCATCCGCCATGGCGGTGGCTATGAACCCGGCGTCGGCGGCGATGACTACGACGAAGAGGCCGACGAAGAGAACGAGGAAGAGGCCTAGACTTCATATTCGTAAACCTAAATTCGAATTTCTATTCATATTTCTGACTTTTTATTCAAAAAAATCTATTGGGGCCGTCGATTTGGAAGACGCCGGTGTGGGAGCCGGCCCGTTTCCAAACAGAGGAAGCTGTGCCAGCGCCCCCGATAGGGTTGTGATGACGCACATGTCGGTGCCTATTTAGGGGGCGTCGGTGGAGATGTTCTAAAGCGCTAGATTTGATAGATCAAGTCACCGCATGAACGTGCTATCGGTAGAAACATTGCATCCCAGAGAAGTATATTTCGCTTTTTATGAGATTTAATCCTCGGTGGGTTGAGGTGTTACTGTCCTAGCTAGTAACTATCTAACCACAAGTTGGTTCTCATTTGCAATACGTACTATTTTAGTGTCAGTAGATTCATCACAAAACAAGATTTGACATGGTAGACAATACTACACTTTTATACAAACCGGATCAAACTTGGAAGCGATGTGCAGGCTGGAAGCGATGTGCGGGGGCAAACATCGCCCACGTGGTGACTGACGGTGATACATATATATACTCGCTACGCTACTGTAAGATCATCTCCTCAATTTATACATACCGTGGACGCCTCTCTCAAAATTGAAGAACCGAAAGAGTCGCATACGGCGAAATTCTCTACCGCATCGTTCAGTAGATCGATGATCCACGGAGCTGGCCAAGCACGAGGTCTTCCGTAGCCAACGGAACAGTTGTGTGGCGACACAGTGCTGCCTGTATGAAGAGTTGCTGCGTGAATCTCTCTCGTCGCTTTCGGCCGTAGAGTTTTCACCCATTCATGCATGTCGCCCTGGAAAACACAGAACGGCTGCAGGTGTGTCGCGAACAGACGCGGATCCGATTGATCTTTCGTGCCGCAACGGCATCCTCTGCTGTCTTCTCGTTGGAAAGATGACGCGCGCGATCTGCCCATTCTCGACCGATCACTTCCAGTTGTTTTCTTCTGCGGGACGGAAAGGAGTGGTGACGGCCGTGGTGGAGTTCTCCGCATCCATCACAGCCATGTCCGTTCACGGTTGGCGCTTCCCAGAAAGCTGGAATCTGTTGCCTCAGCCCCCTACGGCAGACTGCCAAATGTCCTATCTAACTTCTTCTTCACCGATTTGGCTGTGCATTATTGGCTTCGCCCCCCTTATCAGCTACATGCCGGGTGCTGGCCTCGTCTCGTGTGCACTCTACGAAAGATAGGATGCTTCATCATAAGTATGTAGCTACACGTACGGGATGGATCAAAAGAAGCCGCCGCAACCTTTAGCAGTATACTGACAAAAAAGACACCAGCACATATCTAAACAGATGCACAGATCAAATTGTTCAGTTCTCAGGCACACCATCTGACTCATCTGGATATCAACTCGCTGTGATGAAAACTCTAAGAAAATTTCATCTGGCATTGGCGGTAGTATTATTATCTGATCGACGAGAGTGCATGGGATCTGTGCTAGTAAACCTATACATGCTGAAAATTGTATATTGTTCCCTAAAGAATCACATTATTCATTTTGATGTTTTGCCCCTATAAAGTAGACGACGGAATTACCGTATGGTCATCTATACTGGTCGAACACTACTGTTAGCCCGACATTATTTGTGATAAATAAACACATAATTTCGATACATATATAGGATTCTTATATATCCGCCTCCAGGAATTGCACAACACAAGATAACTTAAATATTAGCGAAATAAGATTTTTTTTCGTACCATCTCCTTCAGCGGTTCCGTGCCTCCTACCATGGAACAGACCACCAACAAAAACACAACAGGAAGACTTTTACAGTATAACATTCAAAAAACTCCAACCCATCCATCACAAAAAAAAAAATCCAAGACACGTCAAAGGCTTCCAACCTAGCTTTAAACCACCACCACTAGTAATACCACTACCACTATAACACGCTATACAATTACAAACAGAACATCTCTCCACCACATACATATGACTCTCTTTGCTTCACTTCATCTTCATCCTCCCTCACAACAATAATAAACCTAATGAGAATTTATATGAAAGATAAGGAAACATATCAGTACAACGAGCACCCTTGACGCATTGCGCGTCCTGGTTTGCCCACCCAACTACTAATTAACATCCCATTAAGCTAATCCACTAACCAGCGATTACCGTGACACGCCAAATTAAGCCGGTGACCGCGCCCCGCCTCCCATCACGCTAAGACGTCGACAACAATTGGTTTATTAACTGATCCTGGGGATTAAAGCTGATGGCGATGACGATCGAAGCCGGCACCAAGGGGCGAAGCATCGCATTGGCGAGATAATGATACGGCGGGGTTAACCAGGTTGAACCCTGTGAGCCTCTAACCAGGAAGAGTCCGACATGGCGGGTCCCGCCAGACCGCCCGAGCTAACAGCGCCCAGCGTTGGGGCGCCTCGATACTTAGTTTACATCGCTAATTGGTGGTTAGCGCGTCCGATGTGGCGCGCTCTCAGCCGCGAAATGGGTTTACCTTTTCCATGATACGACATTCATATGCTTGACTAGGTGCTTAAACAGCTGCTTTGCATGCGCAAGATATTTTTGTTTACGGTGTCGTGTGGTTGTTGTGATAATCTCCTTGCCATTGGTCGCTCTCTGTTCCACAGTGGCTAAGGATGACCGATTATCAGTAGCTAATTTAATGGTCCCTCCAAAAAGCGATTGTTAAATTCTGGAGGGTGCTTCACCTTGCGTTGCATCGAACCAAAAAGAGCTGCGCAAGTGGGGGAGTAGATGAAGTGAATTTGCACCAGCATGTCAGCGACCCTAAATTACTTTTCCTGAAAAAAGAGACCGTAAATATATATTTCATGAAGTAGTGACAAACATGATGTGGCTCATTGACCAACCGTTTGCTAGTCCAATTGGAAAATTTAGTGTGGCGCCAAAATGTCATTGTTCAGCTTGCACTACTTGTGAATCTCTTGACATGCTTGCGCATTCAGTACGGGTTGATCGATTGTCCTTGATGTGTTTGTGTGCATTGCTTAATTTTATGATCATGAAAGCAAAAGTAATATATTCCTTCATGAGAACAGTCCAGAATAATTGTTTATATAAACATGAGAAATATCTTGCTATGAGGGAGGGCCTAAGAATTCCACTAATTTCAGCGAAATGCTATCCCCCAGCAAGCACATGTTTGTTTTTACTAAGAAGGCGTGCGATCGCTCGCCCTATAGTCATAGGAGATCATGCCCTTACCCCCATTCCAGTTTTTGCTCCAAGCCAAATTTATTAATTGAACCAATTTTACAGGAAAAAAGTAGCTTTTGTCCCAAGTAAAATTTATTAAAATTGATTTAGGGGCATTTCTTACTTTGTAGGATCCACACAAAAATGCAGGAAAAAGAAAATGCAAGATTATAATGTCATATCTAATCGAATCCTACAAGATTTTAGTTTTTCTGATTTCACCATAAAAAATACTGCACGATTTTTCCGAATAGGTTGGAGTGGATGTAAAATTTTCTACGGAATCTAGTGGAACTGAGTTATGTGAAAAAAAAGAAATCTATGGATTACAATCCTACAAATCAAAAGTTCCATTTAAACTAAGGAAAAGAAACACCAACCAAGTGTTCAGCAGTAGACCAACCGCAGGACATGATCGCGAGGGCAAAACAGCGTTGCACACCCCGTAAACAACCCAAGAAAACCCAAGGGGTATTTCCGTCCACGCGTTTCCCTAGCTATAAATCCACGACACCACAGTATTCTCGATTTCACCTCACCTCGCACCAGACACTACTACCCTCTCCTCCGATAGCTCCGCCCACCCCTTGACTTCCTCTGCTTCCTTGCCGCGCAACAGCACAAACCAAGCGTCGTCGGAGCTTTCCATTCCATCCATGACCAAGGTGCACCCCAACGTCGCAGCCGCCGCGGCGGTGGCTGCTTCTCTGGCGGCAGCGGCAGCGGAGGAGGAGAAGAAGGGAGAGGCGGTGTCGCTCACGGTGTGGCGCCGCTCGCTGCTCTTCAACGGGAAAGGCTTCACCGTGTTCGACAGCAACGGCGACCTCGTCTTCCGCGTAGAGACGTACGCCGGCGGATCCCCACGCGAGGTCGTCCTCATGGACGCCGACGGCCGTGCCTTGCTCACCATCCGCCGCAAGGTATCGTTGTTGTTCTTGCTGATTTGCTCCCTGTTTCTTGGTTTGACTATGGTCTTGCCTTCTAAAATTTCTCGGGAAGAAGATTTGCTTATCTCCACTCGGGTGTGATCTTGCAGAAGCTGAGCTTGGCCGACGAGTGGCTCATCTACGACGGCGACGCGGCCGCGTCCTCCTCCGCGCCGACGCCGGCGCCCAAGCGGTTCACGGCGCGGCGGAACATCAGCCTGCTCCCGACCAAATCCCTCGCGCGCCTGTCGCCGGCGCGAGCGTCGGGCGGCGCTGGGGACGCGCCCAGCTGCCGGTACGACGTGGAGGGCTCCTACGCCAGCCGAAGCCTCGAAATGTTCGCCTGCGCATCCTCGGCCTCCGGCGGCGACCAGCGTCGGCGCGTCGCCACCGTATGCCGGAAGGAGGCCGCCGTCGGCCCGGACGTGTTCCGGCTGGTGGTGGAGCCTGGCTTCGAGCCGGCGCTGGCCATGGCCGTCGTCATACTCCTCGACCAGATGAACGCATCTTAAAGCCTCGATCCTCGCACAAACCATGCCATGCAGCGCGAAGCCTGCCGTGGTCGTGGAACGAAGTTTCAATGATTCAGGAGTAGCAAGAATCATTCTCGATCTCAATCAACAAACCAAAAAAAAAATCCGAGAGAGTAGGAAGCAATCTATGGTTGCTTCAGAGCTCAGGACACCCATTTTTTTGCTTCACCGCTCATGAGCGCGCAGATGATCGGTCGAAGCATTTTTTTTCAGGGGTGCCATCTGTTGTTGTGTTTTGGATTCAGGATCTAGGGGTTTTAGGGATCAGACTGGGGCTGTGCCGGGTTCTCGTATTGTTTTTGTTGGTGAAAAATAAATCCGAGCACGTAGGATCAGGAGACGTAGGTGTGGGTGTATATGGACTTGTAAAATCCGATCCTTTTTGTTTCCTTCAATGGAAATTGTGATTGTTGTATCATAACTACATCGCTCTGTCTATTTCTTGCCCTTAACGTGATTGCTCTTTTCTGAAGTTTGATCTCTTCGTCTCTCTCTCCCTAGATTCTAACTGTGGAAAAGAAGCAGGATAGAAGGTTCGAGATCGTTCTTGCTTTTTGTCGACAAGAACATACATAGAGTGCGTGAATCTTTGTTCAACACACCGGGAGAGGAACAAATATTCCCACCATTCAGATTTTTTCCTTCCGAAAAAGGGTGTTTTTTTGTTAAACTCAACACCAACATCTAAGCGATACAAGGAAAACTCCATTTCGACATTTAAAACGTATTTTGTGTGTGCAGATTCAAAGTTTGACTCTGGATTTCTATACGATGATGTTTTGTCTCAAACATCACAATTACAAGAACCTGAATCCCCAATGGCATATACTTTGTGTCACGTAACCTGCAAATTATAGATGCAAGTGGGGCAACATTAGGGTACACTTTACTCTTTTTTGTGCAAAAGCTGAACTAAATTGATGATGTCATCCAAAATTGTTAGTTCGTTTTTCATGTTGGCCCACTTGCACCTCTACTGCAAATTATTTGATGAACTCTTGGTCAAACCTTAGATTTGGACAATTAACTACGCCTTAGGTAGTGCATTGAATGTGAAACCTTGCTTTAGTTAAGTGAAAAAGTATTTTGGTAACCCAGCAATTGGCTGAATTAACTTTTGGTACATAGATGCAACACTTTAGATAAACAACTTGGTCTCATGTCCATTTTTTCTCTTTTTGTTAAGCTAATCGAGGGGGTAACTACACTGATGTCCTTGCCTCGGGCTCAATGGAAACATATCTGCAGGACCAACATGGAGACTGGCATGTCTATAAGATGTCCTGGCAGGCTGGCACTACTCCCACAAGAACTTCATACAAGGAGCCTTGTAAGAGCATCTCCACCGGCGGCCCCGATAGCAACCCGATAGTATTTTGGGGGCCGGCATAAAAAATAGGTCGCACCAGCGCGGCCCAAAAAAAGCGCCGGCGCTTTTCCGAGCCCAATAGAAGCGGCGGCAACCCTGTGCCAGCCCCTTCATGAAGGGCGCGTCAGCGTCTCGCGGCACGAAATTTTTTGGGCGTGGGAGCCGCCCGGGCGGAAACTCTCCCGCCACGACACCGCGCGGGAGGTTTCCCGCCTCATCGCCGGTCTATATTATCCCTCCTTCCCCGCCTCTCACTTCAGTAGTGCGAAAATCTAAACCCACAATGTCCGATGTGTGGGAGGAGGCCGCGCTAGAGGCAGCCGTAAAGTCGTGGAGGAGGACCCGCATCTTGCAGAGTATGAGGCGTGCGAGGAGGCGGCGCTAGCGACGACCGTAGATGCATTTGTCGCGGACGAGCGGCAGCTGCTGGAGGCGGGGCGGCGTCACCGGGAGGCGGAGCGGCAGCACCGGTGGGAGGTGCGCCGTCAACAGGAGTGGGAGCAGCTTGCATTGCGGCGAGAGATGCGGGAGGAGCAGTAGCGTCAGGATAAAGTCTACGAGCGGCGGCGCTTGGCGAAGATGCAGCTGCGGCTACGGAGGCAGGAGCTCGAGCAGCAGCTGCGTCAGGAGGCGACGGCCGCTGACGTGGGCATTACCCTTCGGGTAACTAATATTGCTCTACCCTATACGGTCCAGGTGGAGGCCCAGGAAGGTACCCGAAGAGAAGATGGGCCACTAGGACGGTGCGGCGGAAGATTACTTGAAGTACAAGACACGGAAGAAGCCGAACAAGGAAAGATTAGAGATAGATCTATTGTAATCCTACTCGTACTCGACTAGACCTCTCGGGACCTGGCCACCTATATAAAGGCCAGGAGAGGGGCTATCGAGGAACATAATCAATCTTAGCGATCTTAGCCAACAGAAGCTTAGAACTAGGTTACCCTAGCGATTAGCTATCTCGACGAGATCACAGGAACTATTCGGCACCCCATTGTAACACGTTTTCATCATAATCAAGAAGCAGGACGTAAGGTTTTACCTCATCGAGGGCCCCGAACCTGGGTAAATCGCTCCCCCGTTTGTCTGTGTACCGATGTCTCGTATCAGCTTGCAGGATTCCATCAACCCTAAGTCCCAATCGGAGGACATTGTCGAGGAGCACCCCCGACAATTGGCGCCGTCTGTGGGAACCCTGCAGGCACCAGATCAGTCATCGGCAGATCTGATCATGTCATCGACATCTTCATCGACATCTTCATCGGCACCGCCATCACCAACTCTGGGAGGTCCGATCCGATTCGGCTCCTACGAGTTCACCCCGCATAGCGACTCTTCTCGCTCAAACTTCTCAGATCTGCAAGGAAACATGGAGATGACCATCGGCAGCATCCACTACAACGTCAACGCAGAGGGAATTCTCCAGTTGTTAGAATCGCCCACCTCGGATCAACGAGCCCTAGTGCGTCGTCATCGCTCGATCTATTGGCTGGCCTGACAGAGTCGACGAGCTCGCCCGCGCCTTCGACTCCCCGTTCAGCGTCCTCAATGTCGGTGGGATCCGACGAACCTACGTCTTCGAATTAACCTCCTACTACTGCTCGAACTGCGACGCCGGGCACGGTTTGGGATCAAGCGACACACCGTTCATCCGCAATGCCCAATACTCGTCGGGAGAAGACAGTGTTGGCAGCATAGCCCGGAGAACCACCCGAAGAACAGCACACCATCAGGTCTACGTCGCCAACAACACAGAAATACAAGGCACGGAGGAGACGGAGACCGCACGCCCGTTCCAGCAGGAGAGCGAGCTTCGAAAATAGCGCTAGCAATCGCGACAGCGACTATAACATCGCGGATGAGGAGTGGGCTGCGGCCAGGACAGCCGTACTTAACAACACCCCGCTCCCCACAGGAACCTCGGTTGGAACCCTAAACGCATACCGCTCTATACTAGAGAAAAACCGGGAGCACCTGTCGAGAGAGCAAGCTACCCTCGAAAGACGTTTATCTGCGGCAGAACAATCCAGCGAGCGACGGAGAGCTTCACAAGGAAGCGCTTCCCGAAGCGCTCTTGGGGCGGGAAAACATCGATCAAGACTGTCCAGGCTCTCAGAAGACGACGCCAGAGAAATAACGTCGAATCTAACCAAGTCTTTCATGACCACGGATACCGCAGGCATGCCGCGGCCGAAGAACGTTGCGGGAGCAACGGCCAATCTCGCCGCATACCTCATCAACCAACGCCCGAAGGATCCATGGCGCAAGCTCACCGTGGTGCCCTAGAAAGTCTCGCCATATTGGGAAACAATCTAGTCCCGCAAAAGGAGAAAACCACGGCGCAGGCCAGGTTCGAAACATCGGGCGAGAGATGCTCGGGATGAAATCACTCGAGCCGAATAGATAAAGCAAGACGACGACGCGCCGCCAGGAAGGATGACGACAGTGACTCCTCAGACGAGGATCAAGAGTACGATGGTGAACTAAGGGGAGCCGATTGCTTGAGTTACAAAATCCGCGAGACGATGCCACCCAAAAAATTCAAGCCTACTCCTACCGATGCTGCCAAGTATGATGGGCAGCAGAACCAAGATCTTGGATAGATGATTACACTTGTGATTCGCATAAAGGGAACCAAATAGCAGAATGCGGTGCTTGCAGCTCTACTTGAAGGACTCAGCGCGAGCCTGAAGGGGGCTGCCGAAAGGTTCCATCAAATCATGGGACGACCTGGTGGATGCCTTCGTTGCTAACTTCCAGGCAACATACAAAAGACCCGTCGGGATTGAGGAGCTACGCAGCTGCCAGGAGAAGGAGTCAATGCGCTCGTACATAGGGAGATTCACCAAACTCCTAAACGCTGCCGAAGATGTATCCGTAGACAGAGCAATCGACGCTTTTAGCGATGGCGTTCGACGTGAAAGTTATATAGAAGAACTCGGACGCAAAAAGCCGAAAACCATTACCAAGCTGATGGAAATCGCCAACAGCTGGGCTGATGGCGAGGACAACGTGCGAAGACCGCGCCAGCGCAGTGATGACGAAGATGACGACCAGCCAAAGCATGACTCGGGCAGCCGAAGGGATCGACACAAAAGGAGGAAAAACCGCAACTATGACGACAACAATCTGGTAGCCGCAGGATACTCCGACCGGCATGACGATCGGTATGACGACAGAAGAGACGATCGATAGGATGGCAATCGGAACAACTCTGGAAACCGTGGCAATTATAAACCACGGCAGCAGAGGGCTCCCGAGCTACCCTATGCCGAGCAGATCAACGCCCCCTGTTACTAGCATTCGTATGTCGACTCCAAGGACGGCAAAACAAAGTCAAGTCACCTTCTCAGGGATTGTCGACAGTTTCTTGACATGCACAAACTCATCCAGCAGTCAGGACAGCAACCGTTACCACCTCCACCCCCACCTCCACCACAGCACCAAGTCCAGCAGGCCCAACCTCATCAACCCAACGAGGCGTTCCCACCACCACGAGGGCAGATGAGTATGATCCACAAGACAGGTGTCTCGAGAAGAGAGATGAAGAAGCTCACCCGAGAAATTAATCTGGCCGAAAGTATCATGGCAAACATCCTGAGTATGTCGAGTGGTCTTCTCGGAACATTACGTTCAGCCGAGCAGACCACCCGATGACTATACCAAAACCAGGACACGCTGCCTTAGTAGTTGAGGCACAGATAGGAGGATTCAAGATGAGCAAAGTCTTTATGGACGGTGGAAGCGGGTTAAACCTGATTTTCGTCGACACAATCAAGAGTATGGGGATCACCATGGGAATGCTGGAAGAAACAGACACCTGCTTTCACGGGATTCTGCCGACTAAATCAGGTTACTCTCTTGGAAGAATTTACCTGAACGTTGTCTTCGGCAGATCCGACAATTTCAGGAAGGAGAAGATCGAGTTTGAGGTAGTGAACTGGAGTCACGTATCATGCTATACTCGGGAGACCAGCCTACGCCAAGTTCATGGCCGTGCCGCACTATGCATATCTCAAGCTGAAGATGCCTGGCAACAAAGGGACAAACATCACAGTCCATGGAAGTTTTTCGCGCTCAGACAGTTGCGACCGCGATTTCCAGAGGATCGCTGCGAAGTTTGGGAGCAAGCAAGAAATTATTAAGCCTCCACCTAAGTTGTTGTTGCATGAAATCAAGGAAGAAAAGGATGACAGGGGAAGCAAAAAGAAGCCAGCCGACCTTGCCCTTAAAGCCTCGACAGCAGAAGCCTCAGCAGCAGGAGCTTTGGCAGCAAAAGCTTCGGCAGTCAAAGGTTCGGCAGTTGATGACACAGAAGGCATAGAAAACAGCAAGACGCTGGCAGTCACAGCTCAAACCCCTGGTGAAATCAACAACGCCGCGGCTACCCCTAACGTGGTGAAGAAGCCAGAAGAAGAGAAGAATCCCTTCCTTGCTTAAGCAGTTTATCAGCATTTATTTTGTTTTTCCTTTAGTATAAACAGGGCTTTCCCTTTCGCCCTCTAGCATTGTGCTTACCTTATCAATAAGAACTTAAGCTTCGATTCTTTGTTAAGCATTGCAGTGACTACAAACTTCTAAGCCCCATCACTATACAAACATAGTACAGGGCGGAAGATCGTGCTCCAGAAAGCCTCTACGAGCGCTAGAAAGACGTTCACCCTTCCCTCTGCTATAGATGCCTCTACGAGTGCCGTAAATAGCAAGAGTTTGGCAATACACATAAACAACAACCCACGTTCGATATTTCACTTATGGAAATATCAAGGAACAACGGGCTCATCGACAGAATCACTACACCCGAAATATTCGGGAGTGCCTGTCGAAATTTAAAACGGTTGAAAGCAAAGTTGCGCATACAACAGGTTTAGCAAGACCTGCAACACGAGCTGATCACTCACATGATTTGCTAAACAGGCAATATACATACATTTAAAAACGAGCAACTAAGATTCGCTCAAAAATTGAAACTTGCCAACGGCAATAACATGGTAAAAGTACATATGCATGTATCTACCGAATGAAAAGGCGTCAGTACATAATCCAAACACTTGGATAAAGTAGTCAAACTATCTATTTACAAACAGTCATTAAAACCCTGAAATCATCCTTGCGGAGTTCTTTTTCTTCAGATACCTTTGAATCCTTCTCGAGTCTGTCGACAATTATGTTTGCAGGCAACAATACCTTCGGGTACAGCGCCTCCAAGTCTCCAGTAACGTTGGCAATCGACAGAACCTGCCGAAGGATAACGGGCAAGTACAAGAGCAAGTGTAAACCTGGCTCCTGCAAAAACTTGCGCGCGCACCAAGTCCCGGATCTTCTTGGCATTACGAAACTCCGACATCAATGCAAGGAGCATGGGGGGAACTGCGTTCAAAGGAAACATCGTCTTCCAAACCACCCTCATGGCTTTATAGCACTTGTCGAAGAAGTGGTGGACCTGCTGAACTCGATCCTGAAATTGTGCGACAGCCGAAGCCTTCGAGTGTTCCCGCCAGAAAATTTCCTCGGCTGAGGATAGCTTGATCAAGGCATTCACACGCTCGTGAACCCGTTTGCTCTCTTCCGCACGGTTCAGAGCTATGACTGACAAGAAAAAAAAAGAGGATCAGATGAAATGCTATCGACCAAAGGGTGAAGAGATTAAAAGGACTCACAGTTCAAGCTCTCGGTAGCTTTATGCAGCTCGTAAGAGCGTACCGCTCCACGTTGGCTGCAGTCTCGCTCTTCTTGTTGATAATCGCGGCCAAGGCATAAGTGCTGCGCAGGTCCTTCTCCATTTGGGCGATCCGATCCTTCATCCGTTGGATCCGATCACTTTCGGGAAGAACACCAGAGGAGTCGTCAACAAACGAGGGCACTGGGAAAACCTGCAGGCAACAGCGTCAAAGAGGATGATATGGTCAAATCAAGCATCCAACAAAACTCCCATCGGGAGAGGTATAAGCAATCCCTATCAGGAGAAGCACAAGTGAAGATATTATGATAAAAACATGCTGGCAACATTGCCGGCATAGTATTCATTACAAACTTAAAGTTCTCGCAGCAGAATAATGTTTCATACTAGCCCAAGGGTAAAATTGTTACAACAATCAAGGAGCCTGAGTCTGGGTCGACAGGCTAGGGCCAACCGATGTTTTTCTTGAAACTAAATCAAGGAGCTGGCGAGCACAAGTACGGCGAACGCCGTAAAGGCGCTTAAATCAATAGATCGCCCATCTTTTCCTTTCGGCAGCTCCTTAGTCATTTCTTCGATGTCAGCCTTAAAGCCGTAACCCATCATAAGTTGGAAGGCAAGAAGGGCGCCATAGGTACGCGAGGTACGCTTGAATACCTCAATGACCTCCTTGGTTTCGACTGCGAAAGCGTCAATCAGCCCCAGAGTCTTCTCCTGCGTGGCCTTGGGGAATATCATCGAATGCATCCGCGACAGAGCACCCTTTCCCTTGTCAAGGAGCCCCCGGGTGAGTTGGTGAGCGGTGAGAACCGTCGACACACCGTTTGCCGGGGAATTGCTCGGAATTTTATCCAAGGCAGTAGCAGGGATGTCAGCGGCTTCTGCGAGTAGTCAAAGGAAATCGTTGCCGAAGAAGTGGATCCATAAAAAAGTAATAATCTACAAGGGATATAGGAACTTACCAAGCAGGGCTAAGGCAGACTGACGGAGGAGTTCATCCTTTTCTACTGCCCGAGCCTCCTCCTCCCTCAGCCGCTCCCTCAGCTTGTTCAGCTCTTCTTTCAGGGAGTCGACCTCCTGGCGAGCTACGGCGGCCTTTTTGATGGCGCTTTCCAACTTTGAAGAGGAAGACTTAGCCTCCTCTTGCAGCCGAATTTTGTCCGCCTCCAGAGAGGTAAATTGAGAGGCGAAGGCCTCTAAAGAGGATATCACACCTCGCAGATCCTTGAAAAAGGGAATGTTTGACAAAGATCGTTAAGCAAAGACACATTCCGAAAGATTCTTGCTAGATTCAACGAGGACTTACAGACGGAGGAGCTGCGGCAGCAGCAGGAGCATCTTTCCCCTTGGAAAGAGAGGAGGCGGTCGATGCTTGCGCCATAGGAGCCGCCTTGAGAGCCGAAGCTTCGGAAGCTGCGGCGTCTAGCGAGACAGCGTCAGATCTGGCCCTCTTAGGCGGAGGCTCAATAAAAGCATCGTCGCTACAAGAGAGATTCGATCAATCAAGTCATGAGAAGAGTGTGAAAAAATAGAGAAAGTTGAAAATAGTAAGAAGAAGAAAAGCACTTACAAATCAAGGAGATCATCTTCGTCGGCAAAACCGCCGATTGATCTCTTCATAGGTGAAGCCCTGGTCTCCTCCGCAGCTGCATTAACAAAGGCACCGTGATCAGCGTCATCATTGATCCCTCCGTGTCGCAAGTATCACCAGCTGATTGGGGGAGATTGGCACGGGCAGGTCCAGAATCTATCGGGTCATCATGTTCGCTTGATTGGCTTGTATGCTCAACAGTACGAGAGTCAACAGGTTCTGAAGAACCTCTTCCTTCGGAAGTTTCATTTGGCAAGTTATGTAAGTCCTCGGAGGCTGCGAAGGTCTATCGAAGGAAAAATAAATGAGAATAACAGTGATATATGTCGATAGCAGCATAGCAAGAATTTGAGGAGGGAAATTACCTCTGGTGGCGGATGATCGACATCAAAAGGAGTATACGGAGATGTCAGTGGGATCAAATCCTCTTGACTAGAAAGTGAGGCGACGGACTTCATCGAGCGGTTCTTTTTCCGACAATTCGGCAGCATTAATTCTAGTCTCATCCTTTGGACCTGAGTACAACCACATTGGGCGAACCCTAGCCATGACTGGTTGGACTCGACGTTTCAGAAACACTGCCGCTACTTCTGTGCCGACCATGGTCTACCCATCAGCCTCCTTGATCCGAAGGAATCTGGCAAATAACTCATCGGCTGCTACTTTTTCGTCGGGAGAGAGCATTCTTCCAGGAATTCTTAGGCTTGGCCTCAAGGACGTCGACGGCGAGGGAGCTGAGATTCGGGAGACAAGGAATCCTTGACATAGAACCACTTCAATCTCCATCCTTGCACGGACTCTCTCATCGGGAAATTGAAGTAATTGACATCTGAACGAGCTACAAATCCTACTCCTCCAGTGACAAAAGATCCATTGCTACTGCTATATCTCTTCACATAGAAGATCTTTTTCCACAAACCAAAATGGGGCTCAACGCCCAGATATGCTTCAGAGGGTAATAAACACAGCAACGTGAAGGATCGAGTTGGGAGTGAGTTGCCAGTTGGATTTCGTAAGTTCGCAGGAGATGGAGGAGGAATCCGTGAACAGGAAGTGAAAGGCCTCGGTACAAGAACGATAAGAACATCACGGTAAAACCGGCAGGAGGGTTAGGTCGAGAAATCGCACCTGGAAAGATTACATTCCCCTCATCGGAGGAGATCAATCCCAGGCTTCGGGATCTCTTCTCGTCACGCTTGGTGACGGTCGAGGCTATCCAATCGCCGGGCTTGGCTGCTGAGCTCGGTGGCGCCGGCGCCGGGGGAGGAGCACTGGGGCGCCCTCCTTCGAAAGAATCGAGGAAGTTTTAACGGCGGCACCACCGCTCGTGGAGCTGGCGGCGGTGCTAGGGTTCTTCTTCTTCACCATTGAGAGATCTGGGAGAAATCGGAAGACAGTGGTGGCGGCGCGAGCAGTTGTGAACAGGAGAAGAAACAAGAACGGCAAAGAAGAATGAAAGGGATTTTTTATCTCCTGGGGAACTTAAGGAAGGTTTTCGTATTGTTAATGGGCCTTTTTTCCAGTGAATGATTGCGGAAATCGAGGAGGTGCCTCGTTAACCGTGTAACGAGGAGCAGGAATCGCTTGAAAACAGGGCCGGCAGGTCGTGTCTTATCATCGAGTCAAGGGGACAGAAAAACGTCATCAATGACGTCATGGAGAATGATTGCATATGAAGAGATAAGAAAGGATCGGGTGATCGACTTGAGCCTATGCGCGGATTGCGAGCATCCGCACCTAGGCTCGGGCTACTCCCATCGGAGCGCACCCGATAGAATGAGGACTCGAAGGAAATGTTTGACTCGAGTCCACTGGCGTAAAACGCCCGTGCCCGCTCGGGCTACTCCCCGGAGCGCCGGACGCGCACTCGACAACTTTTTGCACTCCAGGATCATGCCCGGGGACTTGATTCTGTGTAGGGTAACGTTGTTTTGCCATCGGCAGTTAACCAACAAACATTGGGCACGTTATTCGTTATCCCTTGCATAAAATATATATATATCGGATGGTCTACAAAGGCTTGCAGGAAAAACTTCGGCAGAAGAAGATGTTCGAGTGGTACAACTTGAGTCTACGCACGGATTGCAAGCATCCGTACCTAGACTCGGGGGCTACTCATCGGGAGCGGACGCGCACCCGATAGAAGACAAAAGGAAAGCAAGAGTAATCAAAGAGAAGGGCTTCGGAAGAAGATATGCTTCAGTCTCTACCCGAACTAAGTTCGGCTAGACACTCGGGGGCTACTGACGTGGGCATTACCCTTCGGGTAACTAATATTGTTCTACCCTATACGGTCCAGATGGAGGCCCAGGAAGGTACCCGAAGAGAAGATGGGCCACTAGGACGGTGCGGCGGAAGATTACTTGAAGTACAAGACACGGAAGAAGCCGAACAAGGAAAGATTAGAGATAGATCTATTGTAATCCTACTCGTACTCGACTAGACCTCTCGGGACCTGGCCACCTATATAAAGGCCAGGAGAGGGGCTATCGAGGAACACAATCAATCTTAGCGATCTTAGCCAACATAAGCTTAGAACTAGGTTACCCTAGCGATTAGCTATCTCGACGAGATCACAGCCGAACTATTCGGCACCCCATTGTAACACTGTTTTCATCATAATCAAGAACAGACAAGCAGGACGTAAGGGTTTTACCTCATCGAGGGCCCCGAACCTGGGTAAATCGCTCCCCCGTTTGTCCGTGTACCGATGTCTCGTATCAGCTTGCAGGATTCCATCAACCCTAAGTCCCAATCGTAGGACATTGTCGAGGACCCCGACAATTGGCGCCGTCGTGGAAACCTGCAGGCACCAGATCAGTCATCGGCAGATCTGATCATGTCATCGACATCTTCATCGACATCTTCATCGGCACCGCCATCACCAACTCTGGGAGGTCCGATCCGATTCGGCTCCTACGAGTTCACCCCGCATAGCGACTCTTCTCGCTCAAACTTCTCAGATCTGCAAGGAAACATGGAGATGACCATCGGCAGCGTCCACTACAACGTCAACGCAGAGAATTCTCCAGTTGTTAGAATCGCCCACCTCTGGATCAACGAGCCCTAGTGCGTCGTCATCGCTCGATCTATTGGCTGGCCTGACAGAGTCGACGAGCTCGCCCAAATCGTGTGTTTCATGGTACATTTTGTCTTCCAAATAGCCGGCAAGCAACTTAATGGAGCCACTTCTCGGAAGTAAAACTTATAGAATTTGTGTACTTTATATTCTTCTTGGCCCCGTGCATAAATCCATCCGTCTGGCATATATGGTTCTCTCTCTCAAATAAACCATGATTTGAGCAAGAATAATGAAAAAACAGATACTATTTATATATATATAACTACCTATCGTCCGATATGCATAAGTTGAACTGATACAAACCCTCTATTCGATATTTTAAACCTCAGACATTACTGACATGTGCATGATATTAATGTCTTGTAAAATACCAAGTAGTTTATTTATCCAAATTAGCCGTTGGTCTGAATAATAAAAATATATAGCGTACAAATGTTGCCAATGAGAGAAACCGAACAAAACAAATTCTTCTCGAATACTCTATGCCTCTGTGTACAACAGCGACATACAACAGTAGACGAGTGATAAATATCTGTGTATTGAAAACTTGAAAGTTTCCCACGCCAAATTTAATGAGAAAAAAAAAGTCCAACTGATCGCAAATAAAAAGAGAGGATGCAATTTCTTTTTCTTGTGAGGAAGGAGGAATGTAGCTGAACATGACATTGCAACTTCTACCAAAACTTCCCACAAGTATTCATGACATGTGTATGTATAATATATTTATGGAAAGTAACGATTTTTTGAAACGCAAATTTACAATTTTTAAATATTTTAAAAACTGGAAACACTAATGCTCATGTGCACCAAATCTGCTTCACAGATGTTGCCAATGAGAGAAACCGAACATAACAAATTCTTCTTGAATACTCTATGCCTCTACGGAGTACTGTACAACAGCGACATACACAGCTTCTCGGTCCTTCGGAGCCTTATCTGTTCAAAAAAAAACAGCAGATGTGTGATAAATATCTGTAGGTTGAAAACTTGAAAGTTTCCCACGCCAAATTTAATGAGAAAAAAGACCAATTGATCGCAAAATAAAAGAGGGGGTACAGTTTCTTTTTCTTGCGAGGAAGGAGGAATGTAGCTGAACATGACACTCATGACTCTAGCTACCAAGTTAGTAAGTTCGTACATCCAAATCGACCTCTGTACTGAACATGGGCTCAAACAGATCTGTGACAACAACTTCTCCTTCTTCACGAAACGAGTCAGCCGCGTCAGTACAGAGGTCGGCCGCCGCTCCACTGGTAGACACACCCACACTGCCACACACCGGAGGTCATATTATGATGATATACTGGCAATGAAGCTGCCGCGTTTATTGACTTGGTTTTTGTGTTATGAGGATTTCCATCTTTGATACGTGTATGGTGATCCGTCGTTGCACGTTGGCAGCGAGGTCTAGCGCACGTGCATACACTATACGAGCTGACGCGGCACGCTACCAAAAGTCGCACCCGCTCTTAGCTTTGGATATTTCAGGCCAGAGCGTATCTAGGCTGGAAAGTCAGTCGTACTGCATCCAGTGGCGAAATATCCAGTGATCGCACACTTCAAATGTTACTCTGATATCACTCTTCAAAATTCAAATTTACAAGTGTCTAAAAAAATCGACAAAAGACTGAGAGTTTTCACAAGATGTCTTTATATATATATTCTCTAGAGACTGTTCAAAAAAGAAAATTCTCTAGAGTATCCAGTGTAGTTGCTAGCAAATAAGCACTAGAAATTGTAGAATAATACAGTACCAACATTTCTTGCGGAAATAGGCACATTATGCATTTAGCATGTCACGGAATTCCAAATCCAAGTCCGAAAGTAGATCCAAAATTGAAAACAGCAAATTCGGTCATGACAGTATCAATTAGCAAAATCGACTGCATCTAAATTAACTTAGTACTAACATCTTTTTTTATTTTGCCCCTCGAGATTAAGATTGAATTCCTTTTTTCAAGCACTGTCTAATTTATGACATGCTTTAATCATGTTTGCCTGTGACACCAAGTGCATCATTCATCATCCATTTCTCAAATAGAGGCACAAATATATAATAAACACTAAAAACTGTCGCAAGTCTGCATTATGAAGGAAATGGAGTGCAGAGATTGGCAGAAACTTTCAGTAAAAAGAAATATATAACATCAGCGATTCATAAGAAGATTTATCAACCTCGAAAAAAAAAGATTTATCTCAATTACAGAACAATACACAAGAGGTGTGAGAATTTTGAGGAAATACTGTAGCACTACATATCTTGTCTAGCTGAAACAGCTGCACCATTTATACTTTTTATAGTTATTTTCAAAATTATTTTTCAATCATTTTTCAGAATATTCATGATTCATTATTTTCTGAAAATTCTTGACCACAGCCGCATGCGCCACCCATCTGCCGCTGACATGTCACCCTGCACTACTTCATTGATCCGGATGACAGGGTTCAGTGCCGCTGATGATGCTCCCGGTGAAGGTCCATGCTGATACCCTTTTACTACTTCGTTGCCACCGTCGCCTCGATTTTGACAGGGGTTGCGCTTCAAATATCGAAGAACAACCAGGTTCACCAGCCATCTTTAGGAATGTTACAGCTCGGGCGTAACTGTTACGTGAGCTAAAAGAGATACTACATAAGATCTAGAGAAGAAATTGGAATCATAGCAAGAAGAAGTCTCCACGCGCAAACAGAGCTTGGCTCTGGTGGTTAGGTCCTTGTGCCAACCCAAGAGGGCGTCCTACTGATTTATTCCGGATTTAACCGCTATGCTTTCAAGGTGATGCATCAGCCGATTGACTCGAGATTTGCGTCCTCGGGTAGCATTGTTCGTGCAATCTGCGTTGTACTGTGTTCTCAAAAAAAAGAAGTCTCCACGCGGATGCGACCATAGCGGGAGAGAGACGCATGGGTAGCATTTTCCATTGAGATTTTGTATCTAATACAGCATATGAAGTGACAGTCGAACACTAGTTCAGCCACTCGTAGACTTGGTCGATTTCAGGTCCCCCAGGCGGGGAGATTCTCGACAGTGAGAGCCCTAGAGGCCACTCCGCAGATAATAATTGAACATTGAAGTGTACCGATCGTAGTCAAGAACAAACAAGTGGTTAAAAGTTAGCAGGCTCGGAGCTAACAAGTTGCTAGTTCTTGAACTTGTTGTCCCAGTCACGCCGATGATCATTTTCGCGTTCGAGAGGATATCAGTAAACCGAAGTTCTGACACGGTCGCAGTGCACCGAGGCAGCACCCGAGGACGAGCACCAGGAGGCCAGTCATGAGATGCTCATTCCGCCCCCTCCCTTTCTCTCTCTTATCCACAGTAACTGAGAGTTTTCTCGAGAGCACCGGGCCGACCCGAGGCTGATCTCGCCGGCGACGCCGGTAGAGATGGGCGGAGGGGAGGCGCCGGAGTAAATAGTTTAGGTAGATTTAGTGGCAGTATGCCGGTAGGGGGCTTGATGCCCGGTAGTCGGAGCGGAGGAGATCTGGCCGCCTGGATCTCAGCTGCTTTAGGGTCTCTGTTGTTTCCTCTTCTTCTCCGGTGGTCGGAGGGGAGAGGGAAGCAGAAGACCGACGCTCCCTTCAATAAAAGAGCGGCGGTGTACCACCTGTTGCAGCGTGGAAGCGGCGGGCGGCGTCTTTTCCTGGCCGGCCTTGGAGGCGAGGGGGAAAGCGCGTGCACGCCGGCGAACAACATCGTGGAGGAGCTCCTGGCCAGCCGTGGAGGCGAGGAGGAGCTCAGTCGCGTCGTCATCAACGCGTCTTCTTTTCTGGAGGTCATATCCCTGCTGCTGCTGGTGTGGGCGTAGCACACCAAAGCTGCTCCTCTCGGCCGGCCGTGGCGGCGAGGGTGAGGACAGCGATGGTGCTGCTGCTTCCCTGCACCGGTGGCGGTGTTACAAGTTCTTTGGAGCTGCGCCTGCTTCATCTACACCGCTGTTGGGGTGGTGTTCTTCCTGGGAAGCTCATCAACAGGGGACCTATGCCGGCGTCATCGCCCTGCCCCTGCATCATACGGCCGAAGGGCGGCCCTTCTCCAGGAGATCTTCCTCCGCAGGGAGGCTTTTCTACGGCTCGTCGTCGATAGTTTTGGCCGTCCGCGCCCCAAGTGGCTTGTTCCCCAGCGACGTGGAAAGCAGTCGATGGCGGAGGCCGTTCTCCGGCGAAGACCAGGTACCTGATCGCGTTTTCAGTTTCTACGTTAGGGTCCTATGTGCAAAATCAAAGGGCTAGTCTGTTATTTCTTGCTCTTTCGAGGCCCTTCCTGTAATTTGTTCTGTAACCGTGTTGACTTAATGCAGCTCTCGGTCCTTCGGGATCTTTCCTGTTCAAAAAGAACGGAAAGAAGAGAAGAGGGTGACATAGGCATCCCCAATGGGCTTGCCAAAGATGGTACCCGGGGTTTACTGAAGGCCCAGAACTCGAAGAATAAGAAGACTCGGAAGCACATTTAGTGATTAGGAAAGATAGTTTGTATTAGGAAAGATAGAGATTTGTAATCTTACGGGTTGGATACGAAACCCTCCCGAACTCGTAACTTGTGTATTACGAAACCCTCGGCTCCACCTCCTGTATAAGGGGGAGCCGAGGGACAAAGAAAGGATCTCTGTCAACATAACCCTAGTTTTCATAATCGTCGAGTACTTTTCGCCAACCTTCGAGATCTACTTGCCCTCTACTTCTAGCAAACCCTAGTCTACAATCTGTAGGCATTGACAAGTTAATCCTTTGTCAATTGGCGCCGTCTGTGGGAATTAGAGGTTGCAAGGAGCTGATCTCGATGGCATGTTCAAGATCTTCGACTTCGTCGATAGCAAGCAACGCGATGGATCGAGGTAACAAGGGAAAAACTGATCTAGTCAATTTTATTCCTCACCCGCCCTCCCGTATGGATGCATGTGCCTATCTGGAGGAGCCCATCATCATGACGTTCGGAGAATTCCGATTTGGCGTCAACAAGGAAGGATCCTACCGTCTCGAAGTTCCGATCTCGTCGGAATTTTCAGCGGTCGATTCTAACTTTTCGCCGAGTGACGAGGAGTTTCGTCGCCACGCTTCGTCGACAACAAGGCAAGCGGAAAGCTCGCCAAGATCTTCAGCAACACATCCTTCGAGTCGTGCGGACTCCTTTATAAGCAGCGACTCACAACATCGACACTTCAACTTCATCGACAAATCTGCGCCATCGGAAAGGTCTTCACCACTCTATATAATGGTGTCACCAATCCCGACAAAAATCAATACGCAAAATATCATCGATTTATGCGATAGAAGAGGCAGGCGGTGAAGCGTCGGAGGCTTTCGATGATTTGGGAAATCCTTACATCGATCCCGCTGATCTCAGAAAAGGCTTAGGCACTAAATATGCTGGAACTTCAACTCGAGCACAAGTCCAACTCCCGCAAGCAGCGTGGGATAGGGCTGCAAGAGCCATGGATGGTTCAGAACCAATGACCACCACTGCTACTGTACAAGAACTACAAGCATATCAATATAGACTTGCTCGAGTAAGCAGAGAGTTGGAAAAACAGACATCATCACTAAATAGAAGAAAAGAGGCAGCTTCCGCATCAAGCGGGCCGAGCAGATTTAAGTCGACAGTCTAGAACTTCGGGAGACAGTCACAGAGAAGCTAGGAGGAGAGCAATGTCTCGGCTGCAAAATATACCCGAAGCAGAGAGAGGAAACATAATCCAAAATCTCGACATGTCCTTTATGTCGATCGATGAAAGGAAATATCATCCCAAAAACGCCAGAGGCAGGTTACATGGCAACACAAGCTTACATCTTGGCGTCCAGACCACCTCCTGGGGACCCGAGAGAACCATTGTTCAATATGGCGATGGCTGGAGTAGGAGTTATGGGAACAGCGTTTGCAACAACGCCTCCCGAAGAAAACCCTAGGCAAAATAGTCCACGACCAACCGCAGCAGTTCAAGATCCCCCAAGAACAAGTGGAGCAAGAGACACATCAGTCCAAGTAAGGGTGGACAGAGCGCGACAAGAAAGAAGAGAGCGTCAGCATTCACCAGAAGTTGCCGACGAAGATATGTGTGGGCTCCCGTGTTTCACGAGAAGAGTTCGAAAGACTCGAGTCCCAAAAGGGTTTAAGCTACCCGAAAATTTCAAGAAATTCGATGGCCTGCAAGATCCCGAGGATTGGCTCGTGGATTATCTCGAGATGGTGAAGCTGGTAGGAGGAACCAGAGCAACAGCTATGCAAAGTATCCAAGTTCACTTGAGCGGTGCCGCGAGATCTTGGATAAAGAAACTCCCCCCAAGTTCCATCGATAGCTGGTATAACTTTGAGGATATCTTTGTGAAAAATTTCCGATCTACCTGCAAGAAACCTGCGTCATTGGAAGAGTTAAGGGCGTGTCGACAAAAACAAGACGAGTCGATGAGAAAATATATACAGCGGTGAAACATTATAAAAAACTCGGCAGAAGATATATCTGACGAGCGAGCAATAGATGCGTTCGTGGCAGGAATTCGGCGAGACTTCGTCGAGGACTTAGGGAGAACTAACCCTAATACCATATCAGCACTCATGGAGATAGCCAATAAATGGGCAGATGGAGAAGACGCAATATACAATAAGCGACACAGGTCGCCAGAAGAGGATCGAAATTATCAAAATAGAAGGCGATTTTCTCGCCAGTTCTACAACAACGATGCTCCCGGCCATATATCGGCTGGTTTTCGAGGAAATCCTGGAGGAAACAGTCGAGATGACTATCAAAGGAGTAACGAGCATCAAGGCGACAATAGAGGCGATTCTCGCGGCAGGACAAAACAATGGACCAAGGTTCCAAAGACCTTATGTGTCCCCCGAAGAGATGATGAACGGTCCGTGCATGCATTTTTATCTTGACAATAACGGAAAGAGCAGTCAGGACATCTCCGAAAGATTGCCGAAACTTTCAGGCAATGTTGCGAGCCGGGAATCGCAAACGCCCAGGCCACGAGTAGAAACCCCCGGGGGCCAAGGAGCGAGATCCACCTTCCACCTCCTCCCGCAATTACGGACGAAAATAGGCACCAGCTTAGAATAGCGGCAGCACCACATCCACCTCCATATGTTGATCCTAATTCTAACGGTGCGGTCTCGATGATTCAGAAAGCTAGGCCATCAAACAGGGCGCAGAAGGTAATCTCGCGACAAGTGTTCATGGCGAAAAGATGCCTCCACCAACAATGAGTACTTCAATTGGTCGGGGAAAGACATCGGCTTCACAATCGCAGACCATCCGCAGCAAGTTCCTCGACCAGGACAATCAGCACTCATCTTACCAGCAGTAATCGCGGGTTTTGACGTGTCGAGAGTTTTCATAGATGGCGGCAGTAGCTTAAAAAAAGGGGAAATAATGGAAAACAGATTCATTACTTCCGTAAATAATTGCAGCAGCCACACAGATATCTTGGGAACAAAGTGTTTAACTTCTAAAGTTGGTAGTGCGGATACAATTTTTCTAACATGTAAAAATTCAAGTAACAATAAAAATTTAGGAGCACATAAAGTCATAAACATTCTATGGATTCTCGAGGGGATGTTGTTATTGCGGGGCTCTTCTCGAGGGGATGTTGTTATTGCGGCGCTCCTGTATTTACCCACTCTTTTCTTTCGAGACACCATATTTACATATTCTATAAGGCCGGTGCCAACGCGGGCTGGAGCGCGGGCGCTATCGCCCGCGGCGGGGCGGGAGGCGGGCGGGAGGCGGGCGGGAGGTGGCGGTGGCTGGGTCGCCGCGGGCGCCCGCTGCCGAACCGCCGCGTTGGCGCGGGAGTGAGCGAGCGGGGCGGGAGGCGGGCGGCGCGTTGGCGGGCCGGGGCGAGAGGGGGGGCGAGAGGGCGGGCGAGATGGGCGGTAGGCGGGCGGAGTGGGCGAGAGGCGGGCGGTAGCGGGCGAGAGATGGGTTGTAGTGGGGCGGTAGTGTCTAACGGCTAGCTGACGTGGCGCGAGATTCGTCCACGTCGCCTAGCCGTTCTGGTTCAAAAACCCCTATAAATACCCCCCATATGTTTCACTCACTTCACACCCATTTCATCTCCATTCATCATCTTCCCTCTCTCAAATCTTCTCCACCATGTCCGGTTGGACTCCAACAGAGCTTGGTCTGGAAGATGACAACGAGGAGGAGGAGCAGGAACAAGAGGAAGAAGAGTAGAATTTTTATTTATTATGTAATTTTTAATTTTTATTATGCAATTTTATTAATTATTATGTAATCGGTAACATTTTAAGTTGAATAAAATAATTTTCTTGCATTATTTTGAATGTCTAAAATAAATCGAGTGAAATAACTTAATGTGAAAAGGAAATGGTGATGTGGAGGAGAGAGAAGTGAGAGTGGGGACTATAACCCATGCATTGGCAAGGTGGGGTGAGAGTGGGGTGAGAGTGAGAGAAAAGCTGACGTGGCGGGGCGGGAGTCGGGCGGTGCATTGGCACCGGCCTAAGGCGGCCAATGCAGCCTGGCACACTCAGCTCTCTTCCGTCCTTGCCCTGGCTTCTATAGTGAGCTCTCACTTCTCTCTCCTCCACATCAGCTTTTCTCTCTCCTTAACATTAGCTTTTCTTTTTCAGATTACAACATTAAAAATAATGCAAGGAAAATATTTTATTGAACTAAAATTGTTACCGATTACATCATAAAAAGAAATTACAGAAAAATTTGAAAAAATTACATAAAAATTTGAAAAAATTACATAATCTAGGCATTATGAGCCCACACATGCTCAATCAAATCTTGCTGGAGCTGTGTATACCGGTGAGTCCCTCATTTCGTTGTCCATCTAAATCCTGGCTGCTAGGCTTGGTGGTGCATGGTGGTGTATTGCAGGGCCGACATTGGACTCAACGGTCTCATAGGTGTGCTCCAAATTTGTACCACGCTCATCGTCGATGATCATATTGTGCAGAATGACACATGCACGCATGATCAACCCAAGAGTACGCCTCGAGTAGGAGCGTCCCGGAACTGCTAGAATGTTGAACCTAGCCTTCAGCACTCCAAAGGCACACTCGACATCTTTGCGCCAAGCTGCTTGAGCAGCAGTGAACATTCGCTGCTTTTCACTTTGTGGAAGAGTAACACCTTTCATGAACACCGGCCAGGAGGGGTAGATGCCGTCGGCAAGGTAGTAACCATAGTTGTACTCGTGTCCATTCACCGTGAAGTTCACTATGGGTGCTTCTCCCCTAAGCACATCCGTGAACAACGGCGACTGGTTGAGTACATTGAGGTCGTTGTTGGACCCGGCCACTCCAAAAAAGGCATGCCAGATCCAACGATCATACGACGCAACGGCTTCTAAGATTATGGTAGGGTGTTTGATGTCTCCCCTTGTGAATTGACCAGCAAAAGCCACTGGGCAGTTCCTCCACTGCCAATGCATGCAATCGATGCTCCCTAACATCCCCGGAAAGCCACGCTCCTCGGCTTTCGCTAACAGACGCTGAGTATCCTCGACAGTTGGTCGACGGCAAAACGTCTCCCCGTAACAGGCAATGATGCCTTCACAGAATCTATCTAGACAATCTGATGTAGTTTGTCTAGCTAACTTAAGCCACTCATCTATTGTATCTGCAGAGGCTCCATAAGCTAACAGACGCAAAGCCGCAGTACACTTTTGTATGGGAGAATGACCAGGACGGTTGAGAGCATCAACTCTTTGGGTGAAATACGGAGAGTATTCACCCAATCTATCCACAATGCGCAGAAAAAGGGATCGCCTCATTCGATACCTTCGCCGAAAGAAGCTCGGAGGATAGTTGCAGTCGTCGGCGAAGTAGTCCTCGAAGAGCCGATCGCTTGCACCCAGACGATCACGTCTGATGAACTCTCGGCGGCGTCGCGGCCGCCTTGGCTCCTCCTCCTCGTTCAGCATCTCCTCCTCGTACTCCGCCTGGAATGCATCGATCAGATCACCCTCTATTCCGTCGCTCGAACTGCTGGACGAAGACATGGCGTTGAGGAGTGGAAATGGAGAGTGGAGGAGATGAAATGGGTGTGGAGTGATGAGTGAAACCATATGGGGGTATTTATAGGGGGATGAAATTTTAGGGTTTTTGAAGTACCAACGGCTACCCCAACGGCTAGTTGAGGTGGACGAATCGATCGCGCCACCTCAGCTACTACGCCCCTCTCGCCCGCCTAACGCCTCTCGCCGCCTACCGCCCCGCTCCCGCCCGCCTAGCGCCCGCTCTCGCCCGCGCTGTCGCCCGCCCGTCTCTCGCCCCGCCCCGCCACCGCGCCGCCCCGCTCTCGCCCCCCTCTCGCCCCCAGCGCGGGCGGTAGCCGGGCGGTAGCGGGCGCTACCGCCGGGCGCCCGCGCCACCGCCCCGCGCTCTCGTCTCGCCGCCCTATCGCCCGCCTCTCGCCCCGACGCCGGCGCTACCGCCGCTGCTCCAGCCCGCGTTGGCACCAGCCTAAGGTATCTGAGTGCTATCGTGTCAGCTATGAAGGACGAGGTGTTTCTGTGAAAGCGTGAACCACACCCTGTTCTGAAAGAATATAGTGGGCTTACAAATTGACGAGCAAGACAAACGGGGAGATGCAATCTTTATACTATGACTTCCAATCATTCCATGAACTATATACACAGGCATACAGAGGAAGAACTGGCCTGTAATTATAGTAAAACTCTGAATGCATCACGAGCTGCTGGGAATCTTTTCGGTAGTGTAGACTTATCTGATTGACTGCCTATGAACAAGCTACCTACAGACTACATAGGGTAGGTTCACCCGATGAATGACTGCATGTCAGGTAACCGAGCGTTGTAAACTACAGTACCAGTTGAGGCGTTGAGAAGGAAGCAGCATATCATAGCATGGACTCAACCACTATAGTTACGGCCTTTGGGCCCCCTCGCTCCAGGAGAGAAAGTGCAAGATCATGCTCGTTCCATTTCTGTAGCCCCGAGGCCAATTTCTGCAGCGTCTCGAGCTGCACTTCAGGGATCCACGTTGGCACAAAGTCGACAAGCAAACCCACGAAACAGAGAACATATGTCCTCCATGTGGCCTGACCACAACCAAGATCCATGTTACCCTCCATTACCTTGGCCATAAACTCCAAGTGCCTGCCTACAGCTTGTCGCCTCTTTGTTGTGTGCACTGAGATGTAATCTGGGGAGTCTACTCCAATTCCCCAGATGCTGGCCCCAGACAAGATGAGAACAAATGCCAAAGCAAATCCTTCAAACATGCTGCAAAGTGGCCCTGCAGAACCCAGTTTCGTATCTCCTGCTGAAAGAAGCAAAGTCGGTACAATCTGACCATACAGGAGATGGATCAATTTCACCCCACCAGCATGACAAAGCATAGTTGCTGCAAGTGATGCTATCTGCTCTACTGAGGATGATGCAGAAGACAGTGGCATTCGACCTGACATCAGACGAGAAGCTCTATCACAACCACATTCATTTGCTAATGCACGGGCTCTCTCCATGACAACCTTGAAGATCTCTTCACATACGAAGTTGTTGTCCATAAACATCCCACAAGATCGCATGTAAAGGCATCCGGGTGACAAAGAACGCCGGGAACCTCTTTGACCAGGAGTCTGCCCCATCAGACTAGTGACTCCTCTGTTCGCTAGAAAGCAAGACCGTCCATTAACCAATGGCCCAAGAAAAGATGAGAAGCAACTCCTGATAAGTTGACCCACTGCATTGTTATCTCGGGTAAAAGGGGATTCAGAACATGTGAGGATAATATAGTCATGCCACCGTCGAACTTTCTGTGACCACAGTGCCCCTACAACTGACATGCTAGGCCATGAACTTGATGTAGCACAAATTTCCAGTCCCTGGCTAATGATTCCTTGCAGGTGATTAATTTCCTCCATCTTAACCGTTATAGATAAGCTGATAAGAGCTGCTACTGGTAATGGAAGCATTGGCATAACCGGTCCTGAAGGGGGTATACATTGATCATTAGCAATTCCATGATATGAGGGTTACATTCAAAGAGCTTCAGATGTGCTCCAATAATGTTATTTATATTAGAGATAAATTTTAATGATCAAAGGCCTTAAATTAAGATGATTGCTGCTGCCTTACTACTGAAGGTATACCGCTCACTTGACATTTAGGAGCAAAAGTACATCAATGAAGAGGATAGTGAGATAACTGATATATATACCTAATCCTTTGTTACAAGTGTTGTACTGTGTATTTGTACGAAAGCACGGCCAGGATTAGGCATAAACCTATGAGTACATGGGTCTCCAATGTGCATTTCCTGGAAAAGTCCACGTAAATTTAATATCATTTAAGAATCATATGTTTGTTTACATTTAAGAATCTAAAAAATTCTGTGACATCTAATTCAGGAGAGAGGGAGTATATTATATCTCCACTTGCTATCAGATCAATCTTTTGGGATAGTTGGTTGGGAGTATCTAACAAGTTGTTTCTCTTGTGATACTGTTGGTTGCATCTCAATGGAACCAGGGGGCTTTGCCCCTTTTTGTCTAAAAAAAAAAGTATCTAACAAGTTCTATATGCAAAAGGTCAATAGACATCAGAGGTGAAAAAACTGAAACAAAGTAGTCTGTATGTAGCAAACAGAACAGAGCCATCTGCATAAGAGATAGATAGAGAGCATACGTGGTTGTGGAGAGAAGTTGATATGAACACCAGCTGATGCAAGAACTTCCTTTATGTCAGACTCAACTTCCATAAGAGTTGCCGCCGGACTTGGCCAGTCAGTACCGTTCAACATAACTGGCTTCCATAGGCCACGGGTAATTTCTGCTGAAAAGAAGCTGACAATAGCAGCAATTGAAGCAGGCAAGAAATCCACAAGATCTCTCAGACCTGCAATCATCAGCGATGGTATGTGATAGCAAATATGCAGGGATTAAGTATAATAAATAATAACCTTTTGCAGTTTTTAATTTATCAACAAATATCGTTTGCAGATAACTGAAACTGGGGAAATGAGAAACACCACAACAACTCTCCCCAACACGGGAACAGCGTATTTCAAGAAACAACTGCTCCTGGAGGTTCATGTTCCAGTTGCTCGCGGGCGTTTTCCGTCACTCCCCTTCCCCTCTGATTGCCGTCATGGGGTCACGAGGGGGAGGGGAGGTCTGGTCCTCGTTCGTGTGTGTTTTAGTCCTAGGTTTTCAAGGTTCATCTCTCAGCATCATGGTGGGGCAAATGCTGATGATGTTTTTAGGAATAATGGTCTCCCAGTTCATGCCCCTGCTCGCCGGAGGTGTTGCTGATGCCAACGAGAAGCTTGTGGAGTCCAAGCTGTTGGAGTGGCTTCGATCTGACGCTGCATCGTGGCATGGTGGCTGGGATGGGCTGCTCTTGGAGTGCGGCGGTCTTGACTGTTGCGTGTTTGCGGAAGACGGTGGGGGATCCGGCCGTCTGAAGGGCGGGGTGGCGCTGGCACCAGATCCACCATTGAAGAGGCTAGGAGGGCTCCTCCAGCCGATGTTCCTTATCGGGCTAGATCTAGTCTTATGGGGCTAGTGGCTATCGCGGCTCGTTAACGCCTTATGGCTAGGGGTTTCTTCAGCGTCATAGAATGGAACAACTGCTGGTGCTCTTCTTCTCCGACGACGGCGAAGGACGTGTGTGCTTGGTAGTTGCGGAGATGGCAGTTTTCCTATGGGCCTTTTTATCCTCCTTGTGTTCTGTTGCTTGTATGCATACCAACTCTGTATTCTTATGTTTATGATTACAAGTAATGTATGCGTACATCCTCAAAAAAAAAAACTGGGGAAATGAATTATACTTCTACAAAAGCATAATATAAATCAACAACCATTTAAAAATATTAAAGGTCCATATAACCCCTACACCTGTTGAGCAAATCCTACTTAACCCCCTGAACTATAGAACCATACATCTTAGCCACTGAACATTTGGACTGGAGGCACTTAACCCACAAGTCCTGGTTACAAAGGTAGTTTTGCCAAATAGACTGTTCAGATGGCCAAGTTTTGCCATGATTGCGAAATATTCTATACACATCACCCAGCTAGGCATAGCTGAACAAATAAAAAATAAGATCTATAACATCACACTCTGCAATCTTCTCTCATCCAACCAAGTTTTTGTTCTTTATGACTAAGTGACTAACCATCCAAACATACTTTAGTATGCTCTAGCGTGACAAAACCAGCTTACAATACCATCTTACATTGCAAGACCACCATCAGGAGATTATGTCATCCCCTTATCCAAAGTTTTAAGTGTAGTCAAAATCGATACAAATTTCAGAATCTTTATATTCTATCTTAGAACTATGTACTAGTCAAACGATCATACGAGAGTATCAACTAACTAAATTGGTTTCCTGTGGGGACACACAAAGAGAAAAGCTTAATGCCAACCTATATGTGTTTATTGTTTGATAATCCAGAATTCAGGATTTTACATGAATATTCATAGCATTGTATTTTAAAATTTAATTTACACTAGTAATAGGTCTTGAGGATATATGAGTAATTTAAATTTAAACTATGGGACTAATGCAATGACTAGTCTGCCAAGTTGAAATGCCGAGATTAAAAGAAAATAAAAGACAAGATTCTATTTTTATTTTCTTATGAAATTCATTCAAGTTTCTACCAAGGCAAATATGTGGGACTATATAGGGACTGAAGAGTTAATTCTCCAATTTGGAGGCATTTATAACCTGTCCAGATTAGTAAAAAGTTATTGCCACACTGAACAGTATTTAAAGGAAAAAAGTCTGGAAATAAACTTATCATTACATATAAGCTGGATACTTTTAATAATAGAAAGAATATAACCTGTAATCAAATCACGAGAAGAAAGCCTCCCATGTGCACATGCAGTTAAGACAGTCTCAAGTACAAAAGGAACAGCTTCCAGAATTTCCCATGCAGTAACAGGCGGGCCTTCGCAGCCATCTTCTTGTATACCGACAGGTGGGCCACTCATACTTGAATTTGACGTTGCTTGTGGACTGACAGAGAGGTTGTCAACTTTTGTCATTTTACGGCATACAATTTTCAGTATCTTGTTTGCAAGTTGTGGGATGCTTTTCCTCTCGTAAGCACTAGAAATAGTAGAGGCTATGCAAGCCTGATTCTGGGAATACCAAGCCCTTAGCTTTGGAAGCGAATCAATATACACCGGTTTTTGAAATAATGGATCAAACTGAAGCATGCTCGCCCTACAACCAATAGATAAATTTTCCAAAGCAAGACGACTATTACGTAAGAGCAAGAGGTATTCTAAATTGAGCTCCCAAACAGAGACTCCATATCTAGATAGAGCATTCTCGATAGGAGGCCTATGAAATTTCCACAAGCGAAGAAGGGACAGGAAAGCACTTGAGAATACTGAGTACACAGAAACATCTTCAAAACTACAACTCTTATGATCAGATTCAGGTAAGGATCCGAATATTTCACATATAGGCATCAAAATAGCAGCTAATTCCGGTACCTGAAATCAAAATGTTCTTAGGTCAAAGGTGTTTGGTATCTGTGCCTGTCTATAAAAAACTGTGTCCACAAATTGCGCACATGTATCCATCAGACGCAATCCAGTATATCAAAAATCGCTCTTAATGTTAAACATAATTCTCAAACTGAACAGAGGCCATCAGCGTCATGAGAACAACTCTTACCAAGCCATACATTGAGAGGATATGAACAGTGTCAAGGGAAGAAATCCCACATAAGAGAGCATGTAGCATAGGCATGTGATGAGTATAGTAGCTATCCGATCCAGAATCTAGGGAAATCAATGTTGACAGCAGCTTAAGCACCATTCGGACAACATGTTCCTAGTGAGAAAATGGTGGCACAGTGAATAGATGTAAGAGTAGTATATAGGATACATCCTTTTTCAAACTGAACAAGGTACAGTCTTTCTGGCTGCTACAATATATTCATTTAGAATAGAATCATACCTGAATGTTCCACCCACGAAGAAAGGATGCACCACATAGAATCTTAGAAGCTGCCAACTTTTCCTCTTGTGACCCACTTACTGCAAAAGAATGCAGTTTCTCCAATTCTGACAAACTAAGATAACAGAACAGCAATATTACCATCAGTCATGCTAGTGAACGGGCATAATCCAAAATATACATGCTAAATTGTATTTAAAGTAATAGAGAGCTATGATTCGTCACCTCGAAGCAGGTATAACAATAAGGACATCCTTGAGGCCCATAAGTGGAGACCCTTCCATCAAAGCTCGCCAAGGACATTGATGGACAGGAGAGAAGTCTTTAATGGGAACAACATAGCCAGGAAAGAAATAAACCGATGTATCAACTAAATTTCTAGCTACACAGGCTTCCACAATAAGATGTTGCATATTCCCCACTGCAAATTGGAGCATAATTACGAGATCAGTTTCAATGTTTACTACGAAGAAACTGCATAAGAAAATGATACTAAATGTAGAAATATATGTTACAATAACCTGCTTTAATAGAGAAACTATCTCTCAAACTGTGAATGTTCTCACTCCCAGCTTCCAAACTATATACAGCAACCGCTGCTTTCGTGGCTGCACTGTTTGCTGCATGTAAAACTGCTGGAGGGGTTGAAAGAAGACCAAAAAATTGCCCCAGAACATGAAGAGAGGACACTAATTCTTCTCTTCTAGCGCAGGCCACTCCCCGGTCAAGATAGTCAGCGTCTTCCTTCAAGATGGGAGCAATAGCCAAAGGAACAATAGCTAACAACATGCATAGACGAGAATCAAGATGAGGAAATGGTCCTTCCAGAGTACCTGGGTCCTAGTATGCATATGAAAAATTTGTATTAAAGCAAATGCACTAGCCTTCTCTTTTTTTAAAGTAAAATATGTAAATCAAAGTTATCTCAACTCTCTGTACAAGACGCAAAGCTGAAACCCATAGAGCTTGAAAGGTCTCTTGCCAGGTTGCCCGATTAAGTGCTTTGAGCATCTTGGACAGTTCTGCACAACCAAATATTGCAAGTCTAGGAAAGGTTGTATGATGGTTCTATAGACATAAATGCAAGAACAGATTATCAATGTTATTAAGTGCAGATATTCAAGCACCTGTCAGAGCTTCGATCGAGGATATGGCATGCAGATATTTACCATCCATCACGTTCTCCATAAATAGGTCAAAAGGAATCCAACAAGAGCCCTTTCCAGTTCCAAACATATTGCATGCAGCTGAGCTGGAGGGCTTTGTACCAATAAGAACTCTCAATAGTCTACTCCTGCCTAATTGATATCCTGTGCTTCTAACCTTCTGTATATGTGTGATCAAGTTATCCAGCAGAGTATTTCCAGATGCAACATTGTTTGACTTAAGGGCAACTGTAAGCTGAAGTCTCTGAAGCAAACTTTTGAAGTTTTCAGGTCTACCTTAGCACATCCAACAATGAAACAGTGTTTTCCATCAGCATAAAATGCAAATACATGAAACAATTTATATATCAATTCAGCAACAGGGGACAATGTGTTCCAAACAATTTGAAACCTTCAAAATGATGCCTTGCAAAAATATTACAAGTGAATTAGAAAATACTATTTTCCTTTGTCAAAATTAAAAGAAACTATGCGTCACAAGCTAATAATACATTTTTACATTCGAAAACTTTAGAAACATAGTATAGATTTTCATTTCTGGTGAAGCAATTGCTATGTGATGACAGTAAAACCATTTCTTATTTGAAAAAAAAGTATGTGAAAGAAGCAGCATCTTTAGTACTGACATCAGGCTAGCTGAAACTTAATGGATATGAAAACGATGTAGCACGATTTACAAGATTTGGTCAACTTCATAAAAAGGATTTGGCATATAAAGTATCTAATGTCATGATAAAAGAACATCAAATTCTATCCCAAGGGTTGTTTAGACAACGGGTCCACAAATTCTAATTAAAACATAAATGAATTAATATGAATATGTGAAATTGAAATTTTAGGTAGGGAGTTTGCAGTTGGACTTATACAGACTTCTACTCAGTAGAATCTACAAGACAATAAAAAAAGGTAAGCATACGTGTTAAGATAGACAAGCCGAAGAAAAACTTGGGCATTTTTGTTAGCAGTGATCTTCTCGACAACTTCTAGAGCCATAAGTGTATTGTTTCGCCTTAGGTATTCACGCTGCCCATCTCTTTTGTCAGGCAGACTCCCCTTGCCATCTAAAGCCCTGTGTTTGTTCACTTCAATCGCATGCATATTTTCATGCTCCTTACTATAGATACTTGGAAAGCCCGAATCTTCCAAAATAGAATCAGTCAATATGTTGATAATACTTAAAACAAAATGAATAACAGTATGTCCAAAATCCATTTGCTGAAATCCATATCTATGTGAAAGCTGCATAGCATCATCAGTAGATTTGGCTATCCTGCAACACCAATGAAGAATAATAGTTAGCAGTATTTTAGAACATTATGCGCCTATCTAAAAAATTTAATAACTACATAAAACAACTAAAATAAGCTTTTATTCGCTTTGAGTTTAGAACAGCAGATAGTCCACTTTTTTTGGGAAGAGAGTAGTGGATAGCCCTGGTCATGTCATAAGCAAATAGCACAATTTAGAAAATTAGCTGCACCAGCCAATATAGATTACGAGGACCTGCCGGCATGTATTTACCATATGCTACATGCAAATTAATAAGTTGATATGGTTGTTTTAACATTGTTATTTGCATATCAAAATAGGTAAGGACTATCAATTGAGGTTTACTTGCCCTAATACTTAGTAATTACCACATACTAGAGGGATACCCCGAACATTGCAGCGAGAATTTCTTTATGAACTTTATTTTGTAAATGAAAGGCTATAAGACGCATGAAACAGTAAGTTGTGTAACAGGAATATGCAAAATTCAATTGATCACGGTAGTGGAGAGGCTATATTAATTTAATAATACTTTATTGATAAAGGGTGTACCCAGTGCTGAAAACTCCCACACATTGTGGGGTCTAGGAGGGGTATTTCTAGGCAGCTTTTCCCTTGCCTTTTATAATGCAAGGAGGCTGATTCAAACACCAGGACCTCCAGGACACAAGTGCAGATACTCTACCACTGCGCCAGGTCTGCCCTTCTAATAATAATAATTTACTGATGTTTCCTGTAAATTAATTAGAGTTGTAGATAAGATCAAATCAACAGCCTTAAAAACTGATGATGTGGATGGTTTACATGAAGAGATAGGCCATCATAATTGCAATCGTGGGGTTTTGTTTCATAAGAAGTAAAGATAAGTAGGCCTTTTGTGGCTAAGAGGCTTCTCATTTAGCAAGTAAAAGCCTGCATTTGGGAGCTACAAAATCAAATAGTTACAAAATTTTCTAATAGTTCTAGCCCACTAATTAATACTATAAAGCATGGTATCAACTATACATGATTGAACTAGAGTAACCGAAATGATACAGTAGAGATGTCAAAAAATATTAAAAATTGTCGACTAAGGTGGTTTGGGCATATCCAGCGGAGGCCTCCAGAAGCTCTCGTTAACAGTGGAACTCTAAAGAGTATGCGGGAGACTAGAAGGGGCAGAGGACGACCAAAGTTGACGTGGGCAGAGGCGATAAAAAGAGACCTGAGAGATTGGAATGTACCTAAAGTCTTGGCTCTTGATAGGACTGCATGGAGATCAGCGATCCATGTGCCGGAACCTTAGTCACTCGCCTCTTTTCTCTTTCCTTTTTTCCTTTTTTTTCCTTCTTTCTACTTTTTTTCTTTTTCTTTATGTCTCCTTGTTTTAGTTCTCTTTTCTGTTGGGTTTCATATCTAGCCTACCCCAACTTGCTTGGGAAAAAGGCTTTGATGTTGTTGTTGTTGTTTTTTACATGTTCGTTTGTTCACAATTTATTCTAAAATTCTTCTGAACATATGTGTCCATATGAAGTAAGAAAGATCAAAGTCTCCATATTCAGCATACTTCCCAAAGACCCAAACAGAACAAGATTGGTATATCTCAAGATGTGGGAAGTCACACTCAAAGTTGAGATCGGCATGGGCCACGGTTTCCAAATTAAAGTTACAGAAAAAAAATGCAGAAGTCATTTTCAGTGAGGAGTTTTTTTCCTTGAATACAGCCCAATGATATGATATGGCCATGGGAGGTTCACTTAATCACACTCGGATATGTTCAATTCAAACCACAGTATATGAAATGAAAGGAGTGGCATCTATCGTTCAGGATTAAGACCGGGAATTCCGTATCATGTTAATCCGACCATTCTACCAATCAACACAAATCTAAAGACACATACAGAGCAGGTAATCGCTCTCACGGCCGGACCAACCACGCCAGACAAATAGTGTCAACGTCAGCAGCTGCAGGAGCACACCAAAGATATCAGCAGCCCAGCAGGCATTGACCTATTCTGAAGTCTGTACTCTGTAGCAGGCGTGCACTTTGGGCACTTCTTTTTTCTCGAACACACACCAAAGTAACTGCCATTTGTATTGAAAAGAAAGCGTCAAGAAGACGCAAAGAGAAAACAAGCAACATAGAAAGAAGAAGATTAGAAAACTGTACATAGCACTTTGGGAAAACCGTGCCCATCCAGAATACAGCAAACCAAGGCGAAATAAATTGCATGTATATCAGTGTCAAGAGCAAGCAAGGCGAGGCTTACATGGTCTTTGTCTCTGCGCTCTCCGAGTACTCGGGCACAAGCGCATACCGCCCGAGCAGCTCCAGATAGAGCCGGTACGCTTCCGGCTGCGCCCGCCGGTTCGGCACCACCCTGCAGAGTAATTGCCCACGAAAAATCACACGGGTATCAAAATCTCAACTCCCAATCCCGCAGCAGGCCGATTTGATTTGACTGAAAAGATAGAGAAATGCGAATCGGCTGGGAGTTGGGACCTTGAGGTGAGGAGGGCGAGGGTGTGGAGCGGGGAGACGAGGCGGGAGGCCATGGCCTGGTCCAGCAGCTTCCACATCGCTCCCGTGTTGTGCGCGAAACAGAGATTCGACACCAGCGCCGCGGCGAGGCTGCCTCTGGCCCCTCCGCAGGTGGCGGAGGCCTCAGCGGCCTGGAGAAGTGGGGGCTCGCCGCGCGCCGCGGAAGCCTTCACCGCAGACATCAACCGACCCTCCAGGTCGCCGGAGGCGGCCGCCATCAGGTGCCACCGCGTGGAAGGCGTGAGCTTTTGGGGGCTTTACGCCTGGGTGGTTTTTGGGAATTTGGAGGGAAGCCGGAGACTAGTCGCAATTGGAGGGAGTTGATGGTCGCACACTCGCGCACTTAACCCGACCTCTGACCGGCGTTAGCCTGCAGAGTCCATCCATTTTGTTGAATTAATTGTGATCTACCAAAATACCAAATCGTTGAAATTAAAACACCGAACGAACCGCTTTCGTTTTGCCCTGCTCCTCTCTCCCAGGCGGCGGCGGCCAGATCCCATCTTCACCGGCGTGAGCGTTGGGCTCCCTCTCTCTGCTTGCCGCTCCGTTCTGTAGTTAGGTCTTGTCTGCTGTGATGCGTCGTTGGGGTGATGGGACGGCCCCCGAGCAAATAAATCTGCCACAGCTCTACTCCCACACCAGCGGCGACCTTCATGGTGACGTCTCGGAGTTTCAAGGAACGTGTGCTTGTCGATTTTTTAGGTCGCCAGCTTGGTCTTCTCACCGTTCTTCAGATCTGACGAGATCACATGTCGCTGGCGTTTTTCGTTGTCCACGACGGCGCTGGGGTCGGGGTGAGGTGGATGGTCTGGAGCAAGGATGCTGGTTCGGAGGTGGTGGATTTGTCGTTCTTCCTCGACTTCATCGATGGGATGCGGCGGATCTTGATCCAAGATAGCATGGGAACGTCCCCCCGTCGACGTGCCACATCAACATGTGGCTCGCTGCTTGCAGCAGGCCTGTTCATCGACTCACAAAGCCTCGTTGGCGATGGTGCTCTTTTGAATCTGGCAATGGTGGAGGCTCGGCGTCTCTTCCAACGCGTGTCTAGGCGGCGTTGGAGTTTGGCGGTGGCCGTTGGCTTCGGCGAGTGCAGGAAACCCTAGGGATAGTTTTGTATTTTTATGTCCTTTAGAATTTTTTCTGCAAAGTTTTCAGGACAACTGTTTTCTCCTTGTCTATTTGGTAGCTTTCACGTTTGTTTACTCATGTAATTTGTTTTTCTACTAATGAAATACGTGTTTGCTCTCAAAAAAATTGTTGAAATTGTGTTCCCACTGAAATTTGATTAGACTATAACTGAAAAATATTTCGATCTATCGAAATGATATGAGGGTTAGGGTTTCCAATAAAAGACAATAATATTATTCTCTCCGTCTAAAAATAGGTGTCTTACTTTTATCTACATATGTATGAATCTAGATTTATTTTAGTTAGAGATACATCTGTATCTAAATAATGTTGAGACATCTATTTTTAAACAGTTTTTAGAATTTTCAAGTCAGGCATCAACTCTGAAACTTCAATTCCCTAGTGTGGTCTAGTCCACACAGCGAGTCCAAATCTACAAGATGAATAAGAAAGGCTGCTATTCATTCTAGAAGATCGGCGTAAACCAAATGTTTACCATTTTTCATCATTTATTTTCTTCTTGCTGGTCTCTTCTTCATCTAGAAGCTTTGACTTGCCACCCTTTTGTTTCCAGCTCTTCGGTCAACGTCCTTCTGAGGTCCTTCCAGTCATTATTAGGTTTGACGTACAGAGTCATACGTCACCAGGACGAGGACTAGTATAATATACAGATTTGCTAGTTCTGAGGCGTCTGAGAATTAGTTAAATCTCAGTCGATTAAATGGACGTTTGATTTGAGCGCTAAGATTCGCGCTATGTTGTGTCGTTCTCATGCCGTGTACGAAGACGTGGTTCACGTGTGCTGGGCCGTGTCCCATTTGATTTATACCTGTGCCTATCAATTTAGACTTTGTTCCGATGCATCTTGCCTATTCATCTTTTCTTGCAGAGCTATTCCACGTGTGTGGGCTTTTGTTATTGTGCATGTGATGTCATGTTTTCATCTTTAAACAGGCAACCACGATACTTGTTTTGCCGAGTGGTTCTTTGTTTTTTTCTTGTGTCATTTAATTTCTGAATTTTCTGATTATTTTTTGTAATGCTTTATTTTTGTTTTTATTATATTTTTATTAATTTCTCATTTTCCCTTTTGCTGTGTTTGGTTGCGTAGAAACTGGGCTCGGAATTGGAATTGGGGCCAAATGGGCAAATTCAGCCGTTTGGTTTGCGCTCGGAATCGGGCCGTGGAAACTGGGCTCAATTCCGAGCCCCCCACCCGCGCGTGTAACGGTTCGCTCCAAACTTTCCGAGGTCGGGACCTCGGAAACGCTCGGAATCTACTCCCCGCTCGCTTACCCCTTTGTCCCGCGATAGAAACGTGAGCTAGCTCGCTCGGGCCGCCGCCACCGCGAGCTGCAGAAGCCGGCGCTCCCGTCCCTGGCGCCTCTCGTCCCTGGCCCTGGCGCCTCTCCTCCCTGGCCTCCCTCCTCCACGCCCTCCCCTCCCCTCCCTCCTCCATGCCTTCCCAGTCCTGGCCAAACCCTAGATCGCGGGCAGGACCAGAATGGCGGCGGGAGAGTCAACGCCGGCGGAGGCTCTCCGCCCCCTCCGAGCCTCTCTGTGGCGTCGATCTCTCCCCATCTCCGCCCTCCTCCGAGCGGCTCCGGCGGCGGCGATAAGGGGAACGGCGGGGGATGGTGTCGGGCGGCACGGCGGCGGGCGGTGGTAGAGGGAACGGCGGGGGATGGCGGCGGGCGGAGGTAGGAGGAACGGCGGCCTCACCGGCTCCCTGCCTCTCCAAATCGTGGAGGCAGTGAACCTGCTTTTTTTTTATGTTTGATTACTTTTTTACCTAAACAAACCCATAAAATTATTATGTGTGTGCTAGGTGTAGACATAAACTCAACATGAAAACACAAATTTAAATTGCCAAATTTAACGAAACATCAAATTCCATAGTTTGTACATCCAAACAGGATTTGGAATTGGTTACACCCTTTTGATTCCAAATGCAATTTTCATACTCATCCAAACAACAGAATCGAATTAGAAGCCAATTCATTTCTATCTTGAATTTGGAACCTTAGTCAAATTCAATTTCATGCCAACTTTCTATGCAACCAAACACAGCATTTATGTTTTTGTTCTTTTTCTCATTTTATCTTTACTCTATTTTTTTCGAGTTGCACGTTGGTTGCAACTGTGATTTTTGTGATAACCAAATTTTTCAAGTTATTATTTAATTAGGATTAAATGCTAATTTGCATGTATATTTGATTTTGCTGAATCAAATATCCTTCAGTTGGATATATGCATGTGATACAAGTTTAGCCAAATAAATGAGTGGTGCTGGTGCATGTACTGTGGTGCTAATGCATTTGTCAAGTATATAAATATGTAGTAGTAGCTAAGTTTATGGTTTCATACGTGCATGTGCAGATGCATCTAGTAGTACTGCATGTATACAAGTACTAGTGAGATAATTAATCATGAGAAGGCCCGACCGGTGCACAAATCCTTCTCAGCTAAGTAAACATTCATGCATGCATGTGTGGCGTGGCAGCTTCCTAGTGGCTGAGTCAGTGTTTCCTTTCCTACGTGTAGTACTGCATGTGGTAGCAGCCGGTAAAGCTTTGACACGTATACGGAACTGGTAGCAGCTAAACGTTTTTAAACGGATGTCTCGAGTGGTCTCGGTCGGCCAAGCGGCCTGATATTTTAGCTGAACCGACGTTGCTCAACTATAAATAGGCAGCATTCTTTGTGCTCCATTTCTTAGCGCCGAGAGTAAGATAGATGGAGAGAGTGAGAGCCACAGTAGAGAGAAAGAAACACCGGTAGGAGTGCTAGGAGCATGTGTCCATGTTTTGGAGGAGTTTAAAATACAGAAGGAGATGCTGCCGAAGTGAGAGTAGAGCAAATCCATAGAGGCCAGGAAGGATAGCAGTATTTATATTGCCATCCGTTTATATTTCTCGGTTTTCCGTTGGAGATTATATTATGGATTTAATTGAGGCAAGCTGCTTTATACTCTTTCATGTATTGTGTAGAATACATATTGTTGTTAAATACATGATACATTAGTTGGTAGATGGTATCGGAGATATTCGTGGGCTAGTCCGCCGTGTCGGTACTCGGTGATGGATCCGCTGGAGCCACCGGTACGAATCGGGCATTAGCGCGAATATCGATAGAAAGTGATGAACTGAGAAAATGATTGTTTTTATAAGAGAAACTTGGTGCTACGAAGGTAAACATATTGTACCGGTCACAGTTCAGGTATGGGACTGTCTGTGTTCTCCGCTGGGGACGGCCTCTGTTCGGGAACGTGTCGGTGATGGATCCGTAGGAGCGACCGGCATCAGTAGGTCAGAATGTCCGGGTCTTAGCGGGTATAAGAACACTGCTTGACTAGCGCAACCTAGTCAAGACTGTTGATGTCGGAGTACCCCTCTGCAGAGTGTAAAAGTGTGAATTTCACCCCTGTGATTCCCGGGTAGGGAAACTTATTTTCATGTGTGGCACCATGCGTTTTTAATATGCCTAATACTTTAATCACCTTTTGTTTTCAGAAAAGCATTTGTGTTTTACAACTTATATGATTGTGTATAATCGGTTTGCTGAGTACTCACCAGCTCCCCTTTGTTTTTTAGACGCAGATGTCATTATCGGAAGACCTCGTTGTCGGAGGTTTAGGCTGGACCAGCGGGTGGGAAGCGATTAGAGAATCTAGTTGTAATTCTTGTGTAATTGTAAAGATATATTGAATAGATGAGCTTCTTGTGATCCACTATGCTGGTTTTGCCTGCATTTCTAGCCTTGCGCGAGTATAAGCCTCTCGGTTTATAAGCGCGCGGTGGCTGTCTCGTCCAGGCCCGGTCTCGGGGCGTGAGAGTTAAAGTGGTATCAGAGCTCTAGGTTTAGGAAACGGGGAAAATGGGTAGATCGTAAATTTTACGACTAATAACCGTCGGTAATTAGTTTCTTGTTTTTGCAAATTATAAAATTTAGCTAGTTGTTGTTTGATTTCTAAATTTTCATGACTAGACTAGATTTGTTATAGTTATGCACAACTAGCTCTGGAAAAGTAGATAGCCGTTGCTTGATTTCTATTTCGGCATGACTCACTTGTTGTTTAAGTTGCAAGACTAAACTAGTTTTGTTATACGCATGGTTAAGTGAAGATGAAGAAAGAAATAAAAAGGAAACTTGCACCGATCTGCTGCTGTTGTGTACCTAGACTCATATGTTCTTTGCATGTTTGCTCAAATGATTGCTAATCTTTTCTTCCGTGCTTATTAATTCTTCAGCATACTTTGGAGCATGTTCTCATCAAGTATAGCATATGCATGCAAATGAATATAAAATGTTAAGGGTAGATTTTAGTGTTGAATTTCGGGGACGAAATTCTTATAAGGTGGGGAGGATGTGATAACCCAATTTTTCAAGTTATTATTTAATTAGGATTAAATGCTAATTTGCATGTATATTTGATTTTGCTGAATCAAATATCCTTCAGTTGGATATATGCATGTGATACAAGTTTAGCCAAATAAATGAGTGGTGCTGGTGCATGTACTGTGGTGCTAATGCATTTGTCAAGTATATAAATATGTAGTAGTAGCTAAGTTTATGGTTTCATACGTGCATGTGCAGATGCATCTAGTAGTACTGCATGTATACAAGTACTAGTGAGATAATTAATCATGAGAAGGCCCGACCGGTGCACAAATCCTTCTCAGCTAAGTAAACATTCATGCATGCATGTGTGGCGTGGCAGCTTCCTAGTGGCTGAGTCAGTGTTTCCTTTCCTACGTGTAGTACTGCATGTGGTAGCAGCCGGTAAAGCTTTGACACGTATACGGAACTGGTAGCAGCTAAACGTTTTTAAACGGATGTCTCGAGTGGTCTCGGTCGGCCAAGCGGCCTGATATTTTAGCTGAACCGACGTTGCTCAACTATAAATAGGCAGCATTCTTTGTGCTCCATTTCTTAGCGCCGAGAGTAAGATAGATGGAGAGAGTGAGAGCCACAGTAGAGAGAAAGAAACACCGGTAGGAGTGCTAGGAGCATGTGTCCATGTTTTGGAGGAGTTTAAAATACAGAAGGAGATGCTGCCGAAGTGAGAGTAGAGCAAATCCATAGAGGCCAGGAAGGATAGCAGTATTTATATTGCCATCCGTTTATATTTCTCGGTTTTCCGTTGGAGATTATATTATGGATTTAATTGAGGCAAGCTACTTTATACTCTTTCATGTATTGTGTAGAATACATATTGTTGTTAAATACATGATACATTAGTTGGTAGATGGTATCGGAGATATTCGTGGGCTAGTCCGCCGTGTCGGTACTCGGTGATGGATCCGCTGGAGCCACCGGTACGAATCGGGCATTAGCGCGAATATCGATAGAAAGTGATGAACTGAGAAAATGATTGTTTTTATAAGAGAAACTTGGTGCTACGAAGGTAAACATATTGTACCGGTCACAGTTCAGGTATGGGACTGTCTGTGTTCTCCGCTGGGGACGGCCTGTTCGGGAACGTGTCGGTGATGGATCCGTAGGAGCGACCGCATCGTCGTGTCCGGGTCTTAGCGGGTATAAGAACACTGCTTGACTAGCGCAACCTAGTCAAGACTGTCGATGTCGGAGTACCCCTCTGCAGAGTGTAAAAGTGTGAATTTCACCCCTGTGATTCCCGGGTAGGGAAACTTATTTTCATGTGTGGCACCATGCGTTTTTAATATGCCTAATACTTTAATCACCTTTTGTTTTCAGAAAAGCATTTGTGTTTTACAACTTATATGATTGTGTATAATCGGTTTGCTGAGTATGACTTGTCGTACTCACCAGCTCCCCTTTGTTTTTTAGACGCAGATGTCATTATCGGAAGACCTCGTTGTCGGAGGTTTAGGCTGGACCAGCGGGTGGGAAGCGATTAGAGAATCTAGTTGTAATTCTTGTGTAATTGTAAAGATATATTGAATAGATGAGCTTCTTGTGATCCACTATGCTGGTTTTGCCTGCATTTCTAGCCTTGCGCGAGTATAAGCCTCTCGGTTTATAAGCGCGCGGCGGCTGTCTCGTCCAGGCCCGGTCTCGGGGCGTGACAATTTTTCTAGTTCCACATTGTTTGCAACTGTAATATTTCCTGTTACACATTGGTTGCAACCGTCATTTCTCTAGTTGTATATGAGTTGTAAGTGAGATTTTTTTAGCAATAGATGAGTTGCAACTGATAGTTTCCTAGTTGCAAATGTGGTGTAATTGATATTTACCTAGTTGCAAATGTGTTGCAACTGAGTATTTCCACTTGCACCTAGGTTGCTACTGACAATTTGTACTTACATGTGGGTTGTAACTGTAATTTCTTTAGTTGCATGTGGGTTGCAACTGCGACCTTTTCGAGTTGCATGTGAGTTGGAACTATGATATTTTCAGTTTCACGTGGGGTGCAACTAAGATTTGTTCAGTTACACGTGGGTTGCAACTAAAATGTTTACAGTTACATGTTGGTTGAAACTATAATATTTCCAGTTATACATGGGTTGCAACTAAGAATTTTTGTTGTTACATATGATTTTTATTTAGTTGCACGCGGGTTGTAACCACAAATTTCTTAGTAGCAAATGTATTACGACTGATTTTCCATGTTACTTGTCTCTTAGTCTGCTATCAGTAATCAATAAAGCTCTCTGAATTCGCAAAAAAAAGTACGTCCGACGCTAAGCTAAAAAGCATAGAACGAAAATTCGAAATCGTTAAAAAAAGCCGACCTTCGCTAAGGGAAGGCAACTCGCTCCGCACGCGACAAGTGGCGCGCTGCCGAAAATCCCTAAGTGGTCTCCTGCCGCACGTGTCGCAGGGGCTGGGGATGAGAGAGATGCTTTTCCCTTTTTCTTCTAGATTTGTTTTTCAAAATGAAATATCTTGAGAACCGTAATTCCAAATTGCACGTTTTCACTTTTGAGATCCTCGTCGAGATCTTTAAAACTAGATCCCATGTTGATAGGTTTGGAGATACTTTTTCGTACTTCTAATAATATTATGTTTGTACCTGTGGTGTGTCTTATCTCGTGTTTAGATAAGTACTTGTTTTTAGTGTATTTGGTGCAATTTTTCCCTTTACTTGTACTCGGTGTGTGGGACGTACATGTACGCACGATCGTACTGCGTGGCCACTTGTACATGTACTTACTTGTGTTCACGATTGTACTGCTCGTATGCGCGTTTGTACCTCGGCATTTACTTTGTACTCGCTCATGTGTTCAATCGCACTCGTGTGTTGTGCGTGATCTGTGTGCGTGATATGCTCGTGTGTGTTCAACTCTCGTGTGTTATGCGTGGATACTGCTCGTGTGCAGTACTTGCTCGTGCGTGATCACCTGTACTCGCATGTGAGTTCAACTGTACTCGTGTGTTGTGTGTGCCTGTACCTGCTCGTGTGCACGACTGTACCTCCTCGTCTGCGCAACTGTACTCGTGTTGTGTGTGTAATTATACCTCCTCACCTGCACTACTGTACTCGTGTTGTGCGCTTGTACCAGTAGTTGATAAATTAGGAAAAGAAGAACCCTGGCTCGCTAAATGCATGTCTGATGTAATCGTCCCACGCTCGTGGGTACATTCTTAGCTGGTCGCGTACTCGTTCGATCGCTGGCTGCGCGCGCTGGCTGCACGCGCGTACTTGCTCGTCCACGCGGGCGTACTCGATGTGCAGCATGCGCTCACTCGCGGGTCTGGTGGGTTGACTCGTTCCCGGAGTGTTTACGCGATGTGTAGCGTGCGTAATCGCTCGCTCGCGGGGCCGTGTGGGTTCGCTCGTTCTCGGAACGTTTAGGCACGTGTCAGGCTGTTGTAAGAAGAGTGGTCCTTCGTGAAGGTTGGTCTTTATCTAGTGGTACCCAACGAAATTGGTTCAGCCTCTAGCATAGTACATGAAAAAAAGGGCCCATCATCCTGAAGCCCAACAAAACAAAACGTATCAGGCCAGTACACGCGAAATCGTTAAAAAGGCCAACATTCGCGAAGGGAAGGCAACTCGCTCCGCACGCGACAAGTGGCGCGCTGTGGTGTCAGAAAATCTCTAGAAAGTGGTCTCCCTGCTCGCCACGTGTCACAAGGGGAAGCAAGGTGAGGATGGGGGAGGAGAGAGAAGACTGAGTTGTGTCAGTTTTTCCCTTTTTATTCTAAATTCGTTTTTTTTAATGAAATATCTTAAGAACCGTAAGTCCAAATTGTGAACCGTTTTCACTTTTGAGATCCTCGGGTCGAGATCTTCAAAACTAGATCCCATGTTGATAGATTTGGAGATTTTTTTTTCAATATTATGATTGTACCTGTGGTGTGTACCTAACTGTACTCGTGTTTCAACTGATAAGTACTTCTGTTTTTATTGTATTTGGTGCAATTTTTCCTCGCTAATCGTACTCACCCGTGTGCGGGACTGTACATGTACTTACGCGACATACTGCTGTGTGCGCCATTCAGACATGTACTTGCTCGTGTTCACGACTGTACCTGCTCATATGCGCGCTTGTACATGCTCGTGTGCGTGACTGTACTTGTACTCGCTAGTGTGTTCAATTGTACTCGTAATTGTACCTGCTCGTGTGCACGACTGTACCTGCTGATACGTCTCCAACGTATCTATAATTTCTGATGTTTCATGCTTGTTTTATGACAATACCTACATGTTTTGTTCACACTTTATATCGTTTTGATGCATTTTCCGAACTAACCTATTGACGAGATGCCGAAGTGCCAGTTCCTGTTTTCTGCTGTTTTTGGTTTCGAAATCCTAGTAAGGAAATCGGAATTGGACGAAATCAACGCCCGCATCTTAGAATTCCACGAAGCTTCCGAACACCGAGAGGAACCGGAGGCCACAGGGCCCCACACAATAAGCGGCGCAGCCGAGGGGCGCGCCGGCCCTGTGTGGGCCCCCGTAGCCCTTCCGACTCCGCCTCTTCGCCTATTTAAGCCTCGACCTAAATCTTCGATACGGAAAAGCCACGGTACGAGAAACCTTCCGAGCCGCCGCCATCGCGAAGCCAAGATCCGGGGGACATGAGTCTCGTTCCGGCACGCCGCCGGGAAGTGAAGTGGAAGGCTTCTCCATCGACACCACCGCCATCTTCACCGCCATTGCTGTCTCCCATGATGAGGAGGGAGTAGTTCTCCCTCGAGGCTAAGGGATGTACCGGTAGCTATGTGGTTAATCTCTCTCTGTACTCCAATACAATGATCTCGTGAATTGCTTTGCATGATTGAGATCCATATGATGAGCTTTGTATCGCTATTAGTCTATGTGCTACTCATGTGATGTTATTAAAGTAGTCTATTCCTCCCGCATGGTGTAATGGTGACAGTGTGTGCATCGTGTGGTTCTTGTCGTAGATTATGATCATAATCTCTTGTAGGTTATGGAGTTAATTATCGCTATGATAGTATTGATGTGATCTATTCCCCCTTTCATAGTGTAATGGTGACAGTGTGTATGCTATGTTAGTTCTCGGTTTATTTTGAAAAGATCTATTATGCTCTAAGGTTATTTAAATATGAATGCTGAATGTTGTGGCGCTTGTTAACTCCGGCTTGAGAGGGAGCTCTTGTAGCCCTACACAACGAATGGTGTTTATCATCCAACAAAAGAGTGTATGTAGCACATATGAGAAAGGGTTATTTATTATGTGATCAATGTTGAGAGTGTCCACTAGTGAAAGTATGATCCCTAGGCCTTGTTTCCAATACCAAACACCGCTTACTTACTGTTCTCTGCATGTTTACTCGCTGCCATATTTATTTCAGATTGCTATTACCACTCATATACATCCATACTACTTGTATTTTACTATCTCTTCGGAAGTAGTGCACCTATACATCTCGACAAGTGTATTAGGTGTGTTGGGGACACAAGAGACTTCTTGTATCGTGATTGCAGGGTTGCTTGAGAGGGATATCTTTGACCTCTTCCTCCCTGAGTTCGATAAACCTTGGGTGATCCACTTAAGGGAAAACTTGCTGCTGTTCTACAAACCTCTACTCTTGGAGGCCCAACACTGTCTACAGGAAAAGAAGCGCTAGACATCAAGCTATTTTGGCGCCGCAGGGAGGAAAGGTAAAAGGCACTCATACTCCGGTCCCAGGTAACTAAGTTATTTTTTGTTGCCGTTGTAAGTGCTCGAAGCTATTTCCTTTAGATCCTGCAATTGCATCTTTTGGTTTCTTGTTTACACTAGTTAGGCATAATGGAAAGTAACAATGAGCTTCTTATTCTATTTCCGAGTTAAGACATGGATTGTTTGCTGCGAAAATTAAAAAACCTATGGAATCTTATTTGCATGCTAGTAGCAATGATATTAGTATGAACGCTTTGAACACCATTGTTGCTAATGATATGGAAAATTCTAAGCTTGGGGAAGCTGGTTTTGATGAGCATGACATTTTTAGTCCCCCAAGCATTGAGGAGAAAATTTTATTTGATGATACTTTGCCTCCTATTTATGATGATTATAATGATAGTGGTCTTTTGGTGCCGCCTACTATGGAGAGTAAATTTTATTATACTATGCCTCCTACACCTGATGAGAATAATAATGATAGCTATTTTGTTGAATTTGCTCCCACTACAACTAATAAAATTGATTATGCTTATGTGGAGAGTGATAATTTTATGCATGAGGCTCATGACAAGAATGTTGTATGTGATAGTCATATTGTTGAGTTTGTTCATGATGCTACTAAAAGTTATTGTGAGAGAGGGAAACATGGTTATATGCATCTTAATAATATTAAGTTTCCCCTCTTTATGTTGAGAATCTTGAAATTGCGCTTGTGTTGCTTTTCTATGTTTACCACTTTGTTCTTCATGAATTTATCTGTGTACAAGATTCCTTTTCATAGGAAGTGGGTTAGGCTTAAATATGTTTTGAATTTGCTTCTTGATGCTCTCTTTTGTTTCAAATCTTATTTCTCGCGAGAGCATCATTAAAATTGTTGAGCCCATCTTAATGGCTATAAAGAAATAACTTCTTGGGAGATAACCCATGTGTTTATTTTGCTACTGTTTTGTTGAGTCTTGGAAGTTGTTTACTACTGTAGCAACCTCTCCTTATCTTTATTTTCATGTATTTTTGTGCCAAGTAAAGTCTCTATGGTAAAGTTGATGCTAGATTTGGATTGCTGCACAGAAACAGCATTGCTCATCACGAATTCGGCAGATCTCTCGTAGAAGAGTCGAAAAAATCTGAAAATTTACGTGCGTGATCCTCAGATATGTACGCAACTTTCATTAGTTTTGAGTTTTTACATTTGAGCAAGTTAAGTGCCCCTGAAAAATTCGTCTTTACGGACTGTTCTGTTTTTGACAGATTCTGCCTTTTGTTTCGCATTGCCGCTTTTGCTATGTTGAATGATTTTTTTTTGTTCCATTAACTTTCAGAAGCTTTGTGCAATGTCCAGAAGTGTTAAGAATGATTGTGTCACCTCTGAACATGTGAATTTTTATTATGCACTAACCCTCTAATGAGTTTGCTTGAAGTTTGGTGTGGAGGAAGTTTTCAAGTGTCAAGAGAAGAGGATGATATACTATGATCAAGAAGAGTGAAAAGTCTAAGCTTGGGGATGCCCCGTGGTTCATCCCTGCATATTTTAAGAAGACTCAAGCATCTAAGCTTGGGGATGCCCAAGGCATCCCCTTCTTCATCGACAACATTATCAGGTCACTTCTAGTGAAACTATATTTTTATTCCGCCACATCTTATGTACTTTACTTGGAGCGTCTGTGTGCTTTTATTTTCGTTTTGTTATTTTCATTCTCTGAATAAATTCATGCTCATGTGGGAGAGAGACACGCTCCGCTTTTTCATATGAACACTAGTGTTCTTCATTTTTGCTTTTAATGTTCAAGGGCAAAGTTGATCGCTTCACTTGTTGTTATTTTGTTGGAATCAGAAAATGCTTCATATGGTCTTGAATAATTTGATACTTGGCAATTGTTTCTAGCTCTCATAGATCATGTTTAAGCTCTTGCATCATGTAGTTTAATCTATTAATGAAGAACTATCGTAGAGCTTGTTTAATTTGGTTTGCATGATTGGTCTCTCTAAGTCTAGATAATTTCTGGTAAAGTGTTTGAGCAACAAGGAAGACAGTGTAGAGTTTTATAATGCTTGCAATATGTTCTTATGTAAGTTTTGCTGTATTGGTGTATCCTTGTGTTTGCTTCAAACAACCTTGCTAGCCAAAGCCTTGTACTGAGTGGGAATACTTCTCGTGCATCCAAAACCTTGAGCCAAAACCTATGCCATTTGTGTCCACCATATCTACCTATTATGTGGTATTTTCTGCCATTCCAAGTAAATACTTCATGTGCTACCTTTAAACAATTCAAAAGCTATTATCTCTTATTTGTGTCAATGTTTTATAGCTCATGAGGAAGTATGTGGTGTTTTATCTTTCGATCTTGTCATTTACTTTTGACAGACTTTCACAATGGACTAGTGGCTTCATCCGCTTATCCAATAATTTTGCAAAAAGAGCTGGCAATGGGTTCCCAGCCCCAATTAATTAACTTGCATTAATAATTCTCTTCACATGTTTTGCTCTGATCTATCAGTAAGCAACTTAAATTTGCAAATAGACACTCCTCCATGGTATGTGAATGTTGGAAGGCACCCGAGGATTCGGTTAGCCATGGCTTGTGTAAGCAAAGGTTGGGGGAGTGTCATCTAATAAATAAAACTAAAGTACATGTGTAAACAAAAGAGAAGAGGGATGATCTACCTTGCTGGTAGAGATAACGTCCTTCATGGGAGCCGCTCTTGAAAGTCTGGTTGATAAGGTAGTTAGAGTACCTACCATTCGTTGACAACAACAAACACCTCTCAAAATTTTACTTTTTTCTCTCTATATGATTTCAAAACTTGAAAAGCTCTAGCACATGATTTAATCTCTGCTTCCCTCTGCGAAGGTGATACGTCTCTGTCGTATCGATAATTTCTTATGTTCCATGCCACTTTATTGACGATATCTACATGTTTTATACACATTATATGTCATATTCGTGCGTTTTCGGAACTAACCTATTGACGAGATGCCGAAAGGCCAGTTGCTGTTTTCTGCTGTTTTTGGTTTCAGAAATCCTAGTAAAGAAATATTTTCGGAATCGGACGAAATAAAGACCGAGGACCTTATAATTCCCGGAAGCTTCCAGAGCACCGAGAAGGATGAGAGGGGAGCCGGGGGGGCCCCACACCACACCCGGCGCGGCCAGGGGGCGCGCCCCGTGGTGTGGGCCCCGGGCCCCTCCGACTCCTCTCTCGCCTATTTAATCGTCTCGACCTAAAAACACCGAGAGAGACGAGACCCGAAAACCTTCCGAGCCGCCGCCATCGCGAAATCAAGATTCGGGGGACAGTCTCTGTTCGGCACGCCGCCGGGATTGCCCCCGGAGTCATCTCCACCGCCGTCTCCACCGCCATCTTCACCGCCATCGCTGTCTCCATGATGAGGAGGGAGTAATTCACCCCGGGGCTCTACCGTAGCTATGTGGTTAATCTCTCTCTCTGTACTCCAATACAATGATCTCATGAGCTGCTTTACATGATTGAGATCCATATGATGAGCTTTGTATCGCTACTAGTTATGTGCTACTCATGTGATGTTATTAAAGTAGTCTATTCCTCCTGCATGGTGTAAAGGTGATTAGTGTGTGCACCGTGTGGTTCTTGTCGTAGATTATGATCATGATCTCTTGTAGATCGTGGAGTTAATTGTCATTATGATAGTATTGATGTGATCTATTCCTCCTTCATAGTGTAATGTGGACAGTGCGTGCGCTATGTTAGTTCTTGGTTTATTTTGCAATGATCTATTATGCTCTAAGGTTACTTAAACATGAATATCGAATGTTGTGGAGCTTGTTAACTCCGGCATTGAGGGTTCGTGTAATCCTACGCAACGAATGATGTTCATTATCAAACAAGAGTGTATGTAGCACATATGAGAAGAAGTATTAATTATGCGATCAATGTTGAGAGTGTCCACTAGTGAAAGTATGATCCCTAGGCCTTGTTTCCAATACTGAAAACACCGTTTATTTACTGTTCTGTTGCATGTTTACTCGCTGCCATATTTTATTCAGATTGCTATTACCACTCATATACACCCATACTACTTGTATTTCACTATCTCTTCGCCGAACTAGTGCACCTATACATCTGACAAGTGTATTAGGTGTGTTGGGGACACAAGAGACTTCTTGCTTTGTGGTTGCAGGGTTGCATGAGAGGGATATCTTTGACCTCTTCCTCCCGAGTTCGATAAACCTTGGGTAATCCACTTAAGGGAAACTTGCTGCTGTTCTACAAACCTCTGCTCTTGGAGGCCCAACACTCTACAAGAATAGAAGCACCCGTAGACATCAAGCACTTTTCGGCGCCGTTGCCGGGGAGGAAAGGTAAAAGGTACTCACACTCCGGATCTCGGCTACTAAGCTATTTTCCGCGCCGTTGTAAGTACTCGAAGCTATTTCCTTTAGATCCTGCAATTGCATCTTTTTGTTTCTTGTTTTTATTTTCACTAGTTAGGCATAATGGAAAACAACAAAAAAATTGGTGAGCTTTTAAATATTTTTCCTAATTTAGAATTGTTTGATGCGAAAATTAAAAAACCTATGGAACCTTATTTGCATGATAATAGCAATGTTATTGGTATGAATGCAATTACTGCTAATGCTATGAAGAAGTCTAAGCTTGGGGAAGCTAGTTTACATAAAAATAATCTTTTTTGCTCCTCAACTTTGGAAGAAATATTTTGCTCTGATAATGCTTTATCTCCTATATGCGATAACTCTAATGATGCTTCTGATATTTTAAATCCACCTGCTGAAGTATTCCGTATAAAATACCTATGAAAATTATTGAACATGTTATGGATAACCGCTATGAAGGGGATGGAACTGTCCATCCTGGAGATCATTTACTGTTTTTGCATGAATTATGCGGGTTATTCAAGTGTGCAGTATTTCAATGGATGAAGTTAGAAAGAAATTATTTGTTATGTCGCTATCTGGTGAAGCGGCGCATTGGTATAAACTATTGAAGGACGGGCGCTCTCTTGATTGGAAGGATATTGTGCCTCTATTTTATTCCAAGTTCTATCCTCCAAGTGAAATTCACAAAGATCGAAACCATATATATAATTTTTGGCCTCATGATGGAGAGAGTATTGCCTAAGCATGGGAAAGATTGAAGTCTTTAATGCTCAAATGCCCCAATCATGAGCTTCCAGGTAATATCATCATTGATAATTTCTATGCAAGACTTTCTTTTCAAGATAAGACCTTGCTGGATACTACTTGTTCTGGATCATTCACGCGCAACAAAGAAGAGTTTAAAAGGGACCTTCTTGATCGGATTAAGGAGAACGCTGAAGATTGGGAGAATGACAAAGGTAAAGAATCGGTATAAACTATGATTATGAATGCATTGAAACTTTTATGAATACTGATGAATTTCGAAATATGAGTGCTACCTATGGTCTTGACTCTCAAGTTGTTGCAAATTTTTATAAAGCTTTTGCTTCTCACATTGAATTGCCTAGGAAGAATTTTGATAAGTATCATGAATTTTTTAAAGACGCTTGCATGAAGGATGAAACTGTTATTAATGATTGCAATGAACATGTTCAAACTTCTGAAAATGCTATTTCCTATAAGCATGTTAATTTTTGTGGAATACATAGACCTTGTGGAATTAATCAAATTGAGGAAGAATATTGTATCCATCATAGGAATGAAAAAACTAGAAAGTGGTCTAGGGCTCTAGATGATCTTGGAGAAAAAGTGTGTGCCCTCTATCCTTTTATTTGTGAACTTTGCCATAGAGTTGGTCATTTTAATTTTCAATGCTCCTCCAATGATAATTCGAACCCCATGAGTGCTGCAAATTTGTATTGTGATGATGAAATTATTCCTAATCAGCATGATGAACTTACCTTATTTTTGAAGTGTGAAGAGTTATCAAGAAAAATTTCTTTGTTAGATATTAACGATCTTGATATTGATGATGTCCTGCATGGGTGTCTTTCTTATTGCATTGATAATAGCCATACAAATACTTACATACAAAATATTTTAGAAGATGACACCTTGCCAAAATATGATAGGACCGCTGTGTGTTTTCAACTAATTAATGAAAAGGAGGGATCCTCCCAAGTTTCTTCTATTGTTTCTAAAAGTAAATCAGGTTATGCGGACAAGCCACCCTTCAAGCCTCTTCCTCCTAAAGAAGGGAACGAGGAGAAGGAAGAGAAGAAGAAGAAGAAGAAGAAGAAGAAGAAGAAGAAGAAGAAGAAGGAGAATAAAAAGAAAGAGGTAACGGCGTATCCCCGCGTGAATGAGATAACGCTAGGTAACCGTAAGTATGTTGCTCCTAATGATTTTTGTGATAATGAATCTGAATACGATGATCTTCCTATGCCCTTTACATACATTAGCGATCATGATTTGAATGAGCACACTACCTTTGATATTGGAAATCTCTTTGGTACTGATTATGAAAGTAATGATGATAGCATTATTCATGCCCCCTTAAACGATGATATTGAAAGCCCTAAGCTTGGGGATGTTGTGCTTGAAGATCCTGTATTTGAGACCTCTACTTTTAGTGAAAATGATGATATTACATATTCTGGTTTAGATAATTGCTATAGAGATGTATATGACACATGTTACAATTATCCTTATGAAACTTGTCATAATTATGAGGGGCTTGCCAAAAACCATTCCCTTAGTATGCAACTTGTTTACCATGTTCAAATTCTTGATAATAATCTTGCTCCAATTACTATTAATGAGAATAACTCTTCTTATGCCAAAATTAATGATACTTCTATGCATATGAACCATGATAAGAATGTTTTAAGTGACGGGTATATTGTGGATTTCATCAATGATGCTACTGAAAGTTATTATGAGAGAGGAAATATGGTTATATGCATCTTAATAATATTAAGTTTCCCCTCTTTATGTTGAGAATCTTTAAGTTACTCGTGTTTTATCCTCTTATGCTTGTCACTTTGCTCTTCATGAATTCATTTGTGTATAAGATTCTTCTGCATAGGAAGCATGTTAGGCTTAAATGTGTTTTGAATTGCCTCTTGAAGCTCTCTTTTGCTTCAAATACTATTTCTTGCGGGTGCATCACCAAAATTGCTGAGCCCATCTTAATGGCTATAAAGAAAGAACTTCTTGGGAGATAACCCATGTGTTATTTTGCTACAGTACTTTGTTTTATATTTGAGTCTTGGAAGTTGTTTACTACTGTAGCAACCTCTCCTTATCATGTTTTTGTGCCAAGTAAAGTTTCTATGTCAAAGTTGATGTTATATTTGGGATCGCTGCGCAGAAATAGCATTGCTGTCTGTCACGAATCTGGGCACAGTTCTCTGTAGAAAATTCGAAAAATCTGCCAATTTACGAGCGTGATCCTCAGATATGTACGCAACTTTCATTAGTTTTGAGTTTTTCCATTTGAGCAAGTCTAGTGCCAGCTTTAAATTCGTCTTTACGGACTGTTCTGTTTTTGATTCTGCCTTTTATTTCGCATTGCCTCTTTTGCTATGTTGGATTCATTTCTTTGATCCATTAATGTCCAGTAGCTTTATGCAATGTCCAGAAGTGAAAATAATGTTTGTGTCACCTCTGAATGTGTGAATTATTAATTGTGCACTAACCCTCTAATGAGTTTGCTTGAAGTTTGGTGTGAAGGAAGTTTTCAAGGGTCAAGAGAGGAGTATGATATACTATGATCAAGAGGAGTGAAAGCTCTAAGCTTGGGGATGCCCTGGTTCATCCCTGCATATTTCAAGAAGACTCAAGCATCTAAGCTTGGGGATGCCCAAGGCATCCCCTTCTTCATCGACAAAGTATCAGGTTTCTTCTCTTGAAACTATATTTTTATTCGGTCACATCCTATGTACTTTACTTGGAGCGTTGATGACCCACAAGTATAGGGGGTGTATCGTAGTATCTTCGATAAGTAAGAATGCCGATCCCAACGAGGAGCAGGAGGTGTTGGCAGCAGTTTCGATGAAGGATTCACTGTAAATGCTCACAAACAAGTATTCAAGGGGTTTTGATATTGCAGATAAATAAAGTACAAGTAAATAAAATGCGAGAGAAATAATTGCAGCGAGTGGCCCAATCCTTTTTAGCACAAAGGACAAGCCGGTTTGTTTACTTATAATGACCAAACGTTCTTGAGGACACACGGGGATTTTAGTCTAGTGCTTTCGCTTCAAGTGGCTAAATAATCTTCATTGTTTTGATAAGTGTTGTGTGGGTGAACCTATGCTAATGCACCGCCCTTCCTAGGACTAATACATACTTGTGATTATACCCTTGCAAGCATCCGCAACTACAAGAAAGTAATTAAGATAAATCTAACCACAGCCTTAAACTGAGATCCTGCGATCCCTCTTGCATCGATATACTAACGGGGCTTAGGTTTCTGTCACTCCGGCAACCCCGCAATTAGCAACCGAATACAAGATGCACTCCCTAGGCCCATAAATGGTGAAGTGTCGTGTAGTCGACGTTCACACGACACCACTAGAAGAATAACACCACAACTTAAATATCATAACATTGAATATTACTCAACCATAATTCACTACTAGCATTTAGACTTCACCCATGTCCTCAAGAACTAAACGAACTACTCACGAGACATCATATGGAATACAATCAGAGGTGATATGATGATGAATAACAATCTGAACATAAACCTTGGTTCAATGGTTTCACTCAATAGCATCTACAACAAGTATAGAATAACACCGGGAGAGTTTCCCCTATCAAACAATCAAGATTTAACCCGAATTGCTACAGCGATGACGAGGTGCAGCGGTGGTGATGGCGGTGTAGATGGTGGAGATGATGATGATGATGATGGAGATGATGTCCCGCTCGATGACGATGGCGATGGCGTCGATTTCCCCCTCCGGGAGGGAATTTCCCCGGCGGATTCCTGCCCGCCGGAGAGCTCTTTTCTCTCTGGTGTTCTCCGCCCCAGAGCGGCTGTAACCCTTCGTGAGGTCCTCTCTGTGGCTTAGGTTTTCGGACGAAGGAGCGCGAAGAAAAGGAGGCGAAAGGGGTCGTGGGCCCCAGACCACATGGTGGCGCGGCCAGGCCATGGGCCGCGCCACCCTAGGGTCTGGGCCCACCTTGGCTCCTCTCTGCTCCTTCGGCTCCCTCCGTCATCGGAAAAATAGGAATTTACGTGAAATTCCCTTCCACATTGATCTTCCGAAATATTGCGTTCGACGGTGCTTTTTCCAGTGAATCCTGCTCCGTGCTTGATCCTCCCATGATGATGAAACATGCAAAATAGATGAAATAACATAAGTATTGTGTCCCAATATGAAATATATCAATGAATAACAGCAAATTATGATACAAAATAGTGATGCAAATTGGACGTATCAACTCCCCCAAGCTTAGACCTCGCTTGTCCCCAAGCGAAACTGAGCTCGATAAACAAGACCACATGTTTATGGAGTGAAGAGTCGATAAATAAAATACGGACAAGAAGCATCATATTCATTCACACAAGACATTCTAGTAAACAACTTCCTCATATAACTCATCTTGAAATAAGTAAAGAGAAATCACAAGTAAAGGTGCATAAGAAATCATAGCTGGTGATGGCAAACTTTGTTCTTGGTCAGAGAACTGCTAACGGATTGTACTTCTAAGCAAAGCTTTCATATTAGATTTTATAGCTGAGCTTTCATTCAAGCATAACAATCTCCTCATAATCATTGATAACTTCAAAGTCATATTCATTCAAATAAAATTGGTACTAAACAAGAAAGTATAAAAGACATGATTAACTGAATCATAGCATAAATGATTGGTTCACAACAACTCAATTGCTTGCTTAAGCTAGAGGGAAATAGGTTTACTGACTCAACATAAAAGTAAAAGACAGGCCCTTCGCAGAGGGAAGCAGGGATTAAATCATGTGCTAGAGCTTTTCAAGTTTTGAAATCATATAAAGAGCATAAAAGTAAGATTTTGAGCGGTGTTTGTTGTTGTCAACGAATGGTAGCGGGCACTCTAACCCCTTGCCAAACGAACCTTCCAAGAGCGGCTCCCATGAGGGACGGCATCTCTACCAGCAAGGTAGATCATCCCCCTTCTCTTTTGTTTACACATGTATTTTAGTTTTATTAAGGATGACACTCCCCCCAACCTTGGATTTCTCAATCCATGGCTAACCGAATCCTCGGGTGCCTTCCAACATTCACATACCATGGAGGAGTGTCTATTGCAAAATTAAGTTGCTTACTGATAAATCAGAGCAAAACATGTGAAGAGAATTATTAATGAAAGTTATTAATTTGGGGCTGGGAACCCCGTTGCCAGCTCTTATTGCAAAATTATTGGATAAGCGGATGTGCCGCTAGTCCATTGTGAAAGTCCGCCCAACAAGATTGAAAGATAAAACACCACATACTTCCTCATGAGCTATAAAACATTGACACAAATAAGGAGTAGTAGTTTGGATAATTTAAAGGTAGCACATGAAGTATTTACTTGGAATGGCAGAAAATACCATGTAGTAGGTAGGTATGGTGGACACAAATGGCATATGTTTGGTCTAAGGTTATGGATGTATGAGAAGCATTCCCTCTCGATACAGGTCTTTGGCTAGCAAGGTTTGATAGCAAGCATAAAGGTTGAGGGAAACAAACAAATATACATATGATAGAAACAATCATGCATCTTTCCCATAAGCACAAGCAATTTTAACTTTAGAATACTAAGCATAGAGATAATAGAGTAATGTATCTAAGTGTATTTCTCTCTTTTATTAAACATCAAGATGTTGTTGCTATTGACCAATGCTAAGTTTGCCAAAACCAAATAGATTTACTTGATGCTCCCAAAGTGATATCAATACTAATGTCAAGAGTGATCATATAATAGAGATTGCAAACTAAAATAAGGTGTGCAAAAAGTAAATGATAAGACTTCTCATTAATATTCCATAACGATAACTCACACCAACGGATACATAGATAACTAACTAAGAGAGATACTTCCACATTGCATACTATTCCATATGATAACTTCCCTACTCATGATATGACACTACTTGATAGTAAAAGATAAAGGTAGTGATGATGTGATACCGCGGCACCCCAAGCTTGGAACAAACCAAGGGGATGCCAATACCGATGATGAATTACTCCTTCGGTGATGGTGGTGATGGATTCCTCTCGCGCTTCATAAGGATCTCCTTCAGCTTCAGCTTCTCAATTTTGTAATTCTGCACCAAAACCTGAAGAGACTCATTGTTACCCGAGTGTGGCGGTGACGGCCTTGTCGAGGTTTGAGTAATATTCCAACATGCGAAGTCGCTGGTTCTCCTCCTGAAGTATCTCCACTTCCCTTTTGAGAGCACGATATTGATCACAAAACTCATCGGCAACCCGTATTGCTTCCTCCACACAAGGGAAAGAGTCGAGGTCCAGAGCAGGCGGAAGAGCTCCCTGCAAGTTATGAGAAAAAGAACGCCCATGTTAACCGATCCCACCAAGATTGGCTTACTCCTCGTAGTTTCCCACTCTCCTTTTGCCGATGCTATCTTCTCCTTCTCCTTATTGATCCTTTCATCCATCTCTTCCCTCCAAGGCCCCTTGTCTTTGTTGTTGGAGACCATGGTGCTTCTAGATCAAAACAAATCTGGCAGAAAACAGCTCGAAACAAAACACGACGAGAAAACGATATTACGGACCTCCAGGGGTCCGGGGGTTATATAGCAAATATTTTTACGACAAAAGGAAAGTACCAGATCGAACCAGTCGGAAAGGGGCAACGAGGCGCCTGCACCATAGGTCGGCGCAGCCCAGTGTCGGCCGCGCCGGCCTATGGTGGCACCCCCTCGTGCGTCCTTTCCACTCCGTTTCGAACTCGTAATTTTTCATATTTCCTAAAAATAGCAGAAATAATGTTCGGAAAGGTAAACGCGGACTTTTTATTACCTGTACTGTTACCTATTCAAAGTCGAGTTCTGGCGGACTGTCAATTTGTCCTTTGATGAAAGCCTCCGGTGTTTCCACTTGAATAATATCAACATCAACATTATAAGAATCACCCGAGATATAATGCTTGAGTCTTTGTCCATTCACCACTTGCGTGGCATTGCCTTGGAGAGAGCTAATTTTAATTGCTCCTGAACGATACACCTCCTCGATAACATATGGTCCTTCCCACTTCGAGAGTAATTTCCCTGCAAAAAATCGAGACGAGACCGATACAATAGAACTTTATCTCCAACATTAAATTCTCTTTTAATGATCCTTCTATCATGCCACTTCTTAACTTTTTCTTTAAAGAGTTTAGCGTTTTCATAAGCTTCACTTCTCCATTCATCTAGAGAACTTAATTGCAACAACCTCTTATTACCGACTAATTTAGGATCTTTATTTAGTTCTCTAACAGCCCAATAAGCTTTGTGCTCTAGTTCTAAAGGTAAATGACAAGCTTTTCCATAAACCATTTTATAAGGTGACATTCCCATAGGATTTTTATAAGCAGTTCTATAAGCCCATAGTGCTTCTTTCAATTTGCTAGCCCAATTCTTTCTAGATTTATTAACAGTTTTTCCCAAGATAGCTTTAATCTCTCTATTTGATAATTCTACTTGACCACTAGTTTGAGGGTGATAAGCGGAAGCAATTCTATGATTAATACCATACTTAGCAAGAGTTTTTCTAAACCTCCATGAATAAAATGAGAACCTCCATCAGTCATAATATATCTAGGTACTCCAAATCTAGGAAATATACCATCTACAAGCATTTTTATAGAGGTCTCACCATCAGCACTTTTTGTAGGTATAGCTTCTACCCATTTAGTAACATAATCAACAGCGACAAGTACATGAGTGTTACTGAAGAAGGGAAAGGACCCATGAAGTCGAATCCCCAACAATCGAATGGTTCAATAACAAGAGTATAATTCATAGGCATTTCATTGCGTCTAGAGATATTACCAACTCTTTGACATTCATCACAAGATAAAATAAATTTCCTTGCATCTTTGAAGAGTGTTGGCCAATAAAAACCTGATTGTAGAACCTTTTGCGCGGTTCTATCTCCAGCGTGATGTCCTCCATAAACACTACCATGACATTTATTCAATATCTCCTGTTGTTCATATTCAGGAACACATCTTCGCATAATACCATCCACTCCTTCTTTATATAAGTGTGGGTCATCCCAAAAATAATGCCTCAAGTCATAAAAGAATTTCCTCCTTTGCTGAGCTGAAAAGGTTGAGGCAAATACTTCGAAACAATAAAGTTAGCATAATCTGCATACCAAGGGCTCTCTCGAGCTCACCTTTATTACAGCCAATTGTTCATTTGGAAAACTATCATTAACAGGAACATCATAAGCAATATTTTCCAATCTAGACAAATTATCAGCAACAGATTATCAGCACCTTTCCTATCTATAATATGTAAATCAAATTCTTGCAACAGTACCCATCTAATAAGCCTTGGCTTAGCATCTTTCTTTGTCATAAGGTATCTAATTGCAGCATGATCAGTATGAATTGTAACTTTCGAATCAACAATATAGGGTCTAAACTTGTCACAAGCAAAGACTACAGCTAACAATTCTTTTTCAGTTGTAGCATAATTTCTTTGAGCAGCATCAAGAGTCTTACTAGCATAATGAATAACATTTAATTTCTTATCTACCCGCTGTCCAAGAACAACATACCAAAGTCACTAGCATCACACATAATTTCAAAAGGCAAATTCCAATCAGGAGGTTCGACTACAGGAGCAGTTGTTAAGGCTTTCTTTAGAGTTTCAAAAGCTTCCTTACAATCATCATCAAAAACAAAAGGTACATCTTTTTGAAGAAGATTAGTAAGAGGCTTTGAAATTTTAGAGAAATCTTTAATAAATCTCCTATAAAACCAGCATGACCAAGAACACTACGAATATCTTTAACATCCCTCGGATAGGGCATCTTCTCAATTGCCTCAACTTTAGCTCTATCAACTTCAATACCTCTCTCGGAAATTTTATGTCCCAATACAATTCCTTCATTAACCATAAAGTGACATTTCTCCCAATTAAGAACAAGGTTAGTTTCTTCACATCTCTGCCAAACTTTATCGAGGTTTCGCAAGCAATTATCAAAAGAATTCTCATAGACAGAAAAATCATCCATGAACACCTCTACAATACTTTCGCAAAAACCATGAAAAATAGCAGACATGCATCTTTGAAAAGTAGCAGGAGCATTACATAAACCAAAAGGCATACGCCTATAAGCATAAGTTCCATAAGGACAAGTAAACGTGGTTTTCTCTTGATCTTTAGCTTTAACAGCAATTTGTGAAAACCCAGAATAACCATCAAGAAAGCAAAAATGAGTATTTTTAGATAACCTTTCTAGCATTTGATCAATAAAGGGTAAAGGGTAATGATCTTTCTTAGTAACTTTATTAACTTTTCGAAAATCAATGCACATTCTATAACCTACAACTATTCTTTGAGGAATAAGCTCATCATTATCATTAGGCACAACAGTCATTCCTCCTTTCTTAGGAACACAATGCACAGGACTAACCCATCTACTATCAGCAATAGGATATATAATACCAGCTTCAAGAAGTTTTAATACCTCGTTCCTTACCACTTCTTTCATCTTCGGAATTAGACGACGTTGATGTTCAACAACAGGCTTTGCATCTTCTTCCATATTAATAGCATGTTGGCAAATAGAAGGAGAAATCCCTTTCAAATCATCAAGAGTATAGCCAATAGCTCCTCGGTGTTTCTTCAATATTTCCAATAACCTTTCTTCCTCAATCTCTGAAAGCTTAGAACTAATAATAACAGGATATATTTTCTTATCATCAATATGAGCATATTTAAGATTATCAGGTAAAGGCTTTAAATCAAAAACAGGATCTTCCTTTGGTGGCGGTGTTGTACCCAAATCTTCCACCGGTAAATCATGCTTGAGAATAGGTTGGCGAAGAAAAATTTCAAGCTCATCTCTTTCTTTCCTAAAAGCTTCACTTTCACTATTCTCCAAATGTTGCTGCAAAGGATTATTAGGAACAAGAACAATAGATGCACACTGCTCCATTTTAAAATCATTACTAGGCAAGTCAGCTTTATAAGGAGTTTTGGTAAATTTAGAAAAGTTAAATTCATAAGGTTCACCAGCAAATCTAGTCAAAATTTTCTCTTTCTTACAATCTATAATAGCTCCACAAGTATTTAGAAAAGGTCTACCAAAAATGATAGGACAATGATCACTAGCAGCAGAACCAAGTACCAAAAAGTCAGCAGGATATTTAATCTTACCACATAGAACTTCCACATCTCGAACAATACCAATTGGAGAAATAGTTTCTCTATTAGCAAGATGAATAACCACATCAATATCTTCAAGTTCACAAGAACCAATTTCGTGCATAATCTCCGTGTAAAGCTCATAAGGAATAGCACTAACACTTGCACCAATATCACATAAACCATAATAGCAATGATCACCAATTCTAACAGATAGCATAGGAACACTAACTTGTTTGGGTTTATTAGGATGTGAAACAATATTAGAAGCATCTTCACAGAAAATAATATGACCATCCTCCACATTTTCAGTCACAAGATCTTTAACTATTGCAACAGCAGGTTCAATTTTAATTTGTTCTTCAGGTTCTTTAGGTTTCTTTTCACTTTTATTAACCGCATAACAGAGTACTCCTTCATTTTAGCAGGGAAAGGAGTTTTTTCAATATAAGCTTCAGGAATAACATTATCAACAGTTTCAATCACTACACATTTGTTTACAGATGAATCAACTTTATCTTTATACGGTTCATGATACTTATCAAAATTCTTCTTAGGCAATTCATAATGAGAGGCAAAAGCTTTATAAAGATTTGCAACAACTTGGGAATCAAGACCATATGTAGCACTCATATTACGAAATTTATCAGTATCCATAAAAGCTTCAATGCATTTATAATCATAAATTATACCCGATTCTCTATCTTTGTCGTTCTCCCATCCTTCATATTTTCTTGGATCCGATCAAGAAGGTCCCTTTTAAACTCTTCTTTGTTGCGTGTAAATGATCCAGAACAAGAAGTATCCAGCAAGGTCTTGTCTTGAAAAGAAAGTCTTGCATAGAAATTATCAATAATAACATTACCAGGAAGCTCATGAATGGGGCATTTGAGCATTAAAGACTTCAATCTCCCCAAGCTTGGGCAATACTCTCTCCATCATGAGGCCAGAAATTATATATGCGGTTCCGATCTTTGTGAATTTCACTTGGAGGATAAAATTTGGAATAAAATAAAGGCACAATGTCCTCCCAATCAATAGAATCACCATTCTTCAGCAATTTATACCAGTGCGCCGCTTTACCAGACAGCGATATAGTGAATAGTTTGTTCCTAACTTCATTCATAGAAATACCTGCACATTTGAATAACCCGCATAATTCATGCAAAAACAATAAATGATCACCAGGATGGACAGTTCCATCCCCTTCATAGCGGTTATCCATAACACGTTCAATAATTTTCATAGGTATTTTATATGGTACTACTTCCTCACCTGGCGCTTCATCCACTACCGTTGCAGTAGTAGTAGATTTCCCAAATAGAAATTGAAGAGAAGATCTCTCCATAATGATTTATAGCAGCAGCAGAAATAAAATCAGCACAAACAGTAAAGGTTTTCCTTACCAATTCCACTTACCAATAGCGCTTCACTCCCCGGCAACGGCGCCAGAAAATAGTCTTGATGACCCACAAGTATAGGGGGTGTATCGTAGTATCTTCGATAAGTAAGAATGTCGATCCCAACGAGGAGCAGAAGGTGTTGGCAGCAGTTTCGATGAAGGATTCACTGTAAATGCTCACAAACAAGTATTCAAGGGGTTTTGATATTGCAGATAAATAAAGTACAAGTAAATAAAATGCGAGAGAAATAATTGCAGCGAGTGGCCCAATCCTTTTTAGCACAAAGGACAAGCGGTTTGTTTACTTATAATGACCAAACGTTCTTGAGGACACACGGGGATTTTAGTCTAGTGCTTTCGCTTCAAGTGGCTAAATAATCTTCATTGTTTTGATAAGTGTTGTGTGGGTGAACCTATGCTAATGCACCGCCCTTCCTAGGACTAATACATACTTGTGATTATACCCCTTGCAAGCATCCGCAACTACAAGAAAGTAATTAAGATAAATCTAACCACAGCCTTAAACTCGAGATCCTGCGATCCCTCTTGCATCGATATACTAACTGGGGCTTAGGTTTCCACTCCGGCAACCCCGCAATTAGCAACCGAATACAAGATGCACTCCTAGGCCCATAAATGGTGAAGTGTCGTGTAGTCGACGTTCACACGACACCACTAGAAGAATGACACCACAACTTAAATATCATAACATTGAATATTACTCAACCATAATTCACTACTAGCATTTAGACTTCACCCATGTCCTCAAGAACTAAACGAACTACTCACGAGACATCATATGGAATACAATCAGAGGTGATATGATGATGAATAACAATCTGAACATAAACCTTGGTTCAATGGTTTCACTCAATAGCATCTACAACAAGTATAGAATAACACCGGAGAGTTTCCCCTATCAAACAATCAAGATTTAACCCGAATTGCTACAGCGATGACGAGGTGCAGCGGTGGTGATGGCGGTGTAGATGGTGGAGATGATGATGATGATGATGGAGATGATGTCCCGCTCGATGATGATGGCGATAGCGTCGATTTCCCCCTCCGGAGGGAATTTCGGCGGATTCCGCCGCCGGAGAGCTCTTCTCTAGTGTTCTCCGCCCCGCAGAGGCGGGTAACCCTTCGTGAGGTCCTCTGTGGCTTAGGTTTTCGGGACGAAGGAGTACGCGAATAAAAGGAGGCGAAAGGGTCGTGGGCCCCAGACCACATGGTGGCGCGGCCAGGCCATGGGCCGCGCCACCTAGGTCCGGGCCCACCTTGGCTCCTCTCTGCTCCCCCTTCCTCCCTCCGTCATCTGGAAAAATAGGAATTTACGTGAAATTCCCTTCCACAGTTGATCTTCCGAAATATTGCGTTCCGACGGTGCTTTTTCCAGCAGAATCCTCGGCTCCGGTGCTTGATCCTCCCATGATGATGAAACATGCAAAATAGATGAAATAACATAAGTATTGTGTCCCAATATGAAATATATCAATGAATAACAGCAAATTATGATACAAAATAGTGATGCAAATTGGACGTATCAAGCGTCTGTATGTTTTTGTTTTTGTTTTTGTTTAAATAAATGATTGTTTGGGAGAGAGACACGCTCCGCTGGTTCGTATGAACACATGTGTTCTTAGCTTTTAATTTTCATGGCGAAGGTTGAAACTGCTTCGTTAATTGTTATATGATTGGAGACGGGAAATGCTACATGTAGTAATTGGTGTAATGTCTTGAATAATGTGATACTTGGCAATTGTTGTGCTCATATAGATCTTGTTTAAGCTCTTGCATCATGTACCTTGTACCCATTAATGAATAATTACATAGAGCTTGTTAAAATTTGGTTTGCATGATTGGTCTCTCTAAGTCTAGGTATTTTCTGGTTGAGGTGTTTGAACAACAAGGAGACGATGTAAAGTCTTATAATGCTTACAATATGTTTATATGTGAGTCTTGCTGCACCATTTTATACTTGAGTTTGCTTCAAATAACCTTGCTAGCCTAAACCTTGTATCGAGAGGGAATACTTCTCATGCATCCAAATCCTTGAGCCAACCACTATGCCATTTGTGTCCACCATACCTACCTACTACATGGTATTTTTCCGCCATTCCAAAGTAAATTGCTTGAGTGCTACCTTTAAACAATTCAAAAGTTATTACCTCCTATTTGTGTCAATGTTTAATAGCTCATGAGGAAGTATGTGGTGTTTATCTTTCAATCTTGTTGGGCAACTTTCACCAATGGACTAGTGGCTTCATCCGCTTATCCAATAACTTTGCAAAAAGAGCTGGCAATGGGATTCCCAGTCCCAAATTAATTAACAAAAATAGACACTCCTCCATGGTATGTGATTGTTGGACGGCACCCGAAGGATTCGGTTAGCCATGGCTTGAGAAAGCAAAGGTGGGGGAGGAGTGTCATCATAATAAAACTAAAATAAAAAGGCACTCCTTCATGGTATGAGATTGTTGGGGGCACCCGAGGATTCGGTTAGCCATGGTTTGTGAAAGAAAGGTTGGAAGGAGTGCTACTCAAAAATAAAATAAAATGGGAGCCGCTCTTTGAAGGTTTGTCTGGCAAGGGGTTAGAGTACCCGCTACCGTTCGTTGACAACAACAAACACCTCTCAAAACTTTACTTTTATGCTCTCTATGTTTTCAAAATCAAAGCTCTAGCACAAATATAGCAATCGATGCTTTCCTCTTTGAAGGACCATTCTTTTACTTTATTGTTGAGTCAGTTTACCTATTCTTTCTATCTTAGAAGCAAACACTTGTGTGAACTGTGTGCATTGATTCTTACATGTTTACCTATTGCACTTGTTATATTACTTTGTGTTGACAATTATCCACGAGATATACATGTTAAAGTTGAAAGCAACTGCTGAAACTTATATCTTCCTTTGTGTTGTTTCAAAGCTTTCTACTAAGAATTTATTGCCTATGAGTTAACTCTTATGCAAGACTCATTGATGCTTGTCTTGAAAGTATTATTCATGAAAAGTCTTTGTTATATGATTCATTTGTTTACTCATTGTCTTCATCATTGCTTCGAATCTCTGCATTTATCTCATGTGCTTTACAATAGTATGATCAAGGTTATGATGGCATGTCACTTCGAAATTATCTTTGTTATCGTTTTACCTGCTCGGGACGAGGAACTAAGCTTGGGGATGCTGATACGTCTCCGTCGTATCGATAATTTCTTATGTTCCATGCCACTTTATTGACGATATCTACATGTTTTATACACATTATATGTCATATTCGTGCGTTTTCCCGAACTAACCTATTGACGAGATGCCGAAGGCCAGTTGTTTTCTGCTGTTTTTGGTTTCAGAAAATCCTAGTAAAGAAATATTTTCGGAATCGGACGAAATAAAGACCGAGGACCTTATAATTCCCGGAAGCTTCCGAGCACCGGAGAAGGATGAGAGGGGGAGCCAGGGGGCCCACACCACCCCGGCGCGGCCCGGGGGGCGCGCCCGTGGTGTGGGCAGCCCCGTGGCCCTCCGACTCCCTCTCTTCGCCTATTTAATCGTCTCTGACCTAAAAACACCGACAGAGAAGACGAGACCCGAGAAAACCTTCCAGAGCCGCCGCCATCGCGAAATCAAGATTCGGGGGACGAAGTCTCTGTTCGGCACGCGCCGGGACGGGGAATTGCCCCGGAGTCATCTCCACGCCGTCTCCGCCATCTTCACCGCCATCGGGTCTCCATGATGAGGAGGAGTAATTCACCCCGGGGCTGAGGGCTCTACCGTAGCTATGTGGTTAATCTCTCTCTGTACTCCAATACAATGATCTCATGAGCCGCTTTACATGATTGAGATCCATATGATGAGCTTTGTATCGCTACTAGTTATGTGCTACTCATGTGATGTTATTAAAGTAGTCTATTCCTCCTGCATGGTGTAAAGGTGATTAGTGTGTGCACCGTGTGGTTCTTGTCGTAGATTATGATCATGATCTCTTGTAGATCGTGGAGTTAATTGTCATTATGATAGTATTGATGTGATCTATTCCTCCTTCATAGTGTAATGTGGACAGTGTGTGCGCTATGTTAGTTCTTGGTTTATTTTGCAATGATCTATTATGCTCTAAGGTTACTTAAACATGAATATCGAATGTTGTGGAGCTTGTTAACTCCGGCATTGAGGGTTCGTGTAATCCTACGCAACGAATGATGTTCATTATCAAACAAGAGTGTATGTAGCACATATGAGAAGAAGTATTAATTATGCGATCAATGTTGAGAGTGTCCACTAGTGAAAGTATGATCCCTAGGCCTTGTTTCCAATACTGAAAACACCGTTTATTTACTGTTCGTTGCATGTTTACTCGCTGCCATATTTTATTCAGATTGCTATTACCACTCATATACATCCATACTACTTGTATTTCACTATCTCTTCGTCGAACTAGTGCACCTATACATCTGACAAGTGTATTAGGTGTGTTGGGGACACAAGAGACTTCTTGCTTTGTGGTTGCTTGCATGAGAGGGATATCTTTGACCTCTTCCTCCCTGAGTTCGATAAACCTTGGGTAATCCACTTAAGGGAAACTTGTCGTGTTCTACAAACTCTGCTCTTGGAGGCCCAACACTGCCTACAAGAATAGAAGCACCCGTAGACATCAAGGGCCTATCTTTTACTTTATTGTTGAGTCAGTTTACCCATTTCTTCCATCTTAGAAGCAAACACTTGTGTTTGTGCATTGATTCTTACATACTTGCTTATTTGCATTCATCATATTACTCTATGTTGACAATTATCCATGAGATATGCATGTTGAAAGTTGAAAGCAACTGCTGAAACTTATATCTTCCTTTGTGTTGCTTCGATGCCTTTACTTTGAATTTATTGCTTTATGAGTTAGCTCTTATGCAAGTCTTGTTGATACTTGTCTTGAAAGTACTATTCATGAAAAGTTTTGCTATATGATTCATTTGTTTATTCATCATCTTTTGTTAGCAATCTATTGCTTTGAATCACTCCATTCATGTCATATGCTTTACAATAATGTTGATCAAGGTTATGATGGTAGCATGTCACTTCAGAAATTATTTGTGTTATCGTTTACCTACTCGAGGCGCAGTAGGAACTAAGATGCTGATACGTCTCAACATATCTATAATTTCTGATGTTTCATTCTTGTTTTATGACAATACCTACATGTTTTGTTCACACTTTATATCGTTTGATGCATTTCCTGGAACTAACCTATTGACGAGATGCCGAAGTGTCAGTTCTGTTTTTCTCCGCTGTTTTTGGTTTCAGAAATCTTAGTAAGGAAATATTCTCGGAATTGGACGAAATCAACGCCCGGATCTTAGAATTCCACGAAGCTTCCGAACACCCGAGAGGAACAGAGGGGGCCACAGGGCCCCACACATAAGGCGGCGTGGCCGGAGGCGCCGGCCTACTGTGTGGCCCCCCGTAGCCTCCGCCTCTTCGCCTATTTGAGCCTCCCCGACCTAAATCTTCGATACGGAAAAGCCACGTACGAGAAACCTTCCGTAGCCGCCGCCATCGCAAAGCCAAGATCCGGGGGATGGAGTCTCTTCTTCGCAGCACGCCGGACGGGGAAGTGCCCGGAAGGCTTCTCCATCGACACCACCGCCATCTTCACATATCGCTGCTCCCATGATGAGGAGGGAGTAGTTCTCCCTCGAGGCTAAGGGCTACTGTAGCTATGTGGTTAATCTCTCTCTCTGCCCCAATACAATGATCTCGTGAATTGCTTTGCATGATTGAGATCCATATGATGAGCTTTGTATCGCTATTAGTCTATGTGCTACTCATGTGATGTTATTGAAGTAGTCTATTCCTCCTGCATGGTGTAATGGTGACAGTGTGTGCATCGTGTGGTTCTTGTCGTAGATTATGATCATAATCTCTTGTAGGTTATGGAGTTAATTATCGCCATGATAGTAATGATGTGATCTATTCCCCCTTTCATAGTGTAATGGTGACAGGTGTGTATGCTATGTTAGTTCTGGGTTTATTTTAAAGATCTATTATGCTCTAAGGTTACTTAAATATGAATCTCGAATGTTGTGGCGTTTGTTAACTCCGGCTTGAGGGAGCTCTTGTAGCCCTACACAACGAATGGTGTTTATCATCCAACAAAAGAGTGTATGTAGCACATATGAGAAATAATTATTTATTATGTGATCAATGTTGAGTGTCCACCACTAGTGAAAGTATGATCCCAGGCCTTGTTTCCATCACTGCAAACACTTACTTACTGTTCTACTGCATGTTTACTCGCTGCCATATTTATTTCAGATTGCTATTAGAACTCATATACATCCATACTACTTGTATTTCACTATCTCTCGCAGACTCACCTATACATCCGACAAGTGTATTAGGTGTGTTGGGACACAAGAGACTTCTTGTATCGTGATTGCAGGGTTGCTTGAGAGGGATATCTTTGACCTCTTCCTCCCTGAGTTCGATAAACCTTGGGTGATCCACTTAAGAAAAAACTTGCTGCATTTCTACAAACCTCTGCTCTTGGAGGCCCAACACTGTCTACAGGAAAAGAAGCGTGAGTAGACATCGATCACCTGCTCGTGTGCAAACCTGGTCACCGTGCCGTGCTCGTAGCGTGCCGGCACGCCAGAGACGTGCTTCGGCCCGTGACAGGCCAGCCCGGCACGTGGCTTAACGGGCCGTGCCCGGCCCATGACCCGTCTTGGGCCGTGCTCAGGCCGCCACCCCGAGCCCGCGTGCCAGCACGACACGACACGGTAAGAGGTGGGCCGGGCCAGGCATGGCACGCGGCCCGCACAGCACGGCACGACACGCGGCCCATTAACCTGGATAGCTCGTTTTCGGGCCGAAATTCGACCGTTGAGGCTGGAAATTGGACCGTTGGAGCCCATGACGACGTGGACTAGCCATTTGGGACGTTTTTCGAATTTCTGCCCGTTGGAAGGGCTATTTTGGTCCGAATTTGGCCAAAATTTTGCTATAAAAAGACCAGCTGACCCCTCTCATATTCCACACTCAAACATGGCTGATCGTCCTCCAACCCCAAACTCGCATATGTTCGCCATGTCTGACTTCGGTCTTGATCCCACCCAGTATAATCTCTACGGCCCTCCTCTCGTCGACCCCAACATCCCCTTTACACAACAACCATTTGATCCTTCTCAATATCCATCATTTCAACACATTCTTCACAACTACATCTTTTCCATATTAGCTAAAGATGTGCTATGGGTACCTGTCTCAACAGTATCGTTAGAGTCAACTTTCAGTCTAGCTAGAAGAATACTTGACGAGAGAAGAACCAGTCTAACCCAAGATATGGTAAGAACGCTAATGACTGTGAAAGATGGGGAACTAGCCAAACGGAGAGTCCAACACACCACATGTAACGAAGAACTGGTTGCCGCGTTTGAACACGTACGCATTGACGACGAAGAAGAATAGTTTTTTTTTATTATGTAATTTTCTTATTGTTTATGTAATTTTTATTTTTCTGTAACTTGTAGAGCTTGCTGTACTCTTTCCCTCTCAGGGATGGAGGGTTTTGATGAGGCAACATAACATATAATAAAGCTCAAATTTATCCCAAAATACTTGTCTCATTTCTTATTTTTATGTATTTTTTCGCATTTTCTGAAGCAGTTTGGGCTAAAACAGGCACAACATGCCAAAATGGCCCAACAGTGCTAACGGGCCGTGCCCGGGCCTGCCTGGCAAGCCCACGTGCCGGCACGGCACGACCCGTTATCTTAGCGTGCCCTGGTGGGCCGTGCCGTGCCAGGCACGGTAACTCCTTATCGGGCCGTGCCGTGCCGTGGGCCGGCCCGTTGGCCAGGTTTGTGCGGACGGAGCAGAGGTCGCGACCCCTTGAGTCGTGCGTACCGTGACCGACCTCTGACTCTCTTTATGAGCTACTGTATTCGGGTGTACGTTGTGTTGTACTCGTCCTCCCCCGTAGTTAGATTTGATCCTGACTTCTGTGTGATAATTTCTTATGTTCCATGCTACTTATTGATGATACCTACATGTTTTATGCACATTATATGTCATATTTATGCATTTTCGGAACTAACCTATTAACAAGATGCCAAAGAGCCTGTTTTTTTCTGCTGTTTTTGGTTTTCAGAAATCCTAGTGAAAATATTCTCGAATTGGGTGGGAAATCACCGCCGGGGTCCCTGTTGCACACGGAGCTTCGGAAAGATCGAAGAGGAAGGAAGTGGGGCAAGCGCCGGCTTACCATAGGGCGGCGCGGCCCGGGGCTGCAGCCGCGCCGACCTATGGTGTGGGGCCCTCGTGTGGCCCCCACGTTGCCCTTTAAGCCTGCCAAAGCCTCGCGCGAAACCCCCAGTACCGAAAGGCACGATACGGAAAACCTTCCGGAGACGCCGCCGTGCGCGAATCCCATCTCGGGGGGGATTCAGGAGATCGCCGGCGCCCTGCGGGAGAGGGGATTCATCTCCGCGGAGGACTCTTCATCGCTATGATCGCCTCAGGAGTGATGAGTGAGTAGTTCACCCTGGACCATGGGTCCATACCAGTAGCTAGAGGTCGTCTTCTTCTTGTTGTGCTTCATTGTTGGATCTTGTGGGCTGCCTAACATGATCAAGATCATCATATGTAATACTATATGTTGTGTTTGTCGGATCCGATGGAGAATACTATGTTTATGGTGATTATCAATCTATTGTTTATGTGTTGTTTATGATCTTGCATGCTCTCCGTTATTAGTAGAGGCTCTTTGGCCAAGTTTGTACTCTTAACTCCAAGAGGAGTATTTATGCTAGAATGGTGGTTCATGCCCTTCATTGACACCTGGGACAGTGAGAAAGTTCTAAGGTTGTGATGTGCACGCTGCCACTAGGGATAAAACATTGATTCTATGTCTAAGGATCTAGTTGTAAGTGCATTCGCACCACTAATGCGGTTTACTCCGCCCAGCGAATGGGGTTCGGATGATAACCTGAAGGTGGACTTTTTAGGCATAGATGCGGTTGGATGGCGGTGTCTGTGTACTTTGTGGTAATGCCCAATTAAATCTCACTATATTTATCATATCATGCTAATTACATTTGTATGCCCTTCTCTATTTGTCAATTGCCCATTTGTAATTTTCCAACATGCTTTTTTATCTTATGGGAGGACACCTCTAGTGAGCTGTGGACCCGGTCCTAATGCTTTACATAACACATACAAATCTCACCAATTGTGTTTTCTGTTTCTTGCAAACAATCATCTTCCACTCGTTACGTTTAATCCTTGTTACAGCAAGACGTTGAGATTGACAACCTCACTTGTTCGTTGGGGCAAAGCTTTGATTTTGTTGTGCGGATTCCACGTTGGCGCTTGGAATCCCTTTGTTGTTGCACGCCCGCATCACATTTCGCACCATCAACCTTCAACGTGCTTCTTGGCTCCTCTGGATTCCCAGTTAAACCTTGGTTTCTGAGGAAAACTTTTCACATTAGCATCATACCTTCATCTTGGGGTTCCCAACGAACGTGTAGGTTACAAACCCATCAAGCTCTTTACAGCGCATTGCCGGGAGATCAAGACACGCTGCAAGGGAGTCTCCACTTCTCAATCTCTTTTTTTTGTCTTTATTTTATTTACTACTTTGTTTTGCTGCACCTAAACAAAACACAAAAAATTAGTTGCTAGTTTTACTTGTTATTGTCTTGCTCTCTATATCAAAAACACAAAAAAATTAGTTACTTGTCTTTACTTTGTCTGCCTTGTTTACTTTTTTTATTGCATCATGTTTCCTTTTAATTTCACCCCAAAAGACACCGGTAAGACGTGGGTCCATAGTTGGGAGTAATAATAGAAGAAATTTTCAATCATGTTAGTATTCTTGAAGATTTTGAAGATAGACGCTTGGTAGAACTTATGAAATTCTTTACTTGCTGCTTTAGTTAGCATGTTGGAAACTAAATTTGATTCAATCCTATAATCCAACGCATGTTTCTTACACTCGGTGATATGGAAGAAGGGAAAAGAAAGATTTTGTTTCTAGAAACACTTCTTAGAGAATTTGGTGGTCTGGAAAGGCTAGAAAGGTTTTTGCTAAATTTGATAGCTGGGTTCTCATACCAATTTTATTGGTCTCCTTGAAAAAAATGGACATGGATATAGAAAAAGGTACACTAATAATATTAATGATGGTGGGGAGATCAAAGCACCAAAACCATGTAAACTCCTACTATGAATGATGCACTTGAAAATAACTATGCTTGGCTTGTTCTTGAAAATTTGTCGATGAGAACAGCAAGCCCAAGACTAATGAAAAGGAGGCTAAAACTTATATCCGATATATTATTATTGTTGAAAACTCAGCACCCACAGTATGATGTTGATGCTTCTCTCGATACTTGATTTGCACTTTGCGCGTAAAGGCGTTAAAAAAAACGCTTATAGAGAACAACCCATGTTTTTACTACAGTACTTTGTTTTAAATTTGAGTCTTGGGTGTTTACTACTGTAGCAACTCTCATTATCATGTTTTTGTATAGTAAGTTTCTATGTCAAAATTGATGTTATATTTGTTGGGATGCACAATGCAGGAAACAGCATTCTTTGTCTAGCATCACGAATCTGAGCTGTAACCTCTGTTAGTGAAAAATCTGCCAATTTACGAGCGTGATCTCAGATAATACGCAACTTTCATTAGTTTTGAGTTTTCCATTGAGACAGTGCATTTTTATATATATTTTTTCTTCTGATTTGTTAGTTTGTAGCGCCTTTTTGTTCGCATTGCCTCTTTTGCTATGTTGAATTTATTTTCTATAATCCATTAATGTCCGGTAGCGTTATGCAATGGAAGTGTAAAGAAATGATTGTGTCACCTCTTTTTTTTTTTTGATTATTATTATTGCACTAACCCTTTAATGAGGTTGCTTGAAGTTTGGTGTGAAGGCTTTTCAAGGGTCAAGAGAGAGAATGATATACTATGATCAAGAGGGTAGAAAGCTCTAAGCTTGGGATGCCCCGTGGTTCACCCCTGCATATTCTAGAAGACTCAAGCGTCTAAGCTTGGGGATGCCCAAGGCATCCTTCTTCATCAACTTATCATCATCAGGTTCCTCCCTGAAACTATATTTTTATTCGAGTCACATCTTGTGTTCTTTACTTGGAGCGTCGGTTTATTTTTTGTTTTTGTTTTTTGTTTTGAATAAAGTTATCCTAGCATTCACTTTGTGGGAAGACACGCTCGCTGTTGCATATGGACAAATATGTCATTAGGCTTTACTCATAATGTTCAAGCAGAGTTTCTTCTTAGTTAAATTGTTATATGGTTGGAATTGGAAAATGCTACATGTAGTAATTCCTAAAATGTCTTGGATAATGTGATACTTGGCAATTGTTGTGCTCATGTTTTAGCTCTTGCATCATATGCTTTGCACCCATTAATGAAGAAATACATAGAGCTTGCTAAAATTTGATTTATATTTGGTCTCTCTAAGGTCTAGATATTATCTAGTATTGAGTTTTGACTTCCAGCAGCGGTGTAGAGTCTTATAATGTTTACAATATATCTATGTTAGTTTTGCTGCACGGTTCATCCTTGAGTTGCTTCAAATAACCTTGCTAGCCTAAACCTTGTATCGAGAGGAATACTTCTCATGCATCCAAAATCCTTGAGCCAACCACTATGCCATTGTGTCACCATCTTCTTCTACTGCGTTTTCTCGCAATTTCCAAAGTAAATTGCTTAATTGCTAAAATTCCATCATTCACCTTTGCAATATATAGCTCATGGCACAATAGCCTTAAAAACTATCGTAGTATTGAATATGTACTTATGCACTTTATCTTTTATTAAGTTGCTTGTTGTGCGATAACCATGCTTCTGGGGAACGCCATCAACTATTGTTGAATATCATGTGAGTTGCTATGCATGTCCTCTTTGTCTGAAGGATCTATCACCTTAGTGTTGGAGCATGCAAAATTGTTAGAGAAGAACATTGGGCTAACTAAAGCCATGAATCATGGTTGAAGTTTCAGTTTGGACATATATCCTCAATCTCATATGAGAATAATAATTGTTGCTACATGCTTATGCATTTAAGAGGAGTCCATTATCTATGTCCATGTTGTCCCGTATGGATGTCTAAGTTGAGAATAATCAAAAGCGAGAAATCCAAAATGCGAGCATTCTCCTTAGACCTTTTACAGCGGCATGGAGGTACCCCTTTGTGACACTTGGTTGAAACATGGCATGCAAAGATCCGGTAGTCCAAGCTAAGTAGGATGAGGGTGCGGCACTATTGGTATACTATGCATGAGGCTTGCAACTTGTAAGATATAATTTACACTCATATGCTTTATTACTACCGTTGACAAAATTGTTTCATGTTTTCAAAATAAAGCTCTAGCACAAATACAACAATCGATGCTTTCCTCTTTGAAGGACCTTTCTTTTACTTTTATTGTTGAGTCAGTTACCTATCTCCCTCCACCTTAATAAGCAAACACTTGTGTGAACTGTGCATTGATTCCTACATACTTGCATATTGCATTTGTTATATTACTCTATGTTGACAATTATCCATGAGATATACATGTTATAAGTTGAAAGCAACCGCTGAAACTTAATCTTCCTTTGTGTTGCTTCAATACCTTTACTTTGATTTATTGCTTTATGAGTTAACTCTTATGCAAGACTTATTGATGCTTGTCTTGAAGTACTATTCATGAAAAGTCTTTGCTTTATGATTAGTTGTTTACTCATGTCATTACCATTGTTTTGATCGCTGCATTCATTGCATATGTTTACAATAGTATGATCAAGATTATGATGGCATGTCACAGAAATTATCTTTGTTATAGTTTACTACTCGAGGTGAAGAATTAAGGGATCTTTGATACGTCTCCAACGTATGTATCTATAATTTCTGTGTTCCATGCTAGTATGACAATGCCTACATGTTTTATGCACATTATATGTCATATTTATGCATTTCTGAATAACCTAATAACAAAGATGCGAAAACGATTCTTTGAGCTCTGCTGTTTTGGTTTCAGAAATACAGTGAAATATTCTCGGAATTGGACGAAATCACCGCCCGGGTTCCTATTTTCCACGAAGCTTCAGGAAGACCGAAGGGAAGGAAGTAGAGACCCACGAAGGCAGCAGAGCACCATAGAGAGGCGGCGCGGCCCAGGCTGCAGCGCGCAGAGCCTATGGTGTGGGGCCTCGTGTGGCCCCCATGTTGCCCTTTACTTCTCGCCAAGCTTCTCGTCACAAAAAACCTGAAGTCTGAGAGCCACGATCTGGAAAACCTTCCCGGACACGCACGCATGGGATCCCCGTCGGGGGATTCGGAGATGTCTCAAGCGCCCTGCCCCGGAGAGGGGATATCTCCCAGGAGGGACTCTTCATCGCCATGATCGCCTCAGAATTGATGGTGAGTAGTTCACCCCTGGACCATGGGTCCATAGCAGTAGCTAGATGGTCGTCTTCTCCTTGTTGTGCTTCATTGTTGGATCTTGAAGCTACCTCTTGATCAAGATCATCTATATGTATTACTATATGTTGTGTTTGTCGGATCCGATGGATAGAGAATACTATGTTGTGTGTGATTATCAATCTATTGTTTATGTGTTGTTTATGATCTTGCATGCTCTCCGTTATTAGTTAGTAGAGGTTCTGGCCAAGTTTGTACTCTTAACTCCAAGAGGAGTATTTATGCTCGATAATTGGGTTCATGCCTTCATTGACACCTGGGACAGTGACAAAAGTTCTAAGGTTGTGATGTGCTGTGCCACTAGGGATAAAACATTGATTCTATGTCTAAGGATGTAGTTGTCGATTACATTACGCACCATACTTAATGCAATTGTGTGTTGCTTAGCAACTTAATCTGAATGGGTTCGGATGATAACCTGAAGGTGGACTTTTTAGGCATAGATGCAGTTGGATGGCGGTCTATGTACTTTGTCGTAATGCCCAATTAAATCTCACTATATTTATCATATCATGTATATGCATTGTTATGCCCTTCTCTATTTGTCAATTGCCCGACTGTAATTTGTTCACCCAACATGCTTTTATCTTATAGGAGAGACACCTCTAGTGAACTGTGGACCCGGTCTATTCTTTACATAGCATACAATCTACTGCAATTGTTTCTTTTTCTTGCAAACAATCATCTTCCACGTACGTTTAATCCTTTGTTACAGCAATAGGGTGAGATTGACAACCTCACTGCCGTTGGGGCAAAGTACTTTGTTTTGTTGTGCAGATTCACGTTGGCGCCGGAATCCCTGATGTTGCGCCGCATCATATTTCGCCACCATCAACCTTCAACGTGCTTCTTGGCTCCTCCTGGTTCGATTAAACCTTGGTTTCTTTCTAAGGGAAAACTTGCTACTGTGCGCATCATACCTTCCTCTTGGGGTTCCCAACGAACGTGTGAGTTACACGCCATCATATACATATACGTGCATGTAATTTTCAGCCGTAGTTGTACTTCAACGCCATACGATTTAGCGGCATGCAGCCTAGGTACAAGCCAACGCAGCATATCTAGCCTAGGTACGAGCTAATGAATTTCAGCTGCGGGGCAGACCGGTGCATACTCTCGCGGGAGCTTTGCTGTACGCGCATGCGATTTAGAGCAATTCCAATAGTGTAGCCAGCTGCTGGCTATCAGCCAAGTGCCATGTCATCTATAACTAACTTAGAGCCAACATATATAATAGTGATCTATAAAAGTGTAATACTTTTATAATACATGGTTCACCTTTTAGTCTCACATAGTGCCTAGGAGCACGTGCTAGAGCTGGCTATAAGATAAGAGCCCACTTCTCTTCTCTCTCCTCATCTCTCTCCTCCAACTAAGCAAATTTATACTCCCTCCGTTCCTTTCTATAATGCCTATTGTTTTTCGCTTTTGTTTCAGAATATAAGAGTAAAGCTATGTTTTTTTGTAAAGAATCCCTTCCACGATCTATTCCCGTCCAGAAAATCTGGAAACGGTCCAGAAAATATGGAAACCAATATGTTTCCTTCCAGAAAATATGGAAACCAATATGTTCCCGTACATAAAAATGGCTTGCGCTAATTTCCGTGCCAAAATATAATAGGCATTATAGAAAGGAACGGAGGGAGTAATATTTTATCTCTTACAGCCAGCTGACTGTACCTTATTGTACTTGCTCTTAGCCGCGGGTTGAGTTGCAGCGTACGCGCGGGCGGGGCGTCGTACCGCACGCGCGGGAGGTTCTCCGGCGCTTACATGTGTCGCTCGTTCCTGAGTTTGGTTTCCTTTACGAAGGTTGGTCTCTGGGTAGTGGTACCCGTACTTCGCGTAATCGATCAGGATCCACTTAAAATAAAAGAACTAATCGATTGACAAGCGAGAAATCAAGTCGACTGAGAGTTATTAATTCTCAGTCGCCTGTGACCCAGGCGCGCCCTATCATATACTAGATCGACGGAAGAGATAAGTGCTCCCTGTTTGCCACAACCTAGTGCATATAATTTTTTGAAAGTTAAATAATGCAAAAGAAACAGTTTGTCGAAAAAATCATATGTATCTAAAATACCAAATCTGTACCATATAAAAATATATACATCGTGATGAATCAAATGGCATTGATTTGGTATCATAGATGTTGATATTTTTTATCTACACATATGATACAACATTAGATCTTTTGACTTTTTAAAAAATTATATACACTGCATTTGTCAGAGGGGTATAATTTTCCATCAATATATTGTTGCAAATATATGTATCAACTGCGTAGAATAGATTTAAATCTAGAATTTGGCCATATAGTAATAATTTGACTTTTAATGTTAGAATTGTTCTCCTTTGCATGTTATTTACCGTGTACATATTTGCTCCCTTTGTGATCATCTCCAAAGAATTTGGAGAACATTTACCGAGGGGTTACATGATAATAGGAGTATAATTTTTGTCCAACATGGATGTCAATATAGTCTATGGATCGTCCCTCCGTCGCTGGTGTTTTATGAGTTTTACATATACTTGCATTGTGCCATGTTTTGGGTTTTATTTGAGTTATGTGTCTATCTGTTACATGTCTATGCAGATGTCAGGTACGTGTTCTTTTGAATTCTATCATCCTGATGCTGACTTTTAACTTCAGTAAAACACTTGTTATCGGAAAAAGAGTGCAACATTTTTTTCCGTTACGCTAATCTCAGTACTCACTCCATATCGGTTTATCGGGCTAACTCAGTGAGGCTCTGTGACCAAGGCAAGCACTGATAGGTGGGAAAATAGCTCCAAATTCATCATTTTTCTACGTTAGTTGTGTCGATTAATTAGGAAAAGCCAAAATCATTTAATTAGGAAAAGCCAAAACATTTGCATGTAAGGCCTTTTGCAATTGGGAATTCTTAGCTTGTATCGTACTCCCTTCGTCCATAAATAGATGTACGCTTGAACGTGTCTTAAGTCAAACTAGCAAGACTGGTGCAGCGACACCCGCGCCATGGAGGGAGCAGTGAGTTCAAGAGTGAAATATGCTCCTATTTTAAGTTACAACGGTGTATAAACATTCAGAAGTGAAGCTTGCATGGCATACCTCATTAGGCGCTGAACACTAATAGCATGCAGAGCAGTGACTATGTACCTGACGCTAGATTAAGACACACATTCAGTAAACTAAACTTAAGCAGTAGGGTAGATCACTATGTCCAGGCAAGTGCTATGATTATTCCAGCTCGCTGGCGTTGTTGTCATCCTCGTAGGAAAGGATTCTCTACCCTCAGGTTCTTCATTGGTGGTGTTATCTTGGTCCGACCAGTCGAGCTACTCCTCTTTGTGGGCCACGGCCCACGTGGTGTCATCCAGGTTTGAGCAGTCGAGCTCCTCCTCTTTGTGGGCCTAGCTTCCGTAATCTCATTCTCTGACTCAATTAAATCTTCGATCACCTCCTTTACTGCATCAAAGTTGCATTTTAGGAACCCTAGAAATGGTTACTAATATAGGTACCAATTTTCTGAAGTTGTATATGTAAACATCGTTAGTATATATGTTTCCAATAAACTATATATCTACCTGATCAATTTTCAAAAGGGCCAAAGAGTGAAGAAAGTTCAAAAATCCTAGTTAATTAATTACTCATGTAGAGAAGGAACCTAATTTACCGTAAAACACTAAATAGGAATGCACCACAACTAATCCATTTACAATGCACTTCCCCAATAATATAGAAAGGTTCAGTTTAATTTAATAGTAGAGGCATTAGAAGAGCATGGCATGGATGCCAGATCTGAGTGATATTTTTGTTTTCTCACCTAACATTTTACATCCTAAATTTTTACAGCAGTTTTAGGTGTGTCTGTTCCAAGGATAACGCCATCTGGGTGGAAAGCTGATGCTGCTGTGTATCCATCTTTGTCCAGAAGCCTCACGAACCTGAAAAAAATCACTTGTCAAAACAAGAGTATCTAGATGTGCATGCTTGTGGAAATACTATCATAAACGTAGTTATGGTATTCCTGGGTAGCATGGACAGTAACAACTTCAAGATGGTATATTTCCAAAAGAAAAAAGAATCAAAGCTGGCCATAATCAACAATTATATCTTCTAAATTTAAAAATTAGAAAGTTAACATACACAGGATCTGCATAAAATTATTAAGAGAACACATCTTCTTGTAGCATCTCTGCATAGTACAAAAAGGAATAGGGATTTTTATTTTCGTGCCCTCGGGTCGTTAGTTGTACTCAGTTTTCTCCAGCCCCTTAGTTTTTCCTCAGTTTCCCCAAGCTTATGTCTGAAACCCGCAGAAGGAGCTCGGACGGAAGGAATCCGTTTATTTGGACGTTATGTGCTGGCGTGTTGCGCCGCATCTGTGGGGCGCGTCGTGTGGAGGGCGCGTCGCGTGAGGCTGGTAGAAGGGACCGCGGGGACAGGACGAGAAGCGTTTGGTTGCACGTGAGCAGGGCTGGGTTTTGTCTCTCTCGACCCAAATTGGCATTTTTAAGAGCACATTTTCCCTCTTTCTCTCTCTATATTTTTCACCAAATTAGTATCAAATCTAGAGAAGCTTCTATTTCTGTCTTTCTTCAATATGGCAGCAAATCTAGTAGCAAATCTCTGGGTTATTTATGCCTTTTGGCCCTTGTTTTTTGCCCAATATATCAGCAAATCTAGTAGCAAATCTAGAAACTAGTATATGATAAATTGACAACAGCATAATCAGAAAACTAAGTATAATACATAGGGAAACTGCATAACAGCCAAAAGCAGCCAATAACGTTGTAATATACAAGACGCACGCAATGTATGGACAACAAGAAGATTAGGATGAATGAATTTATTCTTCATTCCTCCCCATATATTTCTTCGTCGCTCCATTCGTGCATTACCCCAAGGAAATATTCATTGAACTCCTTCCGTCTGCAGTGTGTGGCCAATACATCCTCCAAACGGTATGGCTTGTGTTCATTTCTCATACCGTAGCTTCCTATTCTATCCACACGTACGCCCACTCATCCCAGGCCTTTGTATCATGAGAGTACTCTCTGATATAACCCAAATCGTGTAGTAGATGCAGCCAGGTCGAAGTGTCGGGTACACTCTGGTGTCGACGGAGATACACCGGATATAATTCACGAAGAAGGCATTACTGCCAATGTTACTGATGGATGGAGAGCGGCGGAGTGTCCACACGGTACACCAATGGTCTGCCCGCCAAGCCACGCTGACCAACAACACAAGCAGCAGATCACCATCCGACTTCACAAGGTAGAACTTCTGATGTCCAAGTTCTGGAAATGAAATTAGTGTCTCGACAGTGCTCGCGCGCTGCTGCAACTGTACATTGGTGCACACTATTCTTCCGTTCTCAAAATTGTCCACAGCTACTGCATACAGTTCACCATTGAACGGGGTAATGCAACGCAGACAATGGTTCTTGATCTAAAATCTTTCTTCTCCCCAATGTTCATGTATATTCTTAGTTGGAGTGCTCTCATCGACCCAACCAATTTCCGACGGGTAATGTGCGGCAACGAAGACCATAGTCGGGGATTTGATAACAACGACTGATTTCAGACAAACAGATGGCATCTGCGCCTCAAACATAGTGTTCGATTTCTTTGTGAGTGGGTTCAGAAGCCGTATCTTGTGCGGCGGGTTCTTGGGCAAGCACGATGACGCCACGGCAAAATCCGACGAAGTAGTATCTGGGCAAGCACGATAACATTCAGCACTAAGATGTTTAAGATTGAAAATAAAAAGGTAGATATGGAGGAAGTTGAACCTTGTATGAACTTCCGATAGATCTATGGTGACGTAGCGTGATGTGCCGAGTTGGAGGAAGGTGAACTCAGCGACGCGTGGAAGGGCGTGGTCTAGCATGATCCATTCGTCGAGGTGCACGTCGGGCTCAGGCAAACCTGAGCGCCAATTTCTACAGACTTGCCTCATGGCAGAGTAGGTGTCGGCGTACTCCTCGTTCGCCAGCAAGCAGTCCGCGATCTTGTGAAGTGGTCCGTCAGCCGAGAGAGAGGCCCAGTTCACGGAGGAGCCGCTTGGATGCGCCGCCCGAGGCGACGCGCTCGGGCGGCGACAGCTCGGCGGCCGGCTTGGCGGCGACGGCTGGGAGGCGACGGGCGCGGAGCGGCGGGCCGGAGGCGGCGGCGCGACGCATTCTTCTCCCTCGCCGGCAGGGTAGCGTGCGTACGGCGGTTGGGGTTTTCGATTTGGAGAAGTTGATGGGACGTGAGTGGGCGCCGGAACCGTACCTGAGGATCACGAGCACTTGAAATCAACAGATATCGATTAAACGTCCTCCACGACGGCGTGACAAATCACACACGTGATGCCAGAGGAATTAACACGAGCGGTAACATTACAACATGATTACAATAGAGCCCACAAGAGACTTATATTACAACAACGACTCCAACGAGTCAAGATACAAATATACAATACAAAGATCCAACTCATACAGAAGATCAAACACGTCCGAGTACGGACAAGATACAAATTGGACTAAGAGTCCTGAAGATAACCAGTGGCGTCCATAACCCTGCCCAGGCCAAGCCGGAAGGGTAACCTTGCTAACGTCGTCATCTCGTACCTGCCAAAGTTGGGCCATCGGTTGCCGACAAAAGGGAGGAAGCAAAAGAGAAAGGGGAAAGGCGAGAAGTAGAACAGGGACGAACTCCGGCACGTACTAGCGAGACTAGAAATGGCTATGCTCGCGGGACGAGTATAATATATCGCCTGGGCTATATGGTAGGTTTAGCGGCAGCAAAACTATAACCAATAGAGACACGCTACAACATCCGTCTACTAGAGAGAAGATAAGAGAGCGCACAAGGTAACATATAAATACTACACAAACATAACCCAGCCAATTACACATATCCCCTTCAACAAAGCGAAGAGGCAATGTAAAAGGCACTCAACGGTGGACAAGTTTTATTAGGTACCGGTTGTAGTAATGCTATATTACTACGCAAGTTATTAGCAAATTATTATCAACAACATAAAGGTGTAAGTTGTTCTATGATCGAGCTATACAATTCCAAGTCGTCCATAACCGCGGACACGGCTTATCGATAAGATGTACACCCTGCAGGGGTTGCCCAAATGTAACCATACGCATGCTCGACCCACTTACGACAGTGGATGTCTCACAACAAGACCGTTCCCAGTCCAACAAGAAAGTCTAGGGGGCCACCGACTAAGCTACCCGTGACGAAGTCCGGCCGTACTCCGAGACGGACTCGGGGTTTGCGTCGCGGCTAGGCGTGCAAACCACACCTCTAACGTCCCGCGGTGCAGTCAGAATATAAACACCAGAAACAGGAAGTAAACACGAAAGGCATTAAGTAAAGCATGGCATACATGGCATAGGCAAATAAAACCAAGGTTGTGGCCCCCTTCAACTGACTTGAGAAAAGGTAATGGGTGAGGGGGGTCCCAATAAACGTCCCACGGGTAGAGCGCTCAATCTCGGAACAGATAACAAGAACTCGGGTCCTAGGGGACATTAGCGAGTCAAAGTTCGATGCTTTCGCAAAGGGGCTCACAGATGCCTCTGCTTACAATTTTAGTTGTTAACAATAAAGTAAATTATGAATATCACTGATAGAGCATGTGATAACCTCCCAACAACCCAACATATCCCGATAACAGATCCGAGATAAACAACAGAACCTAAACACGCCTACGACTCGCAAGGCTCAAACATCAAGCAACGGCTATGGTTAAGGAATGATACATATAGGATTATTATGGTAAACAAGTGGAATAGGACACGTGACTCGATAAAGAAGCGCAACATAAGGATAGCAATGCGAGGGAGAGTAGGTGAAGAGAGAGGGCTCGCCTGTGAAAAGCAGAAGAAGAACTTGTCGGAGAACTCGTCGTATCTCACACACCACTTCGCGTTCCTATCCGAGAAGAAGCAAATGCTGGACAAACAACGTATGCAAGTATTACTACTACGGATAAAGAAGATCCAGCATGATCAAGATGATATGCATGGCATGGCAAAAATGGTGCAATGCAACTTATCCAAATTAATCGGAGTCGGAACCCCGGACAAACAATTTAGATTGGAGTTGCATTTTCTACCGTCAAAGTTAAGTGTTGATTAGTATGGCAAGACATGGCAGAGGTGGGCTACTTCAAAATTAAACGGAGCGGGGAAAACCATAGTCGGTGTCCGAAATACTCCGCATATATGTGAGGTGAGATGCACGAACTATCAACGCGTGACATGATGCGAGATGCAAACAGGCATATGGATGGCATATTCATGTTCAGCACATTTTTCTGATCAATTTTCATATATAACACATTTTATTTTGAATTACAGAATAAAAGTTATTAACAGATTAGTTTTTAGTATTTAAATATAGAAAACAGATTTTATTTTAAATAGAAAAGGGCACGGATATAATTTTCGAAAGGGGGAAGGACCCCGGGTTGATTTACAAAGGTGCAGGGGGTTTTCAACAAAACCGTCCGCGCCAGGGGTGGCGGTTAGGTTTCCAAACATGGCAGGGGCCTGGATGCAAAAGCATCCAGATCCAGATCTGGGAAACGGTTTCTCACCAGCGCGGGATCTAGCCCGAGGCGCTGACAGGTGGGGCCGGGAGGTCGAGGTGGCGGATGACGTGGCGAAGCTTGCACTGCCTGCACCCCAACTGTTCGACGGAAAGGGATGTCGCGCGCGTCGCAGGTGCTGGCGGTCACCGTGCCCTGGCGTCGCAGGCGCGGGCGATGAGGAGGTCTCCAGGATGCGCGCGTGGTCGTGTTCCACTCGTCTCGTCGGCGCGGACCAAGAGGGAGAGGCGCCGTCGTCGGGGAGCGCCGGAAGTTCGCCGGCGGTGAGGATCTGCGAGGCACGGGTCGGCACCGACATGAGAAAGAAGAAGGAGGAAGCAAGGGGAAGAACGGAGGTGTCCAGGGGGTCGAGGAGGTTACCCCGAGCACGGTGGTGTGGTCGAGGTCGCCGGAGGGTGACCACGGCGGCCGGAATCGTCGTCGGAGCACGGCGGCCGTGGCGAAGAAACGGCGACCGTGTCGTCAGCACAGGGCGTGGTGGGTCGATTCCTTGGACGAGGGTGATCGTGGCGACGAGGCGGAGCTCCTGGTGCTCTCGGCATGGCGAGGGGTGGCCGGAGATGGGTGGGCACGGTGGTGCTGCGGCGGGGCTCACAGGAAAAGCAGGAGGGAGGGGGAAACGGCGGCGCGAGGGAGGAGAGGGGAACTAGGGTTTGCAGAGAGGTGGGGCGCGGCTTTAAGGAGGGGAAAAGCAAGAGGGGGAGCAGGTGAGGCGTGGATGTGCGTGCGTCTGGGGAAAGTGGGCACGCCGGGGGAAGGGAAGAAGACCAGGAGGAGAAGGGGTACGGGGTGGGCTGGGAGGAAAGTGGGATGCTGGGGGGAGGAAGAGAGATGGGCCAGAGGGAGAGAGAGGCCCAGAGGAGGGGTTGTTTGGAAAACTATTGCAAAAACAAAATAGAACAAAACCAATTTTATTTTAAAGTAGGAAAATATCTGAAGATATTTATTTTGGTTTGTAGTATTGGTTTTAGGGTTTGGTTAAATGAAAAGACATAGAGGAGGTTTATTTTATAAACCATATGAGAGGGGAAAATGAAATAGTTTTTATTTAAAATAATTTTATTTTGTTAAAATCATGTGGATGATATGATGCATGATGACATGATGATGCATAAAAGAAAAGAACAAGCAAAATCTATTAGGGGTACTACCCGGGGCCGTTACATGAGAGGGGTGGTTTCGTGCGTGAGCGAGAATGAGACGACTGTGTGCAGAGGGAGGGAGGGGCTTACGCGTCCTAAATGCGAATGCGACCCGCGTCCTACGCGTCCACTATTTGCACGTCTGCACCGCGACACGCGTTAACAATGGCACGTCTTTCACTTCTGCACCGCAACACGCGTCTCGAGTAACCTGGAAATTTAGATATACTCAGGTATAGCCTCGAGTCATATACTAGCATTTTGTGTGCTCAGTTTTCTCCTTGAGTGCTAATACTGGCTAGTGCAATATACTCAGTTTTACCCTCAAGTGGCTGGTCATGAGAGTCAACAAATGGGATTAACTAGTTAAATGAGTTATTTAATGTGCAAAAAATTCCGAAAAAGAGTGGCACTTACTAATGGAGTCTTTACCACAAATTGCCACTTCTCAAATCATAGATAAATCATAGAAAAATCAAGTTTCACCACAAATTGCCACTTCTCAAATCACCTAGTAGCTATGAAGGTGCATGGTTTTCCATATTAAGCCCTACCCAAAACAGCTTTCCCCAAAACATACTTTGTCTGAATGAGGCCATAATTTCACACTCATGTAGATTTGTATTACAAATAGTTTGAGGTAGGCCAAGATGGGTTTCATTGTACAAAACACGCATTTTCCAATTTTTAAATCTCATATTTGAATCCTTAGTCTGTTTACTACTCACTTGCCCTTGGTTTCTTGATACTACTAGTTTTGCCCTCTCCCTTCACAAACTCTGACGCCCAACATTGCCCCGATTGGTCTAGCCCATGTCACGCGGATCGTGCCCGACGACCGTTGATCGTATGATCTAATGGGCAGGATAACCCCTATCTCTCTCTGGCCGGGGCCACCACCCTCTCTCTCTGTCGGCGGTTAGTTCCACCTCTATGTATGCGAAAGGGCGGTTACCCAGCTAAAGTTTGGTTTTCTGCATTATTTTTCACGAGCTAAATTATAAACTCTTTTTAGGCATTACTTTTCACGCAAAAAATGATAAACCATCACCTATTTGTTGTAGCCATTACTTTTCACGAAAAAAAATGATAAACCATCACCGATTTATTGTAGCCATTACTTTTCACGCAAAAAAATGATACACCATCACCCATTTCTTGTAGCCATTACTTTCCACGCAAAAAATGATAAACCATCACCGATTTTGTTGTAGCCATTACTTTTCACGCAAAAAAAGATACACCATCACCCATTTCTTGTAGCCATTACTTTCCACGCAAAAAACGATAAACCATCACCGATTTTGTTGTAGCCATTATTTTCACGCAAAAAATGATACACCATCACCCATTTCTTGTACCCATTACTTTTCAGGCAAAAAACGATAAACCATCACTGATTTTGTTGTAGCCATTACTTTTCACGCAAAAAAATGATACACCATCACCCATTTCTTGTACCCATTACTTTTCACGCAAAAAACGATAAACCATCACCGATTTTGTTGTAGCCATTACTTTTCACGCAAAAAATGATACACCATCACCCATTTCTTGTAGTCATTACTTTTCTTTTAAGCATTACTTTTCGCGGTAAAATGATAAACTATATCACGAAGTTCCATTTCCGTCAACATAGTCCGCATTACTTTTTTTGTTGAGATATATACCCCCACAACGGTCGTCTCCTCCTTAATTTATTGTGTGTAAACCCCCACAACGGTCATCTCCTCCTTATTTTATTGTGTAAACCCTACAACGGTCTTCTCTCCCTTATAAACACCCACACGGCCATCCCTTGTGTCAATAGGTTCTGCCTCTCTCTTCTTCGTTCACATACACTTGATCCATTGCCATGGCTTCCACGTCTCGGACACGGACCGGAAGGGGAAGGGGAAGGGGAAGGGGAAGGGGAAGGGGAAGGGGAAGTGGAAGTGGATCATCATCATTGCCACCACCACCGTCAACACTGCCATTGATCATAGAGGAGTTCTTCATCGCCGCCTATGAAGACCCTTGGTCAAGAAGGTACGTACGCGTTCCCACATATATGATGCATGTGATTAATTATGGGCATGTTCTAAAAAATCTTTAATTTCAAGGGTTCCCTAATTTCAAACGATCGGCGCTCGATCTCTTTGCAGGAACTCCCAAAAAAAGTTGCGGACTATCTTGACGGCAAGGAGCCAGCTAAGGTGTATCTGCGAGCAGCTGACTGCGGTCCTCGTCTCTGGACCGTGAGGTCCTCTTTGACGGACAAGGCCGGATGTACCTCGACAAGGGCTGGGAGAAATTCGCCATCGCGCACGGTGTGGATTTCGGCTGCTACGTACACTTCAAATATGAAGGCGATGATGTGCTAACAGTGAAGGTGTTCGACGGAACAATGTGCAGGAGGTACTACTACTCAGACGACGAAGATACTGACGATGAAAGCGACGATGACGTGAAGCCATGCATCCATCCCCTTTAGATAATTAAGGGGATTATGACCAAGAATATATATGTAGCTTCATATGCATCGATTTAGAGATCTAGCTATTTTCTATATTTATGCATGTAAAAAATATATCACATTTCCACTATTATTCGAGCACCACATCCTCCAAACGATGCCGATGCCGATGCCGATATCGGTATGGTCAGAACGGCTATGCTCGCCGCCACTGCTAGGTCAACGTCGGGATGCACAATGTTTAGCATAAGAGTCACTTTAGATTAAGCTGCGAAAATAGTCACCTGCCATGGGCTGAGGCGGCCCCACAGAGCGGCTCTATATTATATTCTCTAAATAAAATAGACGACCACAGCGGACATTGGCTGCGGAGGCCCCACAGAGCGGCAATATATAATTTTCTATAAATAAATAGATGATCACTGGTCATTGGCTGCGGCAGCCCCATAGAGCGGCCCCATTTGTCATTGGCAGCACCGTATACAATCAGGAAATAAACGGCCCACGCGTCAGCGGTAGATGGATGGATACCCGTCGGCACGAGACGGTCGGAGAGGAACCGACCTCACGGTAGCAGTAAGGCCTCGACCTGACGGCAACCCGCGTCTTCGAGGGGTTTCAAACTAGAGGGAGAGGAAAACTGAGGAAAAACTAACGAGCTGGGGAAAACTGAGTACAACTAACGACGCAGGGGCACGAAAATAGAAAACCCAAAGGAATAATAAGCTAATAAAACTATCGACAGTTTTTCCTTGCTGCGACTATTTGGTTCAGTAAAATTCGTTACACTGCAATACGAAAAGATGCTCTCAGTGACCAATACTCAGTTAGGTACAATGGTCAGTTGGTAACTCGGGGACCCGTGCCCTCCTGCGTCGCTCCCGTGGGCGACGGGGAGGGAACCCTAGCCTCCCCCACCTCCAGCCCCCCTCCTCCTCCCCTCCCCTCTCCTCGCCGCCGCCGGACGGCGTCGCCGGGCAAAGCCTGGGCGCTGGCGGCGGCGGGGCTCTCCTTCCCCCTCGCGCGGAGAAACGGCACGGGTCGTGGCGGCCGTCGAGGGCGGCGTGCTTGGCGAGGGGCGCGGCGCGGTCGGATCTCCGGCGGCGTGGTGACCTCGTGCTCGGGCGGGCGTGCTCGGGAGGGCGTGCTGCCGGCTGCAGCCGCGGCGGTGGCGGCTTTCCTCGAGCGGCGCGGGCTCGGCCCCATTCTCTGGCGGCGGGGGTCGGCCTAGCAGCAGTGGTGGCGGAGCTGCAGGGTCTGGTTGGGACGGCGGCGACCTCCGGCGGCGCGGTGCGGCAGTAGGACGACGCAGGTGAGATCTGGGCCCGATCTGGGCCAGGCGGGCAAGATCTAGGCCCGATCTGGGCCTCACGGGCTCCTGCTGTGTGTCGGTCGCATCTCGCGGTGGCGCCGAGTCTGGGAGGTGGCAGTGCCTCTCCTCCGACTACCGCGCGACCGGAGGCCATACCGGGGCCAGGCGGGCCTTCGGTTGGCAGCCACCGCATGCCGGGTTGGATGCTCTCTGTTCCCTGTCCGGTCACTGCCGCTCTTGCCCTCACTACTGGTCTGGCTGGAGGCTGCTGCCGGCGGATGGGATGAGCTTGGATGCCGGGGCGGCGGCCCTGGAAACTGCACGGTCGGCTCTTCGGCGGGCGACGTAGCGGTGGTGGTGGCTTTACTCCTAGGTCATGGGGATGGCGTGGAGTGGGCGGCGGGGTTTCCGGGCGTTGGTGCTGCTTCGGCAGTGGCGGCTCCCAGACCATGTCTCGGAGGCTTTGTTTGGTGTCGGCGGGCTGCCCATGGTTCCGTTGGTGTGGTGGGAGTTGATTTCGGGCGAAAGCCCAGCGCTTTTGCGCCAACGGTGACGGCGACTGTGGGTGTCATGTCCCTCTTGGGGGCACCGTTGTGGTCGCTCCCCCACGCTAGAGCTCCGGGTGAAAACCTTTGACCATTCTCGGTCTCGACAGCGGCGGCGCCTAGCGTCGTCACCCTCTTGGGGCCGTCGTCGTGGAGCTTGGGTACCTTCGGCGGGGCATGATCAGATCCTCTTTTGGTGCTCTCCGTCCCGACGTAGGGCGGACTCAGCAGCCTCTAATGTCTACTCACGCTTCTTTTCCTGTAGACAGTGTTGGGCCTCCAAGAGCAGAGGTTTGTAGAACAGCAGCAAGTTTTCTCTTAAGTGGATCACCCAAGGTTTATCAAACTCGGGGAGGAAGAGGTCAAAGATATCCCTCTCAAGCAACCTCAATCACGATACAAGAAGTCTCTTGTGTTCCCAACACACCTAATACACTTGTCGATGTATAGGTGCACTAGTTCGCGAAGAGATAGTGAAATACAAGTAGTATGGATGTATATGAGTGGTAATAGTAATCTGAATAAAATATGGCGAGTAAACATGCAAGACATTAAGTAAGGTGTTTCGATGTTTGGAAACAAGGCCTAGGGATCATACTTTCACTAGTGGACACTCTCAACATTGATCGCATAATAAATAATAACTTCTCTCATTTGTGCTACATACACTCTTGTTGGATGATGAACACCATTCGTTGTAGGGCTACAAGAGCCCCTCAAGCGGAGTTAACAAGCGCCACAACATTCGGCATTCATATTTAAGTAACCTTAGAGCATAATAGATCTTCGCAAAATAAACCGAGTACTAACATAGCATACACACTGTCACCATTACACTATGAAAGGAGTAGATCACATCAATACTATCATAGCGATAATCAACTCCATAACCTACAAGTTATGATCATAATCTACGACAAGAACCACACGATGCACACTCTGTCACCATTACACCATGCAGGAGGAATAGACTACTTTAATAACATCACATGAGTAGCACATAGACTAGTAGCGATACAAAGCTCATCATATAGATCTCAATCATGTAAGGCAATTCACGAGATCATTGTATTGGTCAGAGAGATTAACCACATTACACGTGAGAACCCTGGGGGGAGAACTACTCCTCCTCATCATGGGAGACGGCGTGGCGGTGAAGATGGTGGTGGTGTCGATGGAGAAGCCTTCCCGGGGGCACTTCCCAGTCCAGGCGGTCAAGCTTGGGGAGATCGATACGTCCATTTTGCATCACTATTTTATATCATAATTTGCCGTTATTCATTGATATATTTCATATTTAGAGATGATACTTATGTTATTTCATCTATTTTGCATGTTTCATGATCGTTGGAGAATTATTCACCGGAGTCGGATTCTGCTGGAAAAAGCACCGTCGAGATACCATATTTGAAGATCAACAATTGACGGGAATTATACGAAAATTCCTATTTTTCCGGAAGACGAAGGGAGCCAAAAGGAGGGGCGAGAGGGGCACGATGGCCCCCATAGCGGCGCGGGCCTGGCCTGGCAGCGCAACATGGGAAGGAGACCAGCCTCGCCGCCTCTCCTTCGCGTACTTCTTCGTCCCGAAAACCTAAGACCCAGGGAGTACCTAGGGACAGAGCCGCCTCTGTGGGCGGAGAAACACCAGAGAAAAGAGCTCTCCATTGAGGAGAACCGGCAAATTCCCTGGAGGGGAAATCAACGCCATCGCCATCGTCATCGAGTGGACATCATCTCCATCATCATCATCATCATCATCATCATCATCTCCATCATCTACACCGCCATCTCCACCGCTGCATCTCGTCAACGATTTGGGTTGGATATTGATTGTTTGATAGGGGAAACTCTCCGGTGTTGATTACTACTTGTTATTGATGCTATTGAGTGAAACCATTGAACCAAGGTTTATGTTCAGATTGTTATTCATCATCATATCACCTCTGATCATGTTCCATATGATGTCTCGTGAGTAGTTCGTTTAGTTCTTGAGGACATGGGTGAAGTCTAAATGTTAGTAGTGAATTATTGTTGAGTAGTATTCAATGTTATGATATTTAAGTTGTGGTGTTACTCTTCTAGTGGTGTCATGTAAACGCCGACTACATGATACTTCACCTTTATGGGCCTAGGGGAGTGCATCTTGTATTCGTTTGCTAATTGTGGGGTTGCAGGAGAGAGACCTAAACCCCGTTAGTATATCGGTGCGGGAGGGATAGCAGGATCTCAGAGTTTAAGGCCGTGGTTAGATTTATCTTAATTACTTTCTTGATTTGCGGATGCTTGCAAGGGGTATAATCACAAGTATGTATTAGTCATAGGAAGGCGGTGCATTAGTTAGGTTCACCCACACAACACTTATCAAAACAATGAAGATTAATCAGCCGTATGAAGCGAAAGCACTAGACTAAAATCCGTGTGTCCTCAAGAACGTTTGGTCATTATAAGTAAACAAACCGGCTTGTCCTTTGTGCTAAAAAGTTGGGCCACTCGCTGCAATTATTTCTCTCGTATTTTATTTACTTGTACTTTATTTATCTGCAATATCAAAACCCCTGAATACTTGTCCGAGCATTTACGGTGAATCCTTCATCGAAACTGCTTGTCAACACCTTCTGCTCTCGTTGGGTTCGACACTCTTATTTATCGAAACCTACGATACACCCCTATACTTGTGGGTCATCAAGACTATTTTCTGGCCGTTGCCGGGGTGTGAAGCGCTATTGGTAAGTGGAATTGGTAAGGAAACTTTACCGTGCTGATTTTGTTTCTGCCTGCTGCTATAAGTCATTATGGAGAGATCTTCCTTGAATTTCTATTTGGGAAATCTACTACTACTGCAACGGTAGTGGATGAGGCGCCAGGTGAGGAAGTAATACCATATAAAATACCTATGAAAATTATTGAACGTGTTGTGGATAACCGCTATGAAGGGGATGGAACCGTTCATCCTGGAGATCATTTACTGTTTTTACATGAATTATGCGGGTTATTCAAATGTGCAGTATTTCAATGGATGAAGTTAGGAAGAAATTATTTGTTATGTCGCTATCTGGTAAAGCGGCGCATTGGTATAAACTGCTGAAGGATGGGCGTTCTCTTGATTGGAAGGATATTGTGCCTCTATTTTACTCTAAATTTTATCCTCCAAGTGAAATTCACAAAGACCGCAACCGTATATATAATTTCTGGCCTCATGATGGAGAGAGTATTGCCCAAGCGTGGGGGAGATTGAAGTCTTTAATGCTCAAATGCCCCATTCATGAGCTTCCTGGTAATAATATTATTATTGATAATTTCTATGCAAGACTTTCTTTTCAAGATAAAACCTTGCTGGATACTGCTATGGATCATTCACGCGCAATAAAGAAGAGTTTAAATGGGATCTTCTTGATCGAATCCAGAAAATACGAAGGTTGGGAGAACGACAAAGGTAGAGTGTCGGGTATAAATTATAATTATGAATGCATTATTGAAACTTTTATGGATACGATGAATATCGTAATATGAGTGCTACATATGGTCTTGACTCAAGTTGTTGCAAATATTTATAAAGCCTTTGCCTCTCATTTTGAATTGCCTAGGAAGAATTTTGATAAGTATCATGAACCATATAAAGATAAAGTTGATTCACCTAAAGGTAAATGTATTGAAATTAAAACTGTTGATCATATTCTTCTGAAGCTTATATTGAAAAAACTCCTTTCCACTGCTAAAATGAAGGAGTATTCTGTTATAACTAGTGTAGTTAATAAAAGTGCAAAGAAACCCATAGAACCAGAAGAACAAATAAAAGTTGAACCTATTTGTTGCAATAGTTAAAGATCTTGTTATTGAAAATGTGGAAGATGGTCATATTATTTTTGTGAAGATGCTTCTAATATTGTTTCGCATCCTAATAAGTCTATGAAAGCCAGTGTTCCTGTGCTCTCTGTTCGAATTGGTGATCATTGCTATTATGGTTTATGTGACATTGGTGCAAGTATTAGTGCCATTCCTTATGAGCTCTACACGGAAATTATGCATGAAATTGGTTCTTGTTAACTTGAAGATATTGATGTGGTTATTCGGCTAGCTAATAGAGAAACTATCTCTCCCATTGGTATTGTTCGAGATGTTGAAGTTCTATGTGGTAAGATTAAATATCCTGCTGACTTTTTGGTACTTGGTTCTGTTGCTAGTAAGTTTTGTCCTATTATTTTTGGTAGACCTTTTCTAAATACATGTGGAGCTATTATAGATTGCAAGAAAGAGAGAAATTGTTACTAAATTTGTTGGTGAATCTTATGAGTTTAACTTCTCTAAATTTGCCAAAACTCCTATAAAGCTGATTTGCCTAATGATGATTTTAGAGTTGAACAGTGTGCATCTATTGCTCTTGCTCCTAGTAATCCTTTGCAGCAACATTTGGAGAATAGTGAGTGAAGTTTTTAGGGAAGAAAGGGATGAGCTTGATGAAATTTTCCTTCGTCAACCTATTCTTAAACATGACTTACCGGTTGAAGATTTAGGTGTAACACCACCACCAAAGGAAGATCATGTATTTGATTTGAAACCATTACCTGATAATCTTAAGTATGCTTATATTGATGAAAGAAAACATATCCTGTTATCATTAGTGCTAAGCTTTCAGATATTGAGGAAGAAAGGTTATTGGAAATACTGAAGAAGCACCGAGGAGCTATTGGCTATACTCTTGATGATTTGAAGGGGATTTCTCCCGCTATTTGCCAACATGCTATTAATATAGAAGATGGTGCAAAACCTATTGTTGAACATCAGCGTCGTCTAATTCCCAAGATGAAGGATGTGGTAAGAAATGAGGTATTAAAACTTCTTGAAGCCGGTATTATATATCCTATTGCTGATAGTAGATGGGTTAGTCCTGTGCATTGTGTTCCTAAGAAAGGAGGTATAACTGTTGTGCCTAATGATAATGATGACTTATTCCTCAAAGAGTAGTTGTAGGGTACAGAATGTGCATTGATTTTCAAAAAGTTAATAAAGTTACTAAGAAAGATCATTACCCTTTATCTTTTATTGATCAAATGTTAGAAAGGTTGTCTAAAAATACTCATTTCTGTTTTCTTGATGGATATTCTGGGTTTTCACAAATTGTTGTTAGAGCTAAAGATCAAGAGAAAACCACTTTCACTTGTCCCTATGGAACTTATGCTTATAGGCGTATGCCTTTTGGTTTATGTAATGCTCTGCTACTTTTCAAAGATGCATGTCTGCTATTTTTCATGGCTTTTGTGAGAAGATTGTTGAGGTATTCATGGATGATTTTTCCGTATGGGAATTCTTTTGATAATTGCTTGCGAAACCTTGATAAAGTTTTGGAGAGATGTGAAGAAACTAACCTTGTTCTTAATTGGGAGAAATGCCACTTTATGGTTAATGAAGGAATTGTATTGGGACAAAAAATTCGAGAGAGGTATTGAAGTTGATAGAGCTAAAGTTGAAGCAATTGAGAAGATGCCCTATCCTAGGGATGTTAAAGGTATTCGTAGTATTCTTGGTCATGCTGGTTTTATAGGAGGTTTATTAAAGATTTCTCTAAAATTTCAAAGCCTCTTACTAATCTTCTTCAAAAGATGTACCTTTCGTTTTTGATGATGATTGTAAGGAAGCTTTGAAACTCTAAAGAAAGCCTTAACAACTGCTCCTATAGTTGAACCTCCTGATTGGAATTTGCCTTTTGAAATTATGTGCGATGCTAGTGATTTTGCTGTAGGTGTTGTCCTTGGACAGCGAGTAGATAAAAAATTGAATGTTATTCATTATGCTAGTAAAACTCTAGGATGCTCAAAGAAATTATGCTACAAGAGAAAGAGTTATTAGCAGTAGTTTTTGCATGTGACAAGTTTAGACCCTATATTGTTGATTCAAAAGTCACAATTCATACTGATCATGCTGCGATTAGGTACCTTATGGAAAAGAAAGATGCTAAGCCAAGGCTTATTAGATGGGTGCTTCTTTTGCAGGAATTTGATTTACATATTGTAGATAGGAAAGGTGCTGATAATCCTGTTGCTGATAATTTGTCTAGATTGGAAAATATTACCTATGATCCTATTCATGTTAATGATAGTTTTCCAAATGAACAATTGGCTGTAATAAAGGTGAGCTCGCGAGAGAGCCCTTGGTATGCTGATTATGCTAACTTTATTGTTTCAAGTACTTGCCTCCAACCTTTTCAGCTCAGCAAAGGAGGAAATTATTTTATGATTTAAGGCATTATTTTTGGGATGACCCACACTTATATAAAGAAGGAGTGGATGGTATTATGCGAAGATGTGTCCCAGAATATGAACAACAAGAGATATTGAGTAAATGCCATGGTAGTGTTTATGGAGGACATCAAGCCGGAGATAGAACCGCACAAAAGTTTCTACAATCAGGTTTTTATTGGCCGACACTTTTCAAGATGCAAGGAAGTTTATCTTATCTTGTGATGAATGTCAAAGAGTTGGTAATATCTCTAGACGCAATGAAATGCCTATGAATTATACTCTTGTTATTGAACCATTTGATTGTTGGGGATTCGACTTCATGGGTCTTTTCCCTTCTTCAGAAGGTAACACTCATATACTTGTCGCTGTTGATTATGTTACTAAATGGGTAGAAGATATACCTACAAAAAGTGCTGATGGTGAGACCTCTATAAAAATGCTTGTAGATATTATATTTCCTAGATTTGGAGTACCTAGATATATTATGACTGATGGAGGTTCTCATTTTATTCATGGTGGTTTTAGAAAAACTCTTGCCAAATATGGTATTAATCATAGAATTGCTTCAGCTTATCATCCTCAAACTAGTGGGCAGGTAGAATTATCAAATAGAGAAATTAAAGCTATTTTGGGAAAGACTGTTAATAAATCTAGAAAGAATTGGGCTAGTAAGTTAAAGGAAGCATTGTGGGCCTATAGAACTGCTTATAAAAATCCTATGGGAATGTCTCCTTATAAAATGGTTTATGGAAAAGCTTGTCATTTACCTTTAGAACTAGAGCACAAAGCTTATTGGGCTGTAAGAGAACTTAATAAAGATTTTAAACTTGCCGGTAAGAAGAGGTTGCTACAATTGAGTTATTTAGATGAATGGAGAAGTGAAGCTTATGAAAATGCTAAACTTTTTAAGGAGAAAGTTAAGAAGTGGCATGATAGAATAATTATTAAAAGAGAATTTAATGTTGGAGACAAAGTCCTATTGTATCGGTCTCGTCTCAGATTTTTTGCGGAGAAATTACTCTCAAAATGGGAAGGACCATATGTTATTGAGGAGGTCTATCGTTCAGGAGCAATAAAAATTAGCTCTTTGGAAGGTAACCACGCAAGTAGTGAATGGACAAAGACTCAAGCATTATATTTCTGGAGATTCTTATAATGAAGATATTGATATTATTCAAGTGATAACTCCGGAAGCTTTCATCAAAGATCAAATTGACAGTTCTGCAGAGTCCGACTTTGAATAGGTAACAGTTTTAATAATAAAAGTTCGCGTTTAACTTTCCGAACAATATTTCTGCTGTTTATGGAAAATATGAAAAATTACGGGATCGAAACGAGTGGAGGAGACGCAAGAGGCCCGTCACCATAGGCCGGCGCGGCCCCACCCTGGCCGCGCCGCCCTATGGTGACAGCCCCTCGACGTCCCGTTTCCACTCGTTTCGACCGGAACCTTCCTTTTGTCGTAAAAATTTGCTATATAATCCCCTGGACCCCTGGAGGTCCGTATATCGTTTTCTCGTCGTGTTTTGTTTCGAGCTGTTTTCTGCCAGGATCTGTTTTGATTTAGAAGCACCATGGTCTCCAACAATGATAGGGCAAAGATGGCCGATCTTTCGATGAGACGTGGATAATGTCGATTTGTTGGTGGAGTTCGTGCTTGACGATCCGACTACACGTGCCAAGCTCGTGCGCCAATGCAATCGCTAGGACAATCTCCGGGAGTTACCGATCTTGCGGATGCACGATCAGCCTGACCAGCGAGGGTCTTACTACCTGAAATCGAGAACAAGTAAGAACTAATATTGCAATTAGAATATTGCGGATATAGATGAAAGCTTTATTGAAAAGGTGGGATTCCGAATAGTCGGTCTTGTTCTGGGCGTTGGCCTCAAAAGAAATACACGAGAGTTGCAGCAATGGCTAACTTTTAGTCTAATCAAAATCCAAGTTTTAACTAAAAAAGCTAGCTATTTATTGGCGGCCAAACACCTGGTTGTACTCGATTGGAAGTCTCCGTGCTCGGTCTGGTCGTGGTCTTCCTGGAGTCTTGCGGGGATGCGGCCGATAGGAGCTGGCCCAAAGCCTGAGCGATCTCACGCGTGAGCCAAAGTCCAATTCTTCTTACATGTATCTATTTAAACACTTCATGGTACATGCATACATGCACACACGATGATACATGTGCATCTCCTTTTATTGCATGTAGGTATATGTATCTTCTCTGGTACATGTAGCTTCTCTGGTAGGCCACGTCCAAGTGTCCGTGTATACATCTGTCTCGTATTTTAACACGTGGCTTATACAAATCTTCAGAGCATCTGTATATAATAAAAATAGGTGTTGTATCTTTATCTTTATTTATAAAATAGTATAAAAAATATTAGTAGTAGAAATCACCTGAGAAATACATTTGACTATACTGCATATGGTCGTATCAGAGGTATTCTTGTCCACATCATCCTCCCTTTCTTGAAAGTAAAGCCGTCCTCGGCGATGTTTATTCTGTAAACATACTAACAAAAGAGCAAATGTGTGCGCATGGTATATATATATGTCATCCATTTTAACTGCTTTTTTATGTGGCACTTTTTTTGTTTCACAAGAACAAAACTCGTAGTAGTTCAAAAAATCATTATTCTTATTCCAAAAGCAATGATCACAACTTAGTTTCGTCATATATGTGATGCACAGAATAGTAGTATCTTGTAAACTACAGTACTCGTCGCTAAACCATCCCAACACTTGCACGCTAAAATTCAAAAACTCCAAATGTCTAGACACATCATGCTTAGAAAAGTAATACTTTATGAAGCTATTCCGGCCATAATCAATATCATTGTTGGAGGTCATATCAAAACGACTCAGCACATATATTCTTTTATTATCTTGCGAATTAAAAAGGTCATCACATGTAATGCAAATTCTATGCACCAAAAATTTATTGTCTACGTCATACTCTCCAATCAAATTGAAAGTAAACTCAGGGGTATACACACTTTTTAAATATGTGAGTTCAGCAATCTTATTTGTAGCATGAGACAAAGACAAAGGAGAATCCAATATAATAGACCACAAAGAAGTATCATCATGACGTAGCAATTTTATGTGATCCAAATCAGATTTAGTATTTATGTCATAAGATCCAATTTCAGCATCAACCAATTCCTTGTTTCCACGGATATCAATACACAAGTTAACTTTAGGCACAGGTGCACTAAAAATACCATCTATATCACTTGTTTGATTACAAGATACATGAAGATCAATAGCACAATCTTTTAGACCATGTTCATTCTCATCATCAATTATTTCAGTGTGGGCACTCAGATTTAAAGAGGGATTAAAATGAGCAATAGGTGCACCCAGAACATAACCTATCTCAGTTGTTTGATCACAAGGTACATGCAAATCAATGACGAGATCCTCTAATACAGGCGACATGACCAAATCATTAGCTAACTCAACACATGATATATTTAAGTCAACAAGTGAATCATCAATCTCATGTGGAGGAACACAATCAATACCTTTACTATTACCTTGTAAGCCTAACTCACTTGGTGTTGGTACTGTTGTTGGTGACGCGTCAGAAGATGCTAGTGGAGTAGCCTCCAAAGGTGCGTGAATGGCTGTCACGGTTGATGCAGCGGTTGAGAAGGTAATCTTGTGTGATGCGGAGGATAAAGATTCCATGGCATACTTGGTGGTCTTGCGGACACATCTTCTTAATTTCTGTTCAGCTTTGCAAGCAACACGAAACATACCATTGATAGAATAATATTCTTCATGCATAAGTATATCCTGGATATCATGATTTAAACCATTCCAAAATCTATCCATTAAATCATCTTCAGTTTCTTCAATAAAAGAATATAACAAGGTAGTTTCTAAAGCATCAAAATATTCTTGCACGGTGTCACTACCTTGACTTAAATTCTGTAATTTCCTAACCATGTCGCGAGTATAATATGATGGCACAAATCTAGAGCGCATGACAAGTTTCAAATCATTCCAAGTAGTAGACATATAATCTGGATATGACCGACAATAGTCAGTCCACCAAATAGATGCTAAATCAGTGAATGTACTAGTTGCGTCATCTAATTTCTCACGCTCAGAAAAATGATAGGAAGCAAATATAGCATTTAATTCATACTCCCACTCAATATATACATCCGGTTTATAACGACCATTAAATGGTGGCATGCAAAGTGTAACTTGATCATGTGTCTTAACCTCTCGCGGTCGTTGTTGCTGTTTGCTAGGTGCCGGCACATCTCCAACCATTGTCGAAGCCCAAAAAATTCTTAGTCCAGAAGCTGCCATGATTAGTAGAAAGCAAGAAACAAATAACAAGTATATGTTCCTATCAACTACTAGGTGGTAGTGGTGGTATGCCGCTCACAAAATTGCAGATCTAAAATTCTTACAAGTTCTTACCATTCAGGAGGAAGGCGATAAGGCAACCAGCAAAGATCAGTGTCTCCCAAAATTGTTCGAAGCGATTACCAGGCGTCGATACAATGCACGTGGAGAAATATGTAGAGTTGTAGGTAGGCTCAATATATTTGGAACTACAACCACAAAAGTTATGTAAAGCTGAAAATTTGTTCAAAGTTTGTCAAGTGCTGGTTTTAGGCTAGACCGTACTAGAGACACGAGCCTAAGACACAAAATAAACACGTAGCCACAGAGCGAAAATTCAAAACAGCGGAAGACCAGTTGATATAATATATAGCTCAGAGCGACGGTACTGTATCTCGACTGATGATGCTCTTCGTATTCGCGGGACGCGCTCTGAGCAGTTACGTGGGCAAAAACGGTGGCCGCTTGGAAACACAAGCTGAAAACGGCAGCCGACAAGGAGTGTAGAACTGCAGACTGCACTGATCAAGCTGTTTTTGAAGCGACGCACAGCAGCTGGTCAAAGTACGTAACGTGCTCCTGTGGAGTTCTTCCTTCAACCAACAGGAACGGATATGAAAGGCAAAAGAAACGTCTGCCTTGTAACAGTATGCAAACCGATCAGCACTTTTAAACTTCGCTTTATTAGATCACGGCTCCAAGGTGAGAAACAAAGGCAACTATATAAAGACTGGCCAACGTGATTTACTCGGCCTTTTTTTCTCTTTTTTCTTATCTTTTTCACTTTTTTTTTCAACTTTTTTTTTAACTCTTTCTTTTTATATCTCTTTCCTTTCCTCCTTTGCCGATCAGACTTGCCAAAACAAAGTAGTACACGTCTGTCTTTCCTAGAAACTTGAACCAAGATATCCTGGAGAAGCAACGAGAAACAGACCGCTCACTTTTTTTTTTCTATCCACGTTTCCGTAATCAGATACAAACTAAGAACCGATCTAAGCTGGGTATAGCTGTTCCAAGTGACTCAAGCGATCTGATCACAAAATTTCCTTTCCTCCAAAACAGACTAATACCCGACTGTCTCTTTTCTTTTTCGGAACTTGAACCCACAAAAGTAAGCTGATGAAATCTGGCCAAACAAAGGTATTTGAGGGAACCTGGCTGAAACAACACGGCGATCTAGACTAATCTGGCCGGAGTTTAGGACAACAAAATCGGATGGGACAATTATGGTAGCGGAGAACAAGAAGGCGGATGCAAAGGCAGAAGTGGTGGCGACGAGCAAAGAGGTAATGCAACGGACGATGGCGAAACACTTGATAACTGTGGAGACAATGAAGTTGAAATTATGGAGCGTGGCGATGCGGAAACAAAAGGCGGGTGAACTCGGCGACGTGATTAAACGTGACTACAACTCGAAACTCTAAAAGACTAGACGCTAAAAACCAGCAACTCGACACTCGATGTAACGAAAATTCAACAAAACAAAAACAAAGTGGTAATAGCTAAAAGGCTAAGACTAGTTTTTAGGCATGGATGAACTAATCTAACTTCTTTTTGTGGGGCTTTTTTCTGGGTTATAGGTAAAATCAAATCTACACGAGGAAAATTGTAAATCTCACCGAGCAACCTGAAATCTGATACCACTTGATAGGGCAAAGATGGCCGATCTTTCGATGAGACGTGGGTAATGTCGATTTGTTGGTGGAGTTCGTGCTTGACGATCCGACTACACGTGCCAAGCTCGTGCGCCAATGCAATCGCTAGGACAATCTCCGGGAGTTACTGATCTTGCGGATGCACGATCAGCCTGACCAGCGAGGGTCTTAATTCCTACCTAAAATCGAGAACAAGTAAGAACTAATATTACAATCAGAATATTGCGGATATAGATGAAAGCTTTATTGAAAAGGTGGGATTCCGAATAGTCGGTCTTGTTCTGGGCGTTGGCCTCAAAAGAAATACACGAGAGTTGCAGCAATGGCTAACTTTTAGTCTAATCAAAATCCAAATTTTAACCTAAAAAAGCTAGCTATTTATTGGCGGCCAAACACCTGGTTGTACTCGATTGGAAGTCTCCGTGCTCGGCCTGGTCGTGGTCTTCCTGGAGTCTTGCGGGGATGCGGCCGATAGGAGCTGGCCCAAAGCCTGAGCGATCTCACGCGTGAGCCAAAGTCCAATTCTTCTTACATGTATCTATTTAAACACTTCATGGTACATGCATACATGCACACACGATGATACATGTGCATCTCCTTTTATTGCATGTAGGTATATGTATCTTCTCTGGTACATGTAGCTTCTCTGGTAGGCCACGTCCAAGTGTCCGTGTATACATCTGTCTCGTATTTTAACACGTGGCTTATACAAATCTTCAGAGCATCTGTATATAATAAAAATAGGTGTTGTATCTTTATCTTTATTTATAAAATAGTATAAAAAAAATATTAGTAGTAGAAATCACCTGAGAAATACATTTGACTATACTGCATATGGTCGTATCAGAGGTATTCTTGTCCACATCAAACAACAAAGACTAGGGGCCTTTGGAGGAAGATATTCAAGACCCTGAATTGAAGAAAGAAGTCGAGAGCGAAGATGAGGAAGAAGTGGAGGAAATTCCGCGAGTACACCCGCGTGCCACCATTGCAAGCATTGGCGTGATATCAAATCCATCCAACACCAAGAGAAGTGCACGGATCGCTACGGGAGGAGCAGTTCCATGTCGTTTTTTAGCTCCAAGGACATCTTCTCCAGGCAATTACCACCCTTTCCGCAATCTAATCTACAATCGTCAAACTGAAAGGACCCCAAGGTAGTGTTGCCAAGTGGTTGGGATATAGATCGTTCTAACATTGCAGGAGAGATGAAACCTGAAGCTGAAGGATGGGGAAACAACTCTAGGAGTTGGGACTCGCCACCTGACATGATTATGAGCCATGTTGAGCACAACTCGGAGCTGATTCGCAACCTCACCTATGCGATTGAGGATTTAAAAGAACTTGTTAATAAGCTTTTCGAGAAGAATCCATCACCATGACCGCCGAAGGAATAATTCATCATCGGTATTGGCATCCCCTTGGTTTGTTCCAAGCTTGGGGGAGTTCCGCGGTATCGCATCATCACTATCTTTACCTTTTACTATCAAGTAGTGTCATATCATGAGTAGGGAAGTTATCATATAATAGGTTGCAGTGTGGAAGTATCTCTCTTAGTTGGTTATCTATGTATCCGTTGGTGTGAGTTATCGTTATAGAATATTAATGAGAAGTCTTATCATTTACTTTTTGCACACCTTATTTTAGTTTGCAATTTCTTTTATATGATTACTCTTGACATGAGTATTGATATCACTTTGGGAGCATCAAGTAAATCTATTTGGTTTTGGCAAACTTGGCATTGGTCAATAGCAACAACACCATGATGTTTAAGTAAAAAGGGAAATACATGTAGACACATTACTCTATTATCTTTATGCTAATGAGTTAGTATTCTGAAGTTAAAATTGCTTGTGCTTACAAGAAAGATGCATGATTGTTTCTATCACATGTATATTTGTTTGTTTTCCTCAACCTTTATGCTTGCTATCAAACCTTGCTAGCCAAAGACCTGTATCGAGAGGGCATACTTCTCATGCATTCATGACCTTAAACCAAACCCATGCCATTTGTGTCCACCATAACTACCTACTATGTGGTATTTTGCGCCACTCCAAGTAAATACTTCATGTGCTACCTTTAAATAATTCAAATTATATTACTCCTTATTTGTGTCAATGTTTTATAGCTCATGAGGAAGTATGTGGTGTATTATCTTTCAATCTTGTTGGGCGGACTTTCACCAATGGACTAGTGGCACATCCGCTTATCCAATAATTTTGCAAAAAGTTGGCAACGGGGTTCCCAGCCCCAATTAATAACCTTCATTAATAATTCTCTTCACATGTTTTGCCCTGATTTATCAGTAAGCAACTTAATCTTGCAATAGACACTCCTCCATGGTATGTGAATGTTGGAAGGCACCCGAGGATTCGGTTAGCCATGGCTTGTGAAAGCAAAGGTTGGGGGGAGTGTCATCCATAATAAAACTAAAATACATGTGTAAACAAAAGAGAAGGGGGATGATCTACCTTGCTGGTAGAGATGCCGTCCTCCATGGGAGCCGCTCTTGGAAGGTCTGTTTGGCAAGGGAGTTAGAGTGCCCGCTACCATTCGTTGACAACAACAAACACCACTCAAAATCTTACTTTTATGTTATTCATATGATTTCAAAACTTGAAAAGCTCTAGCACATGATTTAATCCCTGCTTCCCTCTGCGAAGGGCCTATCTTTTACTTTTATGTTGAGTCAGTAAACCTATTTCCCTCTATCTTAAGCAAGCAATTGAGTTGTTGTGAACCAACCATTTATGCTATGATTCAGTTAATCATGTCTTTTATGCTTTCTTGTTTAGTACAAATTTTATCTGATTGAATATGACTTTGAAGGTTATCAATGATTATGAGGAGATTGTTATGATTGAGGATGAAAGCCCTGCCATATAAATGATTATTAGAAGATAAGTACAATATGTTAATAGTTCTCTGACCAAGAACAAAGTTTGCCATAACCAATCATGATTTCCTATGCACCTCTATTTGTGATTTCTCTTTACTTATTTCGAGTTGAGTTATATGAGGAAGATGTTTACTAGAATATCTTGTGTGAATCAATATGATGCTTCTTGTCCGTATTTTATTTATCGACTCTTCACTCCATAAACATGTGGTCTTGTTTATCGAGCTCAGTTTCGCTTGGGGACAAGCGAGGTCTAAGCTTGGGGGGAGTTGATACGTCCATTTTGCATCACTATTTTATATCATAATTTGCTGTTATTCATTGATATATTTCATATTTAGAGATGATACTTATGTTATTTCATCTACTAGATTTTGATGTGCGCCTTGGCGCACGATCTCGTGTGACTCGTGTGTAGGTGAAAAAATGATACTTTTATAAAACAAATAAATTTCTTAGGTTTTATAAAACGCGTCGAACCATAAAAAATTATACGCAACGAACAAACATTTATAATTTTTTTTCGATAAAGAGCATATATTAATATCGCGTAGATACCAATTACACACAAACATTTATATACAATCAGGAAAATATGAGAAAAATATATTACATCAAACAACAGTTATTAAGCAAGGAAGGAACCCCTAAATCATCATCTACATAGGTAGTGCATTGACGCAGCATATAAGAGTATTTCTCAAGACCACTAATTTCACAGAAGAAATCCAGACTCGTGAACGTGTTCTCATGAAGAAGAGAGGTATTGAGAAAACCAAGAATAGGATACAGCATCGACATGTGAGGAAGAGCACTTGCTAAAATACCGAAGGTAAATATATCAAGAACAATAAATATTTGTTGCGGACTGTGGTAACCTGGCGAGTTATTGCGGCAGCACGAAGATGAGGTCCATGCTCCAGTTCTGAAGACCGTCGCATCCATGATCCTGTCCGCCTGGTGCACCTCCCACGGCCTGTGCACTTGGCCACGAGCCCAAAGCAGGTCCTCCTGAAACTCCTGCACTCCGAGCGACAGGTTTAGAGCATCTTCAACATGGCGCTGTATATTCGGTTTTACAGCGTGCTATACGATGCAGCGCATGGCGCTAGAGTTTCGCCGGATGCTATAAACCGTTGCGTCAAAATCCAGTGCTGAAACAGTTTTTTTTTGTATATGTGCTAAAATGCAACCCCAAAACCATATTTTCACACAATTACACATCTAAATGGACGAAACAAAACCTAAAAATAGACTAAAAATATAAATATATTAGATAGTTCAACCCACATTTGCTACAACCGACTTTAAAACTAAATATAGACCACACTAATCGGACCACTCTAACTCGGAGGAATCCGTTGTTGTGGACGACACCGGAGTCGACGACCACTCGAACTCGGAGGAGGAAGAGTCAACGATGATGGTCGACGAATCGGCGCCCTTCTTCTTCTCATCCTTCCTTCCCGCGGCCTTCTCCTCCTCCTTCTTCTTCTTGGCCTCCTTCTTGGCCCTCCTCGCCTCCCGATCTTTTTTCTTCACCGCCTTCTGCGCCGCCTTCATCTTTGCCTTCTCGGCGAAGACGGAGACCTCTACGGCCAAGTCCTCCGGGAAGCGCCACGCCCACTCGAGGCGCAGCCGCTCGTCGGAAGCTGCTCGAGCTCAAGCTGGCGCTGCCTCACCTCCTGCGTGACAGCCGGCGACGTCGGTGCGAGGTCTTCGGCCTACTGTTCATCGAACGGCGAGGACGGCCGAGGCGCCAGGCCACCGCGTCGTACGCACGCGGCGCCTCGTGCGCCATCTTATATATGCGAGGCCGATGCGCTCCTCGCCACTCCAGATCTCCGCGTAGAAAGTCCCGTTCGGATGCGCGCGCACACCACGGTACCCGGAGCTCGAGCGGCGGCGCGGAGGCATCACGGCGGAACGGCGCGCGAGGTGAGGTGGAGCGGAGGCGGAACAACGCGCGGGGTGATGTGGAGCGGTGGGAAGTTTCCAGGCGGTTGGGTGCGCGCGCTGGAAGCGACGCGTGAGTTTTTGGTGCGTAGGGTGGCGCAGAAGCCCGTGCGTGTTAATTTTTTTATGCGCGCTACGTTTTCGCGCGCCTGCTGGAGCTTCACGCGTCTGCTCTCGCGCTGCATTTCGGCGGTTTTTTTTAGCGCGCGCAGTTTACGGCGCCTGTTGGAGATGCTCTCACACCCATGCCCACCGCTGACATGCCCTTATTGCAATAAGACAATATGGAGTAGACACCACCATTAAACTTCCAACATTATATTTAAAAAGAACAAAGGAAATTGGGTACTCCAGGAAAGAAAAATGGTCCAAATTCCTGTTGTGGGAGGCGAAGGAGGGGGACAAAGGAGATAGTGGTGGCGGCGGCAGCAGCATCCTCTCTGATGGCATGTTCTTGAACGCCGGCGCCGTCGCTGCGACAACGCCAGATCCGGACTCTCCGCAGCTAGCTCGCAGTCCACCTTGCAGGGACAGAGGCCGATCTCTGGCAGCATGGGCGTCGTTCCGGTATAGAGCGGAAGGTGGCGTTGGAGTAGGCCTGCACGCCGACTAGTACTGAAGCCCATTTGTGTGACGCGCTACAGCGTCAGTTGGAGTGTGCAGAGAGAAAAGAGAAGCAGCGAACTGCAACCGCTTGAAGATGAGAGTCGTTGGTATGTTCCCTTTCTACTTGATATTCGTTGTACCAATTGCGTAGATTTTACTGAAAATTACAGTGCTGAAAAAATCGAAATGAAAAGGTCACAGGTGAAACCAGCTATAGAATATAATACTTCAAAGCATGTCGCCAGTTTGCTCATTCTGGTTAAATTCTTTGGTAGTATCATAACTGGTAACTGGAAATTAACATAGATGCAAGACTGTATCTTGTATGCCACAAATTTATTATTCAGAGTTTCTAAGCTAATTTGGGTAGCCAACTTTACTTGCTGTAGATAGTTTGAGAACCGAGAGACTATAACCGTGAGAGATAGTTTTATTCCGCTGAGGTCTACGGTAAGCATGCCATCACACATACTTTGAATAGCAATGGAAAGAAGCATGAAAACAGGAATCAAAAAGCTAATTTTTTATACATCTGCCCATTGCAGATACACATCAGAATACACAAAACAGAACAGATATTCAGAGAAGTTAGTTCGTATGCCACTACATGGAAATGTACACAAAACTAAATACTGGCTATGTGCCTCTTCTATGTGAACCTAGAAGTTAATGACCATCCAGCCAAGCCTTATAGCCACCAAAAACCTGAACATAAGAATATGCATAGAGAAAATAATTAGAGAAGGGCATCAATCAGCTGGGTTGAAAGTATACACTTATTAAACGATGCAGAAAAGCAAGAGAGGAAATACTGACACATCACGGTGCATCATCTTCAGCAACAAAACAGGGTAGCCATTCATTTTAAACCCATAGCAAACATCATAGCATAAAAAGGAACATAAAGCACAACAACTTCATAAAGCGAAACCCGAGCAGTAGAGAGTGAAAGATCAAAGCACCTATATAGAAACACATGTGTGTAAGAAGCAATGCTTAAAGATGACCAAGCACTTCCCGGTATGCTATATTTCTTATCTGCGGAGTCGGCTCACCAGATTGATCAGGCGCTAGCACTTTCATCCCTTCCCTTGATGTGGCACATAAAACTGCCTGTGAAAACGCTGGCTTTGGGAAGTAAATGCCAACCATATTAAGAGTTTGACCTTGGCTTTTTATGTGCCTTTCTAGAATAAAGAGGCTAACATATATGCATAAATATGTATTCACTGCTGCAATATTGTTCATGTGGTAAAAGAAGATAAAACTTACCTAGTAACTTACACCATAACTTAAGCCTCAGAGTTACCTAGTCTGAAATTTTCCCTCGATTGCACCAATGGCTTATGATTATAGCTTGAGATTCTCTACTTTTATATGAAAAAAAGAGCATGCATATTGAACATATAAAAATACCATTTACTGAACTGATCATTGCTGAAAGCTTCATCTTCAATTTCGTGTATATACCCAAAAGCAAGGATCTCGCTTTAAGCTGAAGTAAAGTCATCAACACAAACACAACACCACACCTTCCATTCACTTGTTTCAGAGTTGCACTGCTAAGCTGAACAAAATAAAAGATAAGCCAATATTCCAAATATCAACAATGGAACATCTTGTTATCCAATTGATTAGTTCAACTTTGGGATAAGCTAATTTTGCTATGTTTGGTTATGTAGACTTATTGCTAAAACTTTTCTAACTTCAGAATGAGACGCCATTTTCTCAACGTCCAGCTGTGTAACCATGTACCAGTGAATATGCATTTGCGCTGAAAAAGGAAGCACATGTTCTCCCAATTTTTTCGAATTTCAGAAGATGTTAAGTGGGCAAATAATCTAGATGCCATTTCGCAAAAAAAAAAAAATCTAGATGCCAATTCTGATCAGCAGATAGAATAGACTTATAGACACTATTGTCTGCTACTCGAAACTTGCATGGATGGAACAAAATGTTCGGATGGCATGTAAATTAAAACCCTTTAGAGATAGATAAGTTATTTTGTACATTCTAGGAGTCGACACAAAGGTTATGGCACTACAAACTGCACGACATACCAACATTGCCCTGGCTGTATATATCAGGAGATTCCGGTGCCCCATTGCCTGAAGAATACTTGTTGACTTGGGAGACCTGAAATCACATAACCTGAATCTTTTGTTTAGTGGACATTTTGCTGACATAAAAAAGTATTTACATGTATTAACTAACATCATCAGATATGAACCAGGACCTGGAACATCCCCTTCACGGGATACATACGGTTATTCCGTTCCTACATTTATAGCCTAAGAATCATGTCATGGCCTGAACTATATGTGACAAATATATAGATATATAAGTTTATTCAGTTCATACATCTATATCTAAAAACCATGCCGAATCCTCAACTATATGTCATACATGTGTGCAAAGAAATAACTCTTGATTCGTCCAACCATTTATTCTAGACAGCCAATAAAAAGGCATGATGATGCAGTATTAAAGGACTAAGTTGGCTAGCACACAAAAGACATTCAAAGTGACTGCGTTGTATACTTAGAATAAAGAGAAACAACATCTAGATCCGCGACTCGGGTCTGAAGATGTGGAAATCAAGCAACTGAGACAGCTTTTGTTGCCAGATTAAACTGAACACTATTGCTAGTAGCAGGCTAGACCATGAAAGAAAGCATGTCGGAGTTCAGTTTAACATCGAAACGACAAAATAATTATATATCCTTATCAATTCAATAAGATGAATAAGATAAAATGACTAAACTGAATCATCAACACTTTGCTGTGCAAAATAGAAAGAGGAAATACTCCACTATATGATCACATTGTGATGACCCTGACTATATTAATAATCCATAAGAATACCGCTATGAGAGGTGCTCAAAATAATATGGATAAAATAGATTGTATAGCTCTAATATAATATATTGTAGAGGATTCCCCTACTATTTCTAGGACAAGTAAATTGATGATCGTATGTTTCAGCTGGCAACAACCTACACCAGTCTCGCTGTATGTAGATGCACATATCTCTAAACACAACCTAGTAATTAGGGGCCCGAAAAGAAATCATATAATTCTAGAGAGACTATTTGGTACTCAAAGGCACTGTTAATTTTTTTGTAAACATTTCAATTATGCGATGCTTGTCATTCAGAGTGCATCATACATTAGGACGAGAAGAAAATGGAAGGACATTGAATCATGCCACCATGGTAACAAAATTATGATCTAAGAAAAAAAGCTTTGCATAATGGTGAATATACCCAATGAGCATGTCAGTTGAGGACATGATTTTCTTGCCAATAACTCAGTAAAATATTAGCAGGATTGTTTCAGAGCTCCATTAAATTTGTAAACAGTCAGTAGGGAGATAAAAAAAATATTTGCAACAAAACTAAGCGCACACAAAAATGAATAGATGGACACAAGTTGTAAACTAAGCTCACCAGATGCCATGAAAAAAGGAGGAGTTCACATGGGACTTGGAACTGGCCTTCAACTACATATAAATAAGGGGGCTGAACTTCAGAAACATAACCAGAAAAATTCCCTAGTTACCGAAGTTTTTTGAATGAGATTTGTATCTAGGGGGTTTCTTCAAAGGAGAAACATAACATGCAAACATTACTGACAACGTTCTGGGTACCCAACAACTTGCATGCTTAAACATCAATATAATCACATGTTTCAATTTTTATTTTGGCACAACAACACAAATAGTGTAAACTTGTAGCCAATTATTGAATTGTAGGACATTAAAAGAGCGTGGATATCCTCAATGTAAGCGCAACAAAAAAAGTACATAACTAAGGTATTCAGCAATCTGATAATGTCTAAAAAATATTGAAGCGGGACAGATATAAACTATCAACCAAAGTAATTCATATATACCTGGCAAAAAAATATAAAAGAGATGTCCTTAAATTCCAATGGGAAGAAAAAGGAAAGCCGCACACCTTCAAACCCAGAACGACACGATACAATTATTAATATGATCAAGTAAAACTGGGAAATGTGTGTCTGGAATGTCGCCGAGTATTAACCGGATGAGGGAAATAATGCAAAATTCACATGAAAATTGAACTTGTAATCTAATAGAGCAATCCGATTATGAAAAGAAAACAGCTCACATGGTATTGGCTCGATTTTTGCAATAGTCAATTCTGATCATCATCTGTGAGATAAAACACAAACACAAAAAATAAAGGCAGTACATATGTGGATTACAAAAATAGTAACGAATTAGAACTTGAATGGTAAAAAAACTATCTTTTCAACTGGATCCCAATATCATCGTATGCTAGGTCACTGCATAAATCCATGACCCACTAAACAATGTGAAGCAAATAATAATTTAATCGCAAGCTTTAAAGTAAGAAATGAATGAAAAAACTCTCCATCTACATCAGATAGTTAAGTGATTTCAACACTGCAACCCATTGCAGCTTGCGATATAAAAGTAACATAAAGTGACCACAAATGGTAAAGAGAAGTGATTTGGAAATAAATCCATGATTGCATAAATAGAAAGAGCAATAACCTGATGTCTTAGATGCATGACTTGTATACTCCTCAACACTCTTTATATCATTCACCATAGCAATCCCTAGGTACAAAACCATAAAAAATATTAGTGATCATGACATACATGATACATGGATGGTTAAAAATGCTTCTTGTTGCTCTACTTCTGAAACCCCAAAAACAACTTACATCAGGACACATGTTGATTAGACCAACAACACGGTGATCTTGATATGATGGAAAATCAAAATGCACAACAAAATCTGAAGAGCTTACCTCCTCCACGACCTGGGTTTCATTCTCCAGACCAAAGAAAGCGATCTACACCCAACCAAAACAAACACATCTATGCTTGGCCTGCACAAATCGAGCATAAACCATACCAAATCATCAAATATCAGACCAAATTCACAACGAATGAAGGAAGCATCGGATCCAAATAGAGAACATCTTTTTAACAAAGAGAGCAGTATTAGAACTATATAGATTCTCATAATTAATCATCACAGGGAAATAATTCTAAAGGATACAATACAGTGCAACACTCAGGTAAGTAGTTTTTCCTATTAGTAAACAATAGCTATCCGGATTCTTGCGCATAACACAGGACAACGCATCCTAAATATCATAATGGAGTGATATCATAACTCTATTCCGACTAAAATAAAAGGTGCAATATAGGTATAAGTGCTAACCAGAACTTAAATTTGCTAACCAAACAACTCAGTTTTGATTTTGTATCTCCGCTCAATCAAAAACAGAAAACTATGAAACAAAATACAAGAATAACCTGCTTGGAATTTTGTTAAACACCCCATAGGACAAACACCAAATTATTTAGTTCGAAATCTATCATGATCCTCTTATATTAAGCAATAAGTAATGTATTCATCATACCAATCTGAATCGCAGGCAAAGCTTGACCCTCTTATATTAAGCAATAAGTAATGTATTCATCATAACAATCTAAATCCCAGGCAACAATTATTACCCAGCACGACACTGTTGTTGTCCTTCACAAGGGATCCTGCGAGAGAGAGAGGGGGCAGGGGGGGAGAGGAGGCCAAACCTGTATGTCTCCTTCAAAGAAGAGGCGGAGGAACCCCTCCGTTGGTCCACAGCTGGCTTGCCTGCTCCCCCACGTCGACCTCTGCCTCCTCTAGCCATGGCACCCAGCTGCCCTTTCGCTCCTCCCGGCGGCCTTCCACTCATGCGCTCCTCCCTTCGACCGGAGGCCAGGATCGTTAACGTCGCCTCGGGGCCAAAGCGGCCAGTGCTTCTCCTGGTGGATTCCTCCGCGGCTCAGATCGCCGAAGCGGCCAGTGCTTCTCCTGGTGGCTTCCCCCGCGGCTGGGATCAGGAGAAAGAGACGGTGAGAGGGGAGGAGAATAGCTCGAGCGGGAAGAGAGCCAGGGACTGGAGAAAAATGGCGGCGCGAACGGCTGTGGCGGCGGCCGAGCCGGAGGGGTTTGGGGAGGATACGAACGGGAGGGGATTGGGTTGGCGATGTGGAGGATAGGGTTGGTTCTCTCGTCTCGGTTGGCTGGGGAGATATTTTGGCCAGGCCAATCCTCACGTGACACCTGGCCCAATCGCTTGAAAGGAAATGAAAGCCACTGCCCAGCCCGTGCACGACACTTGCATATCGTGGATAGTCCCAAAATGCTCCATGAGAGGGCATCGTTTATACCTTTAGATTTTGCATGTTTCATGATCGTTGGAGAATTATTCACCGGAGTCAGGATTCTGCTGGAAAAAGCACCGTTAGGGTACCATATTTCTGAAGATCAACAATTGACGGTAATTATACGAAAATGCCTATTTTTCCAGAAGACGAAGGGAGACAAAAGGAGGGGCCGAGAGGGGCCCCCCATAGGCGGCGGGCCCCTGGCCGGCCGCGCCGCCTTGTGGGGAGGGGGCCCACGCCCCCGGCCGCCTCTCCTTCGCGTACTTCTTCGTCCCGAAAACCTAAGACCCGGGAGTTAGAGAATTGACAGCCGGGGAGAGAAACACCGAGAGAAAGAGCTCTCCGGCGGGCAGGAATCCGCCGGGGAAATTCCCTCCCGGAGGGGGAAATCAACGCCATCGCCATCGTCATCGAGCTGGACAGCATCTCCATCATCATCATCATCATCATCTCCATCATCTACACCGCCATCTCCACCGCTGTAACGATTTGGGTTGGATCTTGATTGTTTGATAGGGGAAACTCTCCCGGTGTTGATTACTACTTGTTATTGATGCTATTGAGTGAAACCATTGAACCAAGGTTTATGTTCAGATTGTTATTCATCATCATATCACCTCTGATCATGTTCCATATGATGTCTCGTGAGTAGTTCGTTTAGTTCTTGAGGACATGGGTGAAGTCTAAATGTTAGTAGTGAATTATTGTTGAGTAGTATTCAATGTTATGATATTTAAGTTGTGGTGTTACTCTTCTAGTGGTGTCATGTGAACGCCGACTACATGATACTTCACTTTTATGGGCCTAGGGGAGTGCATCTTGTATTCGTTTGCTAATTGTGGGGTTGCCGGAGTGACAACAACCTAAACCCCCGTTAGTATATCGGTGCGGGAGGGATAGCAGGATCTCAGAGTTTAAGGTTGTGGTTAGATTTATCTTAATTACTTTCTTGTATTTGCGGATGCTTGCAAGGGGTATAATCACAAGTATGTATTAGTCCTAGCAAGGGCGGTGCATTAGCATAGGTTCACCCACACAACACTTATCAAAACAATGAAGATTAATCAGCCGTATGAAGCGAAAGCACTAGACTAAAATCCCCGTGTGTCCTCAAGAACGTATGGTCATTATAAGTAAACAAACCGGCTTGTCTTTTGTGCTAAAAAGGATTGGGCCACTCGCTGCAATTATTTCTCTCGCATTTTATTTACTTGTACTTTATTTATCTGCAATATCAAAACCCCATGAATACTTGTCGTGAGCATTTGTGAATCCTTCATCGAAACTGCTTGTCAACACCTTCTGCTCCTCGTTGGGTTCGACACTCTTATTTATCGAAAGTACTACGATACACCCCCTATACTTGTGGGTCATCAACTCCTGTCCCCCAGATCTTGGCTTCGCGATGGCGGCGGCTCTGGAAGGTTTCTCGTACCGTGGCTTTTCCGTCTCGAGGTTTTAGGCCAGGGGGCTTCTTATAGGCGAAGAGGCGGAGTCGGAAGGGCTACGGGGGGCCCACACAGTAGGCCGGCGCGCCCCCCCTTTGGCCGCGCCGCCATGTTGTGTGGGGCCCCTGGGCCTTCCCTCTGGTCCCTCTCAGGTGTTCTGGAAGCTTCGTGGAAATATAAGATGTTGGGCGTTGATTTCGTCAAATTCTGAGAATATTTCCTTACTAGGATTTCTGAAACCAATAATAGAAAACGGAACTGGCACTTGGCATCTCGTCAATAGGTTAGTTCCGGAAAATGCATCAAAACGATATAAAGTGTGAACAAAACATGTAGGTATTGTCATAAAACAAGCATGGAACATCAGAAATTATAGATACGTTGGAGACGTATCAGCATCCCCAAGATTAGTTCCTACTCTCCCTCGAGTAGGTAAACGATAACAAGAATAATTTCTGAAGTGACATGCTACCATCATAATCTTGATCAACATTATTGTAGAGCATATGAAGTGAATGGTGTGATCTGAAGCAAAAGATTGATAACAAAAGATGATGACTAAACAAATGAATCATATAGCAAAACTTTCATGAATACTACTTTCAAGACAAGTATCAATAAGACTTGCATAAGAGCTAACTCATAAGCAATAAATTCTAAGTAGAATGCATCGAAGCAACACAAAGGAAGATATAAGTTTCAGCAGTTGCTTTCAACTTTCAACATGCATATCTCATGGATAATTTTCAACATAGAGTAATATAACAAGTGCAATAAGTAAACATGTAAGAATCAATGCACACAGTTAACACAAGTGTTTGCTTCTAAGATAGAAAGAAGTGGGTAACTGACTCAACATAAAGTAAAAGAATGGCCCTTCGCAGAGGGAAGCATGGATTACTATTTTTGTGCTAGAGCTTTTGTTTTGAAAACATAGAAACAATTTTGTCAACGGTAGTAATAATTCATATGTGCTATGCATAATACTTCCTACAAGTTGCAAGTCTCATGCATAGAGTACTAATAGTGCTCGCACCTTGTCCTAATCAGCTCGGATAACACGGATTATCATTGCATGACATATGTTTCAACCAAGTGTCACAAAGGGTACCTCTATGCCGCCCGTACAAAGGTCTAAGGAGAAAGCACGCATTGGATTTCTCGCTTTTGATTATTCTCAACTTAGACATCCATACCGGGACAACATAGAAAACATATAATGGACTCCTCTTTTAATGCTTAAGCATTCAACAACAAATAATATTCTCATAAGAGATTGAGGTTGTATGTCCAAACTGAAACTTCCACCATGATACATGGCTTTAGTTAGCGGCCCAATGTTCTTCTCTAACATATGCATACTCAAACCATTTGATCATGAAATCGCACTTACTTCAGACAAGACGAACATGCATAGCATCTCACATGATATCCAACAAAGGTAAAAAGTTGATGGCGTCCCCAGAAACATGGTTACCGCTCAACAAGCAACTTATAAGAACTAAGACACATAACTACATATTCATCACCACAATAGTTTTTAAGCTTTTTGTCCCATGAGCTATATATTGCAAAGATAAAGGAATGAAATTTTAAAAGTAGCACTCAAGTAATTTACTTTGGAATGGCAGAAAATACCACATAGTAGGTAGATATGGTGGACACAAATGGCATAGGTTTTGGCTCAAGGTGTTTGGATGCACGAGAAGTAATCCCTCTCAATACAAGGCTTAGGCTAGCAAGGTTATTTGAAGCAAACACAAAATGAACAGGTACAACAAAACTTACACAAGAAAATATTGCAAACATTATAAGACTCTACACTGTCTTCCTTGTTGTTCAAACACTTTACCAGAAAATATCTAGACTTAGAGAGACCAATCATGCAAACCAAATTAAACAAGCTCTACGGTAGTTCTCCATTAATAAATTAAATTACATGATGCAAGAGCTTAAACATTATCTATGAGAGCTCAAAACAATTGCCAAATATCAAGTTATTCCAAACCATATGAAGCATTTTCTGATTCCAACAAAATAACAACAAGTGAAGCGATCAACTTTCGCCATTGAACATTAAAAGCACAACTAAGAACACAAGTGTTCATATGAAAAAGCGGAGCGTGTCTCTCTCCCATGAGCATGAATTTATTCAGAGAATGAAAATAACAAAACGAAAATAAAAGCACACGACGCTCCAAGTAAAGTACATAAGATGTGACAATAAAAATATAGTTTCACTAGAAGTGACCTGATAAGTTGTCGATGAAGAAGGGGATGCCTTGGGCATCCCCAAGCTTAGATGCTTGAGTCTTCTTAAAATATGCAGGGATGAACCACCGGGGCATCCCCAAGCTTAGACCTTTTACTCTTCTTGATCATAGTATATCATCCTCTTCTCTTGACCCTTCAAAACTTCCTCCACACCAAACTTCAAGCAAACTCATTAGAGGGTTAGTGCATAATAAAAATTCACATGTTCAGAGGTGACACAATCATTCTTAACACTTCTGGACATTGCACAAAACTTCTGAAAGTTAATGGAACAAAGAAACTCATTCAACATAGCAAAAGCGGCAATGCGAAATAAAAGGCAGAATCTGTCAAAAACAGAACAATCCGTAAATACGAATTTTGCAGGGGCACTTAACTTGCTCAAATGGAAAAACTCAAAACTAATGAAAGTTGCGTACATATCTGAGGATCACGCTCGTAAATTTTCAGATTTTTTTGATTTTTTTACAGAGAGATCTGCGCGAATTCGTGATGACAGCAATGCTGTTTCTGCGCAGCAATCCAAATCTAGCATCAACTTTACCATAGAGACTTTACTTGGCACAAAAACATGATAAGGAGAGGTTGCTACAGTAGTGAACAACTTCCAAGACTCAACAAAACAGTAGCAAAATAAACACATGGGTTATCTCCCAAGAAGTTCTTTCTTTATAGCCATTAAGATGGGCTCAGCAATTTTAATGATACTCTCGCAAGAAATAAGATTTGAAGCAAAAGAGAACATCAAGAGATAAATTTAAAGAACATTTAAGCCTAACCCATTTCCTATAAAAAGGAATCTTATACACAAATAAATTCATGAAGAGCAAAGTGGTAAGCATAGAAAAGCAATACAAGCGCAATTTCAAGATTCTCAACATAAAGAGGGGAAACTTAATATTATTAAGATGCATATAACCATGTTTCCCTCTCTCATAATAACTTCAGTAGCATCATGAACAAACTCAACAATATAACTATCACATACAACATTCTTGTCATGAGCCGCATGCATAAAATTATTACTCTCCACATAAGCATAATCAATTTTATTAGTTGTAGTGGGAGCAAATTCAACAAAGTAGCTATCATTATTATTCTCATCAAGTGTAGGAGGCATAGTATAATCATAATAAAATTTACTCTCCATAGTAGGCGGAACCAAAAGACCACTATCATTATAATCATCATAAATAGGAGGCAAAGTATCATCAAAGAAAATTTTCTCCTCAATGCTTGGGGGACTAAAAATATCATGCTCATCAAAACCAACTTCCCCAAGCTTAGAATTTTCCATATCATTAGCAACAATGGTGTTCAAAGCGTTCATACTAATATCATTGCTACTAGCATGCAAATAAGATTCCATAGGTTTTTTAATTTTTGCAGCAAACAATCCATGTCTTAACTCAGGAAATAGAATAAGAAGCTCATTGTTACTTTCCATTATGCCTAACTAGTGTAAACAAGAAACCAAAAGATGCAATTGCAGGATCTAAAGGAAATAGCTTCGAGCACTTACAACGGCAACAGAAAATAACTTAGTTACCTGGGACCGGAATATAAGTGCCTTTTACCTTTCCTCCCCGGCAACGGCGCCAGAAAATAGTTTGATGTCTACTCACGCTTCTTTTCCTGTAGACAGTGTTGGGCCTCCAAGAGCAGAGGTTTGTAGAACAGCAGCAAGTTTTCCCTTAAGTGGATCACCCAAGGTTTATCGAACTGGGAGGAAGAGGTCAAAGATATCCCTCTCAAGCAACCCTGCAATCACGATACAATAAGTCTCTTGTGTCCCCAACACACCTAATACACTTGTCAGATGTATAGGTGCACTAGTCCGGCGAAGAGATAGTGAAATACAAGTAGTATGGATGTATATGAGTGGTAATAGTAATCTGAATAAAATATGGCAGCGAGTAAACATGCAAAAGAACAGTAAGTAAGCGGTGTTTCGATGTTTGGAAACAAGGCCTAGGGATCATACTTTCACTAGTGGACACTCTCAACATTGATCGCATAATAAATAATAACTTCTCTCATTTGTGCTACATACACTCTTTTGTTGGATGATGAACACCATTCGTTGTGTAGGGCTACAAGAGCTCCCTCAAGCCGGAGTTAACAAGCGCCACAACATTCGGCATTCATATTTAAGTAACCTTAGAGCATACTAGTACAAAACCCGTGCGTTGCTACGGCTTTATAAGTTACATGTGCTAGATTTAAATTTTATTATTTGTAAACCTTCCAAAAGTTGATGATGTTTTCCATTTTTTTAGAAATACATGATTTTTTGACAACAAGATTATGGTGATTAGCATAGGAAGATATATGTATAAAAAATAGACGACTTTGCTAGTTTTTGAATTAAAAAAAGATTGATGTACAAAGCAAGCACCTCTTTGACTCCTAGCAGACTAACAGATATTGCAGCTGGGTTGATGCTGCACATGTAGCCAACTTACAGTGTGTTATATAGCTCATTTTATTGTTGTCCCGGTCATATCCAAGGAGAATATTTGCATGTTATTTTTTGAAAACCTCGTACACGAGTTTGTAATTACACTTTTTTACACTCATGTCCATCTGCATTTTTTTCTAGTTGGAATACCTGTTGAGCCTTTGCATAGACACGGCAATTAGGGGTTGTAGGCGAATAATGCTACACCTACGAAAAGTTTCTTACCTAAAATAGCTTACGGGATTAGGTGGAGCTTCGAGAATAATTTACGCCCCTAGAATCACGGGAGGCCACCAGATTTAAACCAACTGAATCCACCCACGTTTGCCCTTAGGTTTATCCCATAACATTTTTTTACGTAAATCTGGCATTATTTGTTGTAGACTAAGCTTGTTTAATACAATTATTTTGGATTATCCTTGTACGTACGTGTTCATCAGTTATATGAGTATCCTAGTACGTGCTCCATCAGCAGCACTTGGCTAGAGTATTGTTGTTTGCCTTCATAAACCTTATTATCGATGAATCAGAGTTCATAGGGCTGAGATTCATAGAGAGAAAGGTTTAGTACCTCGAAGATGGTTTTGGTTTCAGCTTCCGCGCCTTTGCTGCACCTCATCGGGCATTCTAGCAGCCGATCACAGGTCACGACGCTACTATATAGGTAAAAAAATCTTCTTTTTCTGTGGTGAAGCCCAAGGTCGGATGCGCTACGCTGCCGCCTCCCTTTTCTCGCCAGCCGTCGCGTTCTCCTTTCGTATACTGCCCCTTCCCTTCCCTTGCCGGCCACCACCACCTCCTACATTCCCTCGCCATCAACCGCGCCGGCCCTTCTCTAGCGAGCTCGCCGCTTGCCGTCCAACCGAGATGGCAAGGTATGCATCAGTTTCAATTAATAGTAAGCTTCCAAACACCTTTCTTCACATATCGAAGACGGTATGGCCGGAGAGCATGGATCCAGGTTGGGAATTTGCGCCGTGTGAGATAACAGAGTCAAGCGCAGGCCACTGCTCCTGGCGCTGCGATGCAACGACTTGGGCCGAATCGCTCTGACCTATACTGTCACGACGGACGTGCCAATCAGGACGAAGGACGATCTAACCTGGTTTTTCTTTACGTACATTAAATCCGTCCGGTTTTCTTTACGTAGATTGTTTTTTCTTGATGTACGAAACAAAGCACAGACGGCGGTGTTGGTTTTTTTTACGTAGAGATTCTTTGATGCCGGTTAACGAATTTCTAATGTTGATAGATTTCATGTGTATGAGTTTTGATGCTGATTGACTCCAGATCCACGAGGGAGAGGAACATGGACCGGAAGTAGACAAGATGATGCAAACGAAGATCGCCTCGAACGGCAACTTGGACTGTCGGCAGAATTACGGAACGGTTCTTGTTGGTTTTGTGATCGGTCACTTTTTGAATAGGGAAGTGATTGCTACCTTGGATTTGTAATGAAGTTGGAAACTGATCCGTACATCATTTGTTTTAGGCCACGATGGAAAACTTTGGAGCTCGGTTTGGACTGTGGGGATTTGGGCCAACGGTTTCTTTTCTTATCATTTAGGCTACGTATCTAGATTTGGGCCCTCACGTTTTCTAAATCTTGGCTTGCACATAGAAGCCCAAGTGTGACACCAGGCAGTCACCTATTGCAATTTAATAGTAAAGATAATAGATCTTTGCAAAATAAACCGAGTACTAACATAGCATACACACTGTCACCATTACACTATGAAAGGGGGAATAGATCACATCACTATCATAGCGATAATCAACTCCATAACCTACAAGAGATTATGATCATAATCTACGACAAGAACCACACGATGCACACACTGTCACCATTACACCATGCAGGAGGAATAGGCTACTTTAATAACATCACATGAGTAGCACATAGACTAGTAGCGATACAAAGCTCATCATATAGATCTCAATCATGTAAGGCAATTCACGAGATCATTGTATTGGGTACAGAGAGAGAGATTAACCACATAGCTACGGTAGAGCCCTCAGGGAGAATTACTCCCTCCTCATCATGGGAGACAGCGATGGCGGTGAAGATGGCGGTGGTGTCGATGGAGAAGCCTTCCGGGGCACTTCCCGTCCCGGCGGTGTGCCGGAACAGAGACTCCTGTCCCCTAGATCTTGGCTTCGCGATGGCGGCGACTCTGGAAGGTTTCTCGTACCGTGGCTTTTCCGTCTCGAGGTTTTAGGTCAGGGGGCTTCTTATAGGCGAAGAGGCGGAGTCGGAAGGGCTACGGGGGGCCCACACAGTAGGCCGGCGCGCCCCCCCTCTGGTCGCGCCGCCATGTTGTGTGGGGCCCTGGGCCTCCCCTCTGGTCCCTCTCAGGTGTTCTGGAAGCTTCGTGGAAATATAAGATGCTGGGCGTTGATTTCGTCCAATTCCAAGAATATTTCCTTACTAGGATTTCTGAAACCAAAAACAGCAGAAAACAGGAGGCAGGGTCTCAACTTTAGTCGGTTGTTTCGGTCGTATTTTGGAGGGTGTGGCATCTCCTGGACTTTCATTTTATTTTTGTGGTCTGCTTTGTAAGAGGTTTCCCTCTCTACCTTGTATTGGTTTAGCCGTGTGTGGCTTTATTTATAAAGCGGGGCGAAAGCCTATTTCGAGGAGTTGGTAACTCGGTCCTTATTACATTAGTACGTGCAAGTGTGTCTTCTCCAGGCATTTTCTAGTTGCCTCATGGAAAAAAAATATGAGTACCACGATCAATAATGTGACAAAGGAGCATCACCTTGTAGCCTACAATAACCCAGCCCCACAACACCTCTCAATAAAAGAGGCCACATGAACGATGTGAGGATAGTACAACATTACTTGCAAGACTACATCACATCAGCAATCTTAATTACTACCACCTTACCATCAGTCAAAGCTAGAACCTGTCAGAGTGAGCATAATTTCAGCAAATTGGTAGTTGAAGAAACTGCACACTATAAGAAACTATAAGACACAATTCAACGAAGATGATAAGACATATGTAATTCACCATTGAGGACAAATTCATGGAAGAAATTTGAAGAAATCCTTAAGTATCTTTGAACATGATAGCTATCTATAAAATTAGTGTCAACAACGTAATCATGAAAGAATAATAAGACAACTGCATGAAAATTAAGGTGATTTTTTTTTGCTTATTTCCGCATACTTAGCAGATCATTTTAAAGGAAAAAAAACTTAGCCTTCCATCTTTCGAAGGTTATAAAATTCGGCTAATTAATAGATAAAAAGAGGGGTTTCCCTAAAAAAAACAAAGGATAAGCATTTCGAATCTGATATATTAGTGAACATGTTTTATTTAGAAAGAACTAACATATGCACTTTTGTTTGAATAGAGATACGACCCTATGAAAATAGGAGAATAGAGCTGCAATTGGCGATAAGGCAGGGCATTTAAGATAAATATAATTATGTGAATGCCCAATATTCAAAAGATTTCCTTTGATATATTTGTGTGAAAAGTCCATTTCTCTGAACAACACATGCATGACCTGAGAGCATCAGCCTAGCAGGATGTATGCAGGTATAAATATAAATGAAGAATATGTACCCCCAACTAATAATTCATAAAGAAGATAACAATAGGCAATCCACTAATCCACATAACCTCCACAGATTTATGTAAGGGTCATCGGCTTGCTATAAAAAATTATATACAACACCAACTGTACTGAAAAAATTGGTAAGTAGAATCAATGAAGACAAAAATGTAAGAGCAAAAGGTAAAAATTGTTTACTTCTAATTAATAAATACAATTAGCTAAAAAGTTGTATTCTTGCTGCTCTATCTATCTGAGATAAGTTAGCTAAATAAGGCCAATAATGTATCTATAGTTTTTTGAAGATTGGCATGAAACATTAGGCACACATTAAAAGATATTAATACAACAAGGAACTATCTTATAAAACTCACAATGAGGTAGGTAACTTCTTATTGTTCTTACTAAGTTTATTTTGCATTCCCATTAAAGAGGACCAACTACATGGTGCCAGATGTACTACATGGTCTGCTCATACCCTGTTGAGAGGCACTGGGCACTGGCTTATTTTCTCACTCAAATATTCATTGATGAGTTCAGAGATAACTAAAAACTAGGCTTCCAAGTATTTGTAGCCAAAGTTCAAAGGAAATTCAATATGTGCCCAAACAAATTTAAATTGGGCAGGACAAGAAAGGCATCACTTAACATAATTCATGGGGATGAAAAAGGAGTAGTTTGCATTGTTGTGTGACTATGGAGAAGAATTTAGGAGATCAAACCCTGGGTCTAGATTTTTCCTAAGCACAAAACAAATTAAAGGAAATGCAGATCATGTTCCCAAAGAACATCTGGCTACTTTATATTGGTCATATGATGCATGTAAGAGGGGTTTCTTGGAAGGTTGCAGGCCTCTGATATGCATAGATGGATGTCACAGTAAAACATGATACAAAGGAAATTTATTGACTGCGGTTGGTATTGATCCAAATGATTGCATCTATCCTATTGCAGTGGGGCTAGCGGAAGTTGAGTGCACAAGCTCGTGGGAATGGTTCTTGACAACATTAAGGGGTGATTTAGGAATTACAAACACAAGCCTTTCACAATCCTGAAGGTATGAAACACACGAACATTACAATTCTGATTTATTCATTCATATTGGTCACAGTAGTACATACCTGCAACAACATAGCCATAGTGATACACCAAACTAGTAGTACACCAAACTAGAGCATGACTAGTACAATGCCTAAACATCAGCCTTGCCCTTGCCCTTACCATTCATACATGTTTGAACTTCTTGGCCATCATGCACATCATGCCCTTCTTGATCCTGCACAAGATGACTCCACCTGTCACCTTTTCCTCAAGATTTGGTGGCACATAGTAGGATAGCAGCTCTACGGGCCCTCCTTCCCTAAGTTGGTGCCTCACAAACCTAGTCTTTCTAGGAATAGGTATTGGTGTTGGCAGTGCCATGATCTGTGTGTGCATAGATACTTCACCTAGTTGCTCCAAGCCCTGGAGAGCCTCCCTCTCCCTAAGCCTTGCACATGCGTCCTCCCTCTCTTGCACACTTCTCCTATGATAGACTTGCATCTCCTTGTGGGTAAGCAAAAAGAGGCAGAGACATAGCCTGGTACAATCTGTCCCAATATCAAGAAATTTTTTTGATAAAATGACAGAATGGGCAAAGAAGCTTCGATCTTCACATCCTGGAAATGGAGTGTATCATGTTACATCATATGAATTTGAAAAAAAATACATTGTGGACATGGTCAGTAGACAATGTGATTGCAGGAGATGGCAATTGACATGAATCCCTTGTCACCATGCTATTGCTTGTTGCGGGATAGATAGGCTCCAAGTGCACAATCTTGTGCATAGTTGTTACACCATAGAAACATTCAAGAAAACTTATGTGCATTAATTTTACACCTCTAAGATCTAGGGTTCATTGGGAAAAGATGAATGTAGTAACTATTCATCATCCACTCTACACCAAAGTAGTGGGAATTCCCCAAAAAATAGAAGGAAAACTCCTGAAGAGAAGGAGAAAGATGGTGTCAAATTCATCACAAAGGCAAGCATGACAATGCATTGTTCTATGTGTGGAAATCCCAACCACACAAAAAAGGACATGCCAAGTGGGTGTTGGAGCAAGTAAATGGAGAGGTCAATGTTGCAAATATGGTTGATCCTACAATTATGCAGCACTTAATGTCTATTACTCCAAACCCAAGAAATGATCCAATGCATCAAATGAGAAGCATGGTTTATCATATGGGACAAGAGGTGTTAACTCCTATCTTTTCTTCAATTTTCAATGAAATTTTCATGTTGCATTTTAAGCAATTTTTCCCTACTCACATTGTTCAACAGGCATCAACTCATTTCGCTATCCCAAGTGTACAACAACCTTTACCTGAAGAGAGTGCATTTGTTGTGGCTGGAAGGGAAGAACTCCCACCTGCAAGGGGTGATCAGTGCCGAAACAAGAGTTGGCTTAGATGCAATAGGCAAGGGAAGTACATCAACACAAAGAGGAAGAGGGAGAGGAAGAGAAGCTAATGCAAGAGGAAGAGCTACTGCAAAAGGGTGCAAGAGAAAGCAGCCACAAAATAAAGATGGGGCAACTACATCACAACAACCAAGAGGAAGAGGTAGAGGAAAGAAGCAACATGTTCAATAGACAGAAGTGGAGGAACCAACCGCTAGAAATGGAAACAGAGCATACAACACAGGTCCAGGATCTGCTTACTATTTGCTATTTGGTGATGACCAACCAGAGTTGGCTTGCCTATTTTTAATGATCTAGCATATTCAAATCCAGAAGAAATCCAAGTAACTCAGACACCACCTGAATGAGATGTTATCATGGTTTATTACATCAAATAAATGAATTGAACAAATTATATTTGTGTCACTGAATGTTACCAATATGTAATGTTGCTACCTTGGAATGTTGCTACTCTGGAATTGAAGAATATTCTATCTTGATTTTTTTGAACACTGCAGTGTTGCTACCCTTTCAACTGGAATGTTATATGTAATTGAAATTCTGAAAACCAAATATTTATTCCACGCTCATAGTTCATTACAAAGTTGTCTCATACACATTACTTCCAAACAAGCGTAGACCACCTACATGGATGGCCACAACCTCCTAATGATCATACAAAGAAAGACATACAACACTACACTAACAGAGAAGATACACACAATCATCAATTCCCTCCAATCCCTGTTTCTAAGCTCCTCCATATGCTTCTTCTGCATTTTTTCTTCTCAGCCTTCCTAGTCTTTAGATCTTGCTCCATAGCCTTAATCATCATCACCAGCAATACATTATCATGTTGCAATTCTTTAACTTCTGATCTTTGATTTTCTGGTAAATGAGTAACACACAACAATGTCTTAGCTACTGAATTACATCACAAATGACTGAATTGCAGACAGGGAAGACACCTACCAGTGTGTAGCAGCAGCAGCTCGTCCTCGTGTTGTCGCCATCTCCATTGCCCAGCCATCACCATGCTTCTTGTAGTACCCACTTATCATCGTCGCCCATGGATCTCCCTCCTTCCAGATGCTCCCATTACCACCATTGAGCTCAGAATCGAGCATCACAGAAGAGGTGGCGGTGGGGGAGGCTGCAGCAACCTTGCGTCGACCCGATCCTGCATGTTGTGAATCTGCTCCTCCAAGATCACATTGGTGGGGATTGCCGGCCGACAACCGTTGGGCTCTGACATGGCTGCCCTCTCCTCCTCCGACATGAGGCAGCAGTAGAGGAGCATGAAGCTGTGGTACAACTTGTCGTACCGCCACCGCGCCTGCTCCTCCTCCACCCTTTGCTCCTCTGCCACCCTCTCCTCCTCCGCGCAGCACCCTCCTCCTCCGCCGCCATATCTCGCTGCCGCTGCCTTGCGCCCCGTGCAGGAGCAGGTGCTGGGGGCAAGGGCCTGCCCCTCCACCGTAGCCCTCCCTCTGCGAGCACGTGCAGGGGGCGGCAACCTTCCCGTGCTCTCCATGCTTCCCTTTGACTCCGCCATGTGTCACCGGCGTGGTCTCCAGTATTTTCGCCGTCACTAACTAGCGTTGAGAGGGGAACGACCAAAATAGAGGGATAGCTGGTGAGCACAAAGGCCAAGTTCTTTCATTGTGTCGCGCAAAATCGTCAAAGAACGAGGACTATTCTGCAAAATTTTCTTCCACCAGGGACGCGTCACTAGTAGGGAAAATGCTATAGAGGAACACTCATTGGCAGCGCACCCGTCTAACCGGACGCGACCGGTATTAGTAGTCGCGTGCAGAAAACGCACACATGACTGGTACGCGCGTAATGGCAGCGTAGCGGAGGGTAGGGCACGCGACTAGTATGTGAGGTCTGGCTATACTCAGGTCCCGATAGTACCCGCAGCACGCTCTCACGGGGGCACGCGACTGCCATCTCCATACCGGTTGTGTGTGCCTTTGTCCGCCCACTTCCAATATAATGGGCTGACGGGCGCGAATCAAACAAAATATTAGTCACGTGCCTTATTTTGGGCACACTGCTACTATCAACTTAGTAGTAGCGTGCCCTATTTTGGGCACCCTGCTACTAATCTCAGGATTTTCACCCCCGCCCCCGTGGATCCGTATCGCCTTTTCAGTTTTCAAAAAAAAAATCATAGAAAATGATAGAAAAATTAAAAAATCAAATCCTTTGAGTTGGCCATGTGTTATGTCATCTAGTTTTAAGGAAAATTAACAAATATGAATTTCGATATATGATGCAAAATGGCGTCATGTTTCGGTAAAATGGCTTTTCTGGTTGCGTACCACCTCCGATGAAAATATTTTTTCATATGAAAATGTATCTACGCAAAATTTTGTTTCCGATTTCAACGCTGACGTTTAGAGAATTTTTAGATTTCCAAAAATCGAAAATGAAAACAGAGTTTTTTCAGGTTTTAGATTTCGGCGCAAAAATATTTTAAATCTGAAAAATTCAAAAAAATCCCTCTCTCTAGTTTCAAACTTTTCCCTCCTCGTCTACCCCTTCTCCACCTTATCCCCTCCTACTCTTCCACTTCTCCACCTTCTTCTCTCCTCCTCTTCCACCTTCTCCTCTCCTCCTCTTCCACTTATCCTCCTTCTCCCCAAAGACGAGCACCATCTCCGGCGACAGCGACCGCCTCCTCCGCACACATCCGGCGCCCTGCTCCGCCTCCTCCTCCGGCAACCTCCTCCTCCACCGCACCACCCCCGCGGCGGCGACCGCCTCCTACTCCACACCACCTCCCGTGACGCAGACCGCCTCCTCCTCCGCACCACCACCACTGACGGCGCCCCGCCTCCTCCTCCGTACCACCTCCGGCGACGGCGACCGCCTCCTCCGCACCATCTCCTTTCGTCAACGCCACAAGGAGATGACATGGACTCGATTGCTTTCTAGTTTTTAAGGGTGTTTTGTGTAAAATCGCGTGGACAGCTAGGCAATGGTCCCTACTTTTAAAAAAAATTGCGAAAAATGACGTTAGCAGCGGACCTAACTGGCGCACGTGGCTAGTACTTTAGTGGCAACTGATGACCCACAAGCATAGGGGGTGTATCGTAGTACTTTCGATAAATAAGAGTGTCGAACCCAACGAGGAGCAGAAGGTGTTGACAAGCAGTTTCGATGAAGGATTCACTGTAAATGCTCACAGACAAGTTTTCAGGGGGTTTTGATATAGATATAAAGTACAAGTAAGTAAAATACGAGAGTAATAATTGCAGCGAGTGGCCCAATCCTTTTAGCACAAAGGACAAGCCGGTTTGTTTACTTATAATGACCAAACGTTCTTGAGGACACACGGGGATTTAGTCTAGTGCTTTCACTTCATATAGTTGATTAATCTTCATTGTTTTGATAAGTGTTGTGTGGATGAACCTATGCTAATGCACCGCCCTTCCTAGGACTAATACATACTTGTGATTATACCCCTTGCAAGCATCCGCAAATACAATAAAGTAATTAAGATAAATCTAACCTTAAACTCGAGATCCTATCCCTCCTGCATCGATATACCAACGGGGTTCAGGTTGCTGTCACTCCCGCAACCCCACAATTAGCAAACGAATACAAGATGTACTCCCCTAGGCCCATAAAGGTGAAGTATCATGTAGTCGACGTTCACATGACACCACTAGAAGAATAACACCACAACTTAAATATCAAACCATTAAATATTACTCAACATTGTTCACTACTAACATTTAGACTTCACCCATGTCCTCAAGAACTAAACGAACTACTCACGAGACATCATATGGAACATGATCAGAGGTGATATAATGATGGATAACAATCTGAACATAAACCTTGATCCAATGGTTTCACTCAATAGCATCAATAACAAGTAGTAATCAATACCGGGAGAGTTTCCCCTATGAAATACTCAAGATTTAACCCTAGATGTTACAGCGGAGACGAGGTGCAGCGGTGGAGATGGCGGTGTCAATGGTGGAGATGATGATGATGATGATCCCAATGAAGTCCAGCTCGATGATGGTGACGATGGCGTCGATTTCCCCCTCCGGGAGGGAATTTCCCCGGCGGATTCCTGCCCGCCGGAGAGCTCTTTTCTCTCTGGTGTTTTTCCGCCCCGTAGAGGCGGCTGTGTCTATTCTCGCTTATCCCCCATGCCTTAGGTTTTCGGGTAGATGAAGTACGCGAAAGAGAGGAGGGGGCTGTGGGCCCCCTCCCCATAAGGCGGCGCGGCCAGGGCAGGGCCCGCGCCGGCCTATGGGGGGGCCATGGCGGCCCTCCTCGGCTCCTCCTTTTGGCTGGCTCGTTCTTCTGGAAAAATAAGATCTTCGGTGTAATTCCCGTCAATTGTTGATCTTCAGAAATATGGTATCCTGACGGTGCTTTTTCCAGCAGAATTCTGACTCCGGTAAATAATTCTCCAATAATCATGAAACATGCAAAATAAGTGAAATAACATAAGTATCATCTCTAAATATGAAATATATCAATGAATAACAGTAAATTATGATATAAAATAGTGATGCAAAATGGACGTATCAACTCCCCCAAGCTTAGACCTCGCTTGTCCCCAAGCGAAACTGAGCTCAGTAAACAAGACCACGTGTTTATGGAGTGAAGAGTCGATAAATAAAATACGGACAAGAAGCATCACATTTATTAATTCACACAAGACATTCTAGTAAACATCTTCTTCATATAACTCAACTTGCAATAAGTAAAGTGAAACCACAAATAAAGGTGCATAGGAAATCATAATTGGTTATGGCAAACTTTGTTCTTGGTCAAAGAACTATTAACAGATTGTACTTATCTTCCGAGCAAAGCCTTTATATTAGAACTTATATGGCAGAGCTTACATCCTTAATCATAACAATCTCCTCATAATCATTGATAGCCTTCAAAGTCATATTCATTCAGATAAAATTTGTACTAAACAAGGAAGAATAAAAGGCATGATTAAATAGATCATAATATAAATGGTTGGATCACAACAACTCAATTGCTTGCATGAGATGGAGGGAAATAGGTTTACTAACTCAACATAAAAGTAAAAGATAGGCCCTTCGCAGAGGGAAGCAGGGATTAAATCATGTGCTAGAGCTTCTTAAGTTTTGAAATCATATAAAGAGCATAAAAGTAAGATTTTGAGAGGTGTTTGTTGTTGTCAACGAATGGTAGTGGGCACTCTAACCCCCTTGCCAAATAGACCTTCCAAGAGCGGCTCCCATGAAGGACGTTATCTCTACCAGCTAGGTAGATCATCCCTCTTCTCTTTTGTTTACACATGTATTTTAGTTTTATTTATGGATGACACTCCCCCAACATTTGCTTTCACAAGCCATGGCTAACCGAATCCTCGGGTGCCTTCCAACATTTCACATACCATGGAGGAGTGTCTATTGCAAAATTAAGTTGCTTACTGATAAATCAGGGCAAAACATGTGAAGAGAATTATTAATGAAAGTTATTAATTGGGGCTGGAACCCCGTTGCCAGCTCTTTTTGCAAAATTATTGGATAAGCGGATGTGCCGCTAGTCCATTGGTGAAAATCCGCCCAACAAGATTGAAAGATAAAACACCACATACTTCGAGCTATAAAACATTGACACAATTAAGAAGTAATATAGTTTGAATTGTTTAAAGGTAGCACATGAAGTATTTATTTGGAGTGGCGCAAAATACCACACAATAGGTAGTTATGGTGGACACAAATGGCATGGGTTTGGTTTAAGGTTTTGGATGTATGAGAAGCATGCCCTCTCAGTACAGGTCTATTGCTAGCAAGGTTGATTAGCAAGCATAAGAGTTGAGGGAGGCAAACAAATATACATGTGATAGAAACAATCATGCATCTTCCTTGTAAGCACAAGCAATTTTAACTTCAGAATACTAAACTCATTAGCTAACAAGGAAGGAAGATAATAAAGTAATATATCTACATGTATTTCCTCTTTTCTATTTAAACTCAAAGTGTTGTTGCTATTGACCAATGCTAAGTTTGCCAAAACCAAATAGATTTACTTGATGCTCCCAAAGTGATATCAATACTAATGACAAGAGTAATCATATAACAGAAATTGCAAACTAAAATAAGGTGTGTGATGCGCGTAGATGTACACGTCCGTTGGGAACCCCAAGAGGAAGGTGTGATGCGCACAACAGCAAGTTTTCCCTCAGAAAGAAACCAAGGTTATCGAACCAGTAGGAGCCAAGAAGCACGTGAAGGTTGTTGGTGGAGGAATGTAGTGCGGCGCAACACCGGTGAAACCGGCGCCAACGTGGAACCTGCACGAATAAAAAATAGTAGAATGTATTCAGATGTAAAAGAATGGACCGGGGTCCACAGTTCACTAGTGGTGTCTCTCCAATAAGATAACTAACATGTTGGGTGAACAAATTACAGGCGAGCAATTGACAAATAAAGATTCAATACATATCAACGATGATTACTATGTGATTTAATCAGGGCATTACGACAAAGTACATAGACCGCTATCCAGCATGCATCTATGCCTAAATATTCCACCTTCGGTTATCATCCGAACCCCTTCCAGTATTAAGTTGCAACAACAGATAATTGCATTAAGTATGGTGCGTAACGTAATCAACACAAATATCCTTAGACAAAGCATCAATATTTTATCCCTAGTAGCAACAACACATCCACAACCTTAGAACTTTCACTGTCCCAGATTTAATGGAGGCATGAACCCACTATCGAGCATAATTACCCCCTCTTGGAGTTACAAGTATCAACTTGGTCAGAGCCTCTACTAGCAACGGAGAGCATGCAAGAACATAAACAACACATATATGATAGATTGATAATCAACTTAACATAACATTCTATATTCATCGGATCTCGCCAAACACAACATGTAGCATTACAAATAGATGATCTTGATCATGTTAGGCAGCTCACAAGATCTAATACAATGAAAGCACAAGCGGAGAAGACAACCATCTAGCTACTGCTATGGACCCATAGTCAAAGGATGAACTACTCACGCATCAATCCGGAGGCGGGCATGATGATGTAGAGCCCCTCCGGTGATGATTCCCCTCTCCGGCAGGGTGCCGGAGGCGATCTCCTGAATCCCCGAGATGGGATTCGCGGCGGCGGCGTCTCTGGAAGGTTTTCCGTATCGTGGCTCTCGGTACAGGGGGTTTGCGACGGAGGCTTTAAGTAGGCGAAAGGGTAGGTCAAAGGGCGTCACGGGGGGCCCACACTAGGGCGCGCCCCCCTTGGCTGCGCCGCCCTAGCGTGGCGGCGCCCGTGGCCCCACTTTCCCTTCGGTCTTCGGAAGCTTCGTGTAAAAATAGGCCCCTGGGCGTTGATTTCGTCCAATTCCGAGAATATTTCCTTACTAGGATTTCTGAAACCAAAAACAGCAGAAACAGAACGGCGCTTCGGCATCTTGTTAATAGGTTAGTGCCGGAAAATGTATAATAATGCTGTAAAGTATGTGTAAAACACTCAAGTATTGTAATAAAATTAGCATGGAACATAAGAAATTATAGATACGCTTGCGACGTATCAGTGTGCAAAAAGTAAATGATAAGACTTCTCATTGATATTCCATAACGATAACTCACACCAAGGGATACATAGATAACCAGCTAAGAGAGATACTTCCACACTGCAAACCATCTTATATGATAACTTCCCTACTCATGATATGATACTACTTGATAATAAAAAGATAAAGGTAATGATGATGTGATACCGCGGCACTCCCCCAAGCTTGGAACAAACCAAGGGGATGCCAATACCAGTGATGAATTACTCCTTCGGTGGTGATGGTGGACTCTTCTCGACAAGCTTCTTAACGAGCTCCTTTAGCTCATCAATCTCATAGGTGAGGTTGCGGATCAGCTCCGAGTTGTGCTCGACGCGGTTAATGAGTATATCAGATGGCGAATCCCAACTCTTAGAGTTATTTCCCCACTCCTCAGCTTCAGGCTTCATCTTTCCTGCAGTGTTAGAACGATCCATATCCCAACCACTAGGCAATACTACCTTGGGAGTCCTTTCAATTTGACGACTATAAATTAGAGTGCGGAAAGGGTTGTCAATGCCTGGAGGAGATGTCCTTGGAGCTAGGAAGCGACGTGGGACTCCTCCTCCGGTGCTAATCCGTGCGCTTTTCTTGGTGTTGAACGGATTTGCTACCACGCCGATGCTTGCGACGGTGGCGCGCGGGTATACTCGCGGAACTTCCTCCACTTCTCCTTCATCCTCGCTCTCGACTTCTTCCTTCAAATCGGGGTCTTGAATATCTTCCTCCAAAGGCCCCTTGTCCTTGTTGTTGGAGACCATGGTGCTTCTAGATCAAAAACAGATCCTGGCAGAAAACAGCTCGAAACAAAACACGACGAGAAAATGATATACGGACCTCTGGGGATCCGGGGGATTATATAGAAAATATTTTCACGACAAAAGGAAAGTACCAGGCCGAAAACGAGTGGAAACGGGACGCCGAGGGGCTGTCCCCATAGGGCGGCGCGGCCAGGGTGGGGCCCGCGCCGGCCTATGGGGGCACGCCCTCGTGCGTCTCCTCCACTCCGTTTCGATCTCGTAATTTTTCATATTTTCCAAAAATAGCAGAAATATTGTTCGGAAAGTTAAACGCGGACTTTTTATTACTAAAACTGTTACCTATTCAAAGTCGAACTCTGCAGAACTGTCAATTTGGTCTTTGATGAAAGCTTCCGGAGTCATCACTTGAATAACATCAATATCTTCATTATAAGAATCTCCAGAAATATAATGCTTGAGTCTTTGTCCATTCACCACTTGTGTAGCATCATCTTTCAGCGAGGCAATTTTTATTGCTCCTGAACGATACACCTCCTCAATGACATATGGTCCTTCCCATTTTGAGAGTAATTTCCCTGCAAAAAATCTGAGACGAGACCGATACAATAGGACTTTATCTCCAACATTAAATTCTCTTTTAATAATTATTCTATCATGCCATTTCTTAACTTTCTCCTTAAAAAGTTCAGCATTTTCATAAGCTTCACTTCTCCATTCATCTAAAGAACTCAATTGTAGCAACCTTTTCTTACCGGCAAGTTTAAAATCTTTATTAAGTTCTCTTACAGCCCAATAAGCTTTGTGCTCTAGTTCTAAAGGTAAATGACAAGCTTTTCCATAAACCATTTTATAAGGGGACATTCCCATAGGATTTTTATAAGCAGTTCTATAAGCCCACAATGCTTCCTTTAACTTACTAGTCCAATTTTTTCTAGATTTATTAACAGTCTTTTGCAAGATAGATTTAATTTCTCTATTTGATAATTCTACTTGCCCACTAGTTTGAGGATGATAAGCTGAAGCAATTCTATGATTAATACCATATCTAGCAAGAGTTTTTCTAAAACCACCATGAATAAAGTGAGAACCTCCATCAGTCATTATATATCTAGGTACTCCAAATCTAGGAAAAATAACATCTAAAAGCATTTTTAAAGAGGTCTCACCATCAACACTTTTTGTAGGTATAGCTTCCACCCATTTAGTAACATAATCAACAGCGACAAGTATATGAGTGTTACCTTCTGAAGAAGGGAAAGGACCCATGAAGTCAAATCCCCAACAATCAAATGGTCCAATAACAAGAGTATAATTCATAGGCATTTCATTGCGTCTAGAGATATTACCAACTCTTTGACATTCATCACAAGATAAGATAAACTTTCTTGCATCTTTAAAGAGCGTTGGCCAATAGAAACCTGACTGTAGAACCTTTTGTGCGGTTCTATCTCCAGCGTGATGTCCTCCATAAACACTACCATGACATTTACTCAATATCTCTTGTTGTTCATATTCGGGACACATCTTCGCATAATACCATCCACTCCTTCTTTATATAAGTGTGGGTCATCCCAAAAATAATGCCTCAAATCATAAAAGAATTTCCTCCTTTGCTGAGCTGAAAAGGTTGGAGGCAAGTATTTTGAAACAATAAAGTTAGCATAATCAGCATACCAAGGACTATCTCGCGAGCTCACCTTTATTACAGCCAATTGTTCATTTGGAAAACTATCATTAACAGGAACATGATCATAAGCAATATTTTCCAATCTAGATAAATTATCAGCAACAGGATTATCAGCACCCTTCCTATCTACAATATGTAAATCGAATTCTTGCAAAAGAAGCACCCATCTAATAAGCCTTGGCTTAGCATCTTTCTTTTCCATAAGGTACCTAATTGCAGCATGATCAGTATGAACTGTGACTTTTGAATCAACAATATAAGATCTAAACTTGTCACATGCAAAAACTACGGCTAATAACTCTTTCTCAGTTGTAGCATAATTTCTTTGAGCAGCATCTAGAGTTTTACTAGCATAATGAATAACATTTAATTTTTTATCTACTCGCTGTCCAAGAACAGCGCCTACAGCAAAATCACTAGCATCACACATAATTTCAAAAGGCAAATTCCAATCAGGGAGGTTCAACTACAGGAGCAGTTGTTAAGGCTTTCTTTAGAGTTTCAAAGGCTTCCTTACAATCATCATCAAAAACAAAAGGTTCATCTTTTTGAAGAAGATTAGTAAGAGGCTTTGAAATTTTAGAGAAATCTTTAATAAATATCCTATAGAAACCAGCATGACCAAGAATACTATGAATACCTTTAACATCCCTAGGATAGGGCATCTTCTCAATCGCTTCAATTTTAACTCTATCAACTTCAATACCTCTCTCAGAAATTTTATGTCCCAATACAATTCCTTCATTGACCATAAAGTGGCATTTCTCCCAATTAAGAACAAGGCCGGTTAGTTTCTTCACATCTCTGCAAAACTTTATCAAGGTTTCGCAAACAATTATCAAAAAATTTCCATAGACAGAAAAATCATCCATGAATACCTCAACAATCTTTTCACAAAAGCCATGAAAAATAGCAGACATGCATCTTTGAAAAGTAGCAGGAGCATTACATAAACCAAAAGGCATACGCCTATAAGCATAAGTTCCATAGGGACAAGTGAAAGTGGTTTTCTCTTGATCTTTAGCTCTAACAACAATTTGTGAAAACCCAGAATAACCATCAAGAAAGCAGAAATGAGTATTTTTAGACAACCTTTCTAACATTTCATCAATAAAGGTAAAGGGTAATGATCTTTCTTAGTAACTTTATTAACCTTACGATAATCAATGCACATTCTATACCCTATAACTACTCTTTGAGAAATGAGCTCATCATTATCATTAGGTACAACAGTTATTCCTCCTTTCTTAGGAACACAATGTACAGGACTAACCCATCTACTATCAGCAATAGGATATATAATTCATGCTTCAAGAAGTTTTAATACCTCATTCCTTACCACATCCTTCATCTTAGGAATTAGACGACGCTGATGTTCAACAACAGGTTTTGCATCATCTTCCATGTTGATGGCATGTTGGCAAATAGAGGGAGAAATCCCCTTCAAGTCATCAAGAGTATAGCCAATAGCTCCTCGGTGTTTCTTCAATATTTCCAATAACCTTTCTTCCTCAAAATCTGAAAGCTTAGCACTAATAATAACAGGATATGTTTTCTTATCATCAATATAAGCATACTTAAGATTATCAGGTAATGGTTTCAAATCAAATACAGGATCTTCCTTTGGTGGTGGTGTTACACCTAGATCTTCAACCGGTAAGTCATGTTTAAGAATGGGTTGACGAAGGAAAATTTTATCAAGCTCATCCCTTTCTTCCCTAAATACTTCACTCTCATGGTCCTCCAAATGTTGCTGCAAAGGATTATTAGGAGCAAGAGAAATAGATGCACACTGTTCAACTCTAAAATCATCATTAGGCAAATCAGCTTTATAAGGAGTTTTGGCAAATTTAGAGAAGTTAAACTCATAAGATTCACCGGCAAATTTAGTAACAATTTTCTCCTTCTTGCAATCTATAACAGCTCCACAAGTATTTATAAAAGGTCTACCAAAAATAATAGGACAAGACTTACTAGCAGCAGAACCAAGTACCAAAAAGTCAGCAGGATATTTAATCTTACCACATAGAACTTCCACATCTCGAACAATACCAATAGGATAGATAGTTTCTCTATTAGCTAGCCGAATAACCACATCAATATCTTCAAGTTCACAAGAACCAATTTCATGCATGATTTCCGTGTAAAGCTCATAAGGTATGGCACTAATACTTGCACCAATAATGTCGCATAAACCATAATAACAATGATCACCAATTCTAACAGAGAGCACATGAACACTGGCCTTCCTAGACTTATTAGGATGCGAAACAATATTAGAAGCATCTTCCAGAAAATGATATGACCATCTTCTACATTTTCAGTCACAAGATCTTTAACTATTGGAACAGCAGGTTCAACCTTTATTTGCTCCTCAGGTTCTATAGGTTTCTTTGCACTTTTATTAACTACACCAGTTATAATAGAATACTCCTTCAATTTAGCAGGGAAAGGAGTTTTTTCAATATAAGCTTCAGGAAGAATGATCAACAGTTTTAATTTCAATACATTTACCTATAGGTGAATCAGTTTTATCTTTATAGGGTTCATGATACTTATCAAAATTCTTCCTAGGCAATTCAAAATGAGAGGCAAAAGCTTTATAAAAATTTGCAACAATTTGAGAGTGAAGACCATATGTAGCACTCATATTACGAAATTTATCAGTATCCATAAAAGTTTCAATGCATTCATAATCATAATTTATGCCTGACACTCTACCTTTGTCATTCTCCCATCCTTCAGTATTTTCTTGGATTCGATCAAGAAGGTCCCATTTAAACTCTTCTTTATTGCGTGTGAATGATCCAGAACAAGTAGTATCCAGCAAGGTTTTATCTTGAAAAGAAAGTCTTGCATAGAAATTATCAACGATGATATTACCAGGAAGCTCATGAATGGGGCATTTGAGCATTAAAGACTTCAATCTCCCCCATGCTTGGGCAATACTCTCTCCATCATGAGGCCAGAAATTATATATGCGGTTTCGGTCTTTGTGAATTTCACTTGGAGGATAGAATTTAGAATAAAATAGAGGCCCAATATCCTTCCAATCAAGAGAATGCCCATCCTTCAGCAGTTTATACCAATGCGCCGCTTTACCAGACAGCGACATAGCGAATAATTTCTTCCTAACTTCATCCATTGAAATACCTGCACACTTGAATAACCCGCATAATTCATGTAAAAACAGTAAATGATCTCCAGGATGAACATTTCCATCCCCTTCATAGCGGTTATCCACAACACGTTCAATAATTTTCATATTTTATACGGAATTACTTCCTCACCTGGCGCATCATCCACTACCTTTGCAGTAGTAGTAGATTTCCCAAATAGAAATTCAAGAGAGGATCTCTCCATAATTACTTATAGCAGCAGGCAAAAACAAAATCAGCACGTACAGTAAAAGTTTTCCTTACCAATTCCACTTACCAATAGCGCTTCACTCCCCGGCAACGGCGCCAGAAAATAGTCTTGATGACCCACAAGTATAGGGGGTGTATCGTAGTACTTTCGATAAATAAGAGTGTCGAACCCAACGAGGAGCAGAAGGTGTTGACAAGCAGTTTTGATGAAGGATTCACGTAAATGCTCACGTACAAGTTTTCGGGGGTTTTGATATAGCAGATATATAAAGTACAAGTAAGTAAAATACGAGAGTAATAATTGCAGCGAGTGGCCCAATCCTTTTTAGCACAAAGGACAAGCCGGTTTGTTTACTTATAATGACCAAACGTTCTTGAGGACACATGAGGATTTAGTCTAGTGCTTTCGCTTCATATAGTTGATTAATCTTCATTGTTTTGATAAGTGTTGTGTGGGTGAACCTATGCTAATGCACCGCCCTTCCTAGGACTAATACATACTTGTGATTATACCCCTTGCAAGCATCCGCAAATACAAGAAAGTAATTAAGATAAATCTAACCACAACCTTAAACTCTGAGATCCTGCTATCCCTCCTGCATCGATATACCAACGGGGGTTCAGGTTGCTGTCACTCCGGCAACCCCACAATTAGCAAACGAATACAAGATGTACTCCCCTAGGCCCATAAAGGTGAAGTATCATGTAGTCGACGTTCACATGACACCACTAGAAGAATAACACCACAACTTAAATATCAAACCATTAAATATTACTCAACATAGTTCACTACTAACATTTAGACTTCACCCATGTCCTCAAGAACTAAACGAACTACTCACGAGACATCATATGGAACATGATCAGAGGTGATATAATGATGGATACCAATCTGAACATAAACCTTGATCCAATGGTTTCACTCAATAGCATCAATAACAAGTAGTAATCAATACCGGGAGAGTTTCCCCTATGAAATACTCAAGATTTAACCCTAGATGTTACAGCGGAGATGAGGTGCAGCGGTGGAGATGGCGGTGTCGATGGTGGAGATGATGATGATGATGATCCCAATGAAGTCCAGCTCGATGACGGTGACGATGGCGTCGATTTCCCCCTGTGGGAGGGAATTTCCGGCGGATTCCTGCCCGCCGAGAGCTCTTTTCTCTCGGTGTTTTTCCGCCCCGCAGAGGCGGCCGTGTCTATTCTCGCTTATCCCCCGTGCCTTAGGTTTTCGGGTAGATGAAGTTCGCGAAAGAGAGGAGGCCGAGAGGGTGGGCTCCCTCCCCACAAGGCGGCGCGGCGGGCTCGCGCGCCCATGGGGGGCCCATGGCGCCCTCCTCGGCTCCTCCTTTTGGCTGGCTCGCTTTTCTCGAAAAATAAGATCTTCGGTGTAATTATCACAATTGTTGATCTTCAGAAATATGGTATCCTGACGGTGCTTTTTCCAGCAGAATTCTGACTCCGGTGAATAATTCTCCAATAATCATGAAACATACAAAATAAGTGAAATAACATAAGTATCATCTCTAAATATGAAATATATTAATAAATAACAGTAAATTATGATATAAAATAGTGATGCAAAATGGACGTATCAGCAACGTGCCAGGCCCGCACGCGACTAGTACCTGCCATACTAGTTGCATGCCGGGTTCACACGCGACTAGTAAGATTTACCACTGGCGAGGTACCTGTGGCGGGCTAGGGCACGCGACTGGAAGCAAAAATGACACGGCGACTGATAGGCTTTTTCCTATTAGTGTGTGTGAGCTGCGGAGGGCACTTGTACCACCGGTGCACGTCCAGGACAACGTTCAGTATCACCCGGTCACAATTTCAAAGATGTTGTATGAAAATGCATATCAAAGACAAGTTGTTGCACTGAGGGCATCTCCAGCGGCGCGACGCAAATGGTCGTTGAGCGACCGTTTTCGTCCGCCGTGATCGGAAATGCGTCTGGGCCTGCTCCAGCGGGGCGATGCAAAATGATGTCTGCTGAGACGCAAACCTGGCCCAAATATGCGCCAGGTTTGCGTCTCCGGACATCACATGACGCGCGAGCGTCCTCCATTTCTTACCCGGTCCCGCAAGTCAGCGACAGCGAAATCGACCGCTTCGACTTGTTTCGAAACTTTATATTTGATGCAAACGCGGAAATACGTCGCACCGCTGGAGCCACCCCAAGGTGCAAACGGACGCGCAGACAAAAACGGTCTGTCTCGCGTCCGCCGTGCGACGCAAACGAACATTTCGAACGTCCGAAATGCGTCGCGCCCGCTGGAATGCCCTGAGGGTGCAATTACCTCTTCTATTAGACATGCTTATTCCTATTTTGTAAACCGGAAAAGTAAAAGGACGTACCCAGTGCTGAGAGCTCCCGCACTGTGCGGGGTCTGGGGAAGGTGTTAGTGGCAAGCCTTACCCTCACGAAGTGCAATGTGAGGAGACCGCGACTCGAACCTGGGACCTCTCGGTCACAGGCGGTGAGGCTCTACCGCTGCACCAGGCCCGCCCTTCGTAAACCGGAAAAGTAATACCTATAAATAAATTTGAACACTACATGAAACTGCCTCCCTTTCCCTGGCTGCTTCTTTCCTCCACTTCCGGCTCGAGGACTCCACCGCCTGGCAGACACCCAGCCAACCAAGTTACCAAGCATGCCCAATGCCGCCTGCAAGCACCACAACGCCGCGTCACGCCGCCGGCTCCGCATCTGCGCCGTCGTCTCCCTCCCCGTACTCCTCCTATTGGCCGCCGCTGTCACCGCACTGGCCATCACGGCGCTCCGCCCGCGCCCCGCCGACACCACCATCTCCGCCATGCGCCTGACCTCCGTGTCCCTCTCCCCAGGATCACTCTCCCTCAACGTGACGCTCGACGCCGTCCTCTCCATCCGCAACCCCAGCCCCGTCGCGTCCTTCGCGCACGCAGCCGGCCAAGCCGAGGTCTACTACCGCGGCGCGCTCGCCGCGGACGCCGACGTCCCGCCCGGACGCGTCGGTGCGGGAGGCGCCGAGACGGTGACGCTCAGGCTCACGGTGCTCGCCGACCGCCTTGCCTCGTACGCGCCGCAGCTGTACGGTGACGTGGTCGGCGGCGCCGGAGACGTGTCGCTCACCGTTCAGACGACCGTGCCGGGAACCGTCACGGTTCTCGGCCTGCTCAGGCACCACGCCGTTGTGATCACGGTGTGCCACGTCACGGTTAGCGTGCGCCGGCCGGGCGCGCAGAGCTCGTCGTGCCAGTACCGGACCAAGCTCTAGCTACCTCCCCATGGTTTCAGTGTACGTTGAGTATTGTGGCTGCCGGCAGACGGCAACATTGTACACGAGGATGTGATCAGTTGCTTCGTTGGAAGATTGATGCGTTCGTTGGATTAACTGGGTTGCCATTTGGTCTCAACCAATCATAAGTTCTTTCAAGGTTCTTGCCACGCTTTTATTTTATTTTTTGGGATTCTATGAACAACAGAAAATTGTCTTCTGTTGTCTGAATTCTCTGCTTCTTGGGTGCTGCCTATCTAAAAAAAAATCCTTTTCCACTGAAAAAGGAAAAATAGTTTTATGCTGTACGAATTGGCAATTACGTTCTCCTACTTTATTGATCAAAATTAGGTACTGAATAAATTCAGATCATGTGTTCGATAAAGCCAACTCCCTAGTTTGATGAACACCTAAAGCATGAACAAAACATATAACTACAGTATGAATGGATCACAGAATACGCATGAAGTAATATGTTAGCCACATGAGGTTCCCACATGGATTGCAATCAGAACGACCTAAATGCTTCAGCATCAGAAAGTATTGAACATACATACACAGTGCAAATGGTTATAGAAATTAGTTCGACATATGTATCGTGTGACCAAACAGAATCTCAAAATATGAAATCGAAACCGACAAGCGGAGGCAACTACTTCGCATGACCATCGGCATTGTTCTCTTCTACTACTCAGAAAAGTCAAATTTCCGATGCATAAGAATCGAGATAATATCTATAATGCCGTATCTTAAAGATTGCTAGGTGATGACAGCAGACGAAACCACTATTTTTCTCATGTGCTGAAAGTGTGGAGGGTTTCACGCTTCAAAGCATTAGTTTCAGTGCTGCTTCTTGTCGGATAACATTGGGATCTTCGACAGAACCTTCTCATCCAGCACTGCATATTGCTTCTTGATCTCGATGAGGGCCTTCTCGCCCACAACATCAACCTCATCTTCATATTTCTCATAGAGCATGGGGAGTGTGTATGCCATCAGGAAAACTGCACACACAAATCAAATTCAGTGTAGCTCAAATAGCAACGTGCTATATATGCGATGATCTAATACGTAGAATTGAACATGGTGCAGTTAATTTTTGTTTTTTTAGGTTTCTCTGAACATATCATTTTAGGTGTAACATAATCAAACAGTTGTAAGCACACATTTAAAGATAGATGGAAGGCTGGAGAAGGTCCCGGTTTTGTGAAATTAATAAAGCCAACGCCGGCGAACAAACAAAACAATTCACTGTCCAGGGATCAAAGATCCAACAGCAGATAAGGTAGCATGCAAGCTACGAATGCAACGAAAAGGTCTCACACCGCAAAAATAAGTAGTACAAGAATACAGCAGAGATAACAGCAGGGGCGGGAGACCATCTCTACTCCGGTCTGTCCCTCACATTTAGTTGTAAGCACACATTTAAAGATCACAGTGAAGAAATTCATGCATCAAGTACTTGATCCATAAAAGTGAAATCTATCATGGCGTTGTATAAACACAAAACCTTGGAATCATATTGTAGTTTTTGAAAGATGTCAGGTTAATTAGAGTAACATACTACATCATAAATTATCAAAATATAGTGCTCCCTCCGACCCATAATAAGTACTATAAATTAATTTGCAGTGGAAGCAACAAAGAAAGTAGATAAGGGGCTTACTAGTGTAAGACAGAGTCAAGAAGCTAAAGCAGCTACCAATTATAGAAATGAACCAGAGGACCCCAATTGACTGCAAGAAAATTGAGCCAGAATGAGAACAATGCATCAAATTAGTTGAACCAAAAAAAAAGGTAGAAGTAGGTACCTTAAGATATGTTTTCAGGTCTTTTCCGGAAGCAACACTTTGTAAGGTCAGGAAAGCTTCATTGATTTCTTTCCTCAGAACATGAGCTAACCTCAGGCACTGGGTTTCAGATAAAATTACATCTGGGAACTGTGGAGGAGACCTGAGAATCCAAAGATGTAGCAGCTCAACAAAGTTAAATCGATAAAAATACGTCTTAATCACATATATAATTTCCTAACAAACCATAACAATTATATTTGACAACCTCTCTTTTCAAATTACGGGGACTTGACGAACCAATTTCTCATTCTGGGTTTATATATTTTTTATTTTATTTTCTGGAACAAGTTATAGGTTAATATATTTTGACGGAATTGCGAACTCTCAGTCATTTAACTCTCGGTCAATTAGATAGCTCTTTCTGTAAGATGTGTGTGTGGCATGTTTTATTTCTATACAGGCATAGAACTAATTAATTCCATCTTTCGTCCTTTTTTTCTTTTCTTTTAATCTTTAACAAGACAGCTTTGAAATAATTATGTCATTTATCGGTTGAGAAAATCTCAATCGAACGAGATCTAATTGCCTCGACAAAGCAAAAAATAAAAATAGAGCATATATCTACAAATTGAACTAAGCATACGTTTACAATTAAGCTTGACTTGGCACAGAAATCTTTGCACTGAAAAACCAATGCATATTCACAAAAATGGCATCAATGAAGAAACTCAAATAGAACAATCCAAATGGTGATGAAAGAATGCAGAAAGAAGTACTGAAAAGTCACGTACGTGAGTTTGATGGCAATCTCCAAATCTGGGTGATTGTCACTGCTTCGCAATAGTCGTGTATAAACGTTTGAAATACAAAACATATTGTTTTCTATGGATCTGTTTGTGGTTAAATGTGCCACATCGTGACTTTTGTTTTCATTGTGGAGTTATTTACTAATTATTTTAATCTTGACCTTAGATGTTGTGATCACACCGCACATATTCATAATATTACTAATCTAAGTAAAAGTTGTGGATATGCGGGGGGTTTCAGTATGAAGTGTAGGCAGTAGAGGAGGAATAGAAAAGTAGTGGAAAAGACCTGTTGATGAAGGATGCAGCGTTGGACCAGACGAAGCATACGGTGAGGAAGACGATGAGCGAGTGGCACAGGAAGGTGAGGAGGTGGTAACCGATGCCCTCGAACAACAACCAGACAACAGTCACCCCTGCAAGAATGCTTCCGGATGTGTGCTTGTCCCTCCACAGAACAAGATCAGCAGCTGAAACACGAAAACACAACCTTATTTTTAGATACACAACATTTCACCAATCAGTTTTCATAGGCATTGTCAGAATTATTATGCCTTTTCCTCCTCCTAGGACGTGGTGAAGCGGGTGCATCCTGCCAAACAGCTTCTTCTTCTTGTTCTTGGATTTATGAGACTTCTTCTTGTCGTCGTCAGAGTCCGAGGAGGACGATGAGTCCTTTTTAAAGTCATGGATCTTGTCGTTGATCTTCTCCAGGAGCGAGCCGTGCTCCTCGCTTTCGGACATCATCCCCTCCCGGCCTAAAAAAACTTCACATCGATCAATTGCAATGCTTCATGAATCACATCGAGAACACAAAGGCTGAGATCGACTCAGATGAACTACGTGATGCGAATACCATCGCAACATCTACATGAATCAACAGTTTAAATCGTGCGAGAAGAACCTGATCGATCGACCGACCTCCCAAACCCAAGATCATAAGATACATTGCGAAAGAAAATCAGATCAAGGATCGATGCTTACAGTGAGACGATCGACGGTTTATTTACTCTCACTTTGTTCTTCTTCGCCTGCAGTTAATTTATTCTTGGTTTTACCTCTCGGTAACTCTGTTTCCCCCCTGTCTGTTTTTACTCTGGGAGGAAACCGAAATGGGAGGTGCGACTCTGCAGATATAAACGGTCGGGAGCCAAAGGCGGGGGCGCTATTTAACGCCTCGTCCAGTTAGGAAGTGGACGGTCTTGATCGCTGCTTGTGTATCGTGGACGGTGGGATGGCGATAAGCCGTGGACGAGTCCCCGCGAGAGTCGGGAAACGGGCCGTGTGGTAGTGAACGAGTGCGTCGTGACTTCAGCGTGTGGCCGTCCAGGTAAAGAGGAACCCAAGTATTCCCTCCGTCCATAAAAAAATACCAAGATTCATCTAAATTCAAATGTATCTACACACTAAAAAGTCTAGGTACATCCAAATTTAGTTAAACTTTCGACATCTATCTATGGTCAGAGATAGTACTAAAAAAATGCTTGATCCCTTCCGACAAATGCCCTCCGAGAGCATCTCGAGCGCCCTAAACCGTCCCCAAACCTATTTGGGGCGCCGGACAAAAAACGCTCCCGCGTTCCCTAAGTCATTTTTTTTCCGACGCGGCCAATACGGTCCAGCGCCTAAGCTCGTCCCCGCCCACGGGACGCACGCACGCGACACAACGAAAAGCGAGGCGAAGCGACGCGGGGCCAACCCATCAGCGGAGAGAAAAAATTCGTCTCCCACTCCCGCCAAATCGCGCCCCTCCCGCCACATCGCGCCTATCTCACCGTGCATTTCTGGCCTCCCAACACATTTCCCACCGCCGATTCATTTCTCTTATCCCGTCGATTCATTTCTCCCTCCCGTCGTCAACCCGCCGCCGCTACCCTCTTCCCATTCCATGGCGCCGCCGATAGCCCCCAAAAAGATGGCCAAGAAAGCGGCCAAGAAGCCGTCGGGCAATGCGAAAGTGCCCTTCGCGAAGCCGCGGAAGGCGCCGGCTCCAAAGAAGAAGCCGGAAGGCTGGACCGATGATCAATGGCATCAAGATTGTCTGCGCCGGAAGATGGCGACGGCGGAGCGGAAAGGACGGAGGGCGGCGCAGCAGGAGAAGAAGGCTCTGGCGGCGCGCCAGCACCAGCACATACTGGCCGGGTGTATCGCCGCCACCAACGCGAGCCCATGGAGTACGTCCATGCCGGTGTACGTTCCGGGAGTGATCTCTCCGTCGACATCCGCCTTCTACAACGACGGCCCCTCCGCCACTCCCGGGTGCGTGACGCCTAACTTGTCGCCCCACTACCAGGATGCGCTGCCGCATGGCGGCTTCAACCCAACAACCTCTTCTACTCCCGGTACGAGCAGCGCGAGCCAGGACCCGGTCCGGACGGCACCCCGTTCACTGGCCGCAGGGGGCCGCTCGAATTCGACGGCGCCAGTGCTGAGGAGGAGGAGGGAGAAGAGGGAAGAAGAAGGCGTCGGGCACACGAGGCCCCAAGTGGACGCCTCTGGAGGATCAATGTCTATGCGAGTCGTGGGCGACGGCCATCATCGGCGCCAACCAAAAGTACGGGAAGTATTGGGCGAGGATCAAGACCGAGTTCGATGAGCGCAAGCTGATCAACAACGACTACAACAAAGTGACAATGGAGAGGAGCCAAAAGGCAATGTCGACGCGATGGGCCGTCATCCAGGCGTCGGTGAACTTGTTCCATGGGTTCCATCACGAGATCGAGACCAGAGGCGAGAGCGGCGTCGACATCAGCCAAATGGTACGACTCTTTCTTAGATAATCTGCAGCGCCTACATTTTGTTCGATGAAATGATTGTGTTTCCTTTGGTTAGTTTGACAAGGCCATGGATATGTACCGGAGGAACTCGGACGGTCACAAGTCTTTCACGCTGACACATTGCTATAGCAAGCTCAAACTGAACCACAAATGGCAGTTGATGCGCATTTCCTCTCGGGGAAAGACGCCATTGATCTGGATGCGCCGCTGGCAACGTCGGCAGGGCGTCCTACTGGCAACAAGGCTGCCAAGGCCGCCTTGGCCGACGCTGCGTCGTCCGAGAAGACGCAGGCGTCGATCACGAAATGCCTCGTCGAGGTCTCCTCGACCTTGCTCTCCCGCGACAAAAAGGCCGACGAAAGGTGGGCGGAGCTGTTCAAGAGGCAAGAGGAGAAGTTGGAGCTCAAGAAACGCAGGGACGACATGTCCCTGCTGAGAGCGTCGACAGAGGGAATGTCTCCCCGGACGCGAGCGGCGCACAACTTCTTCAAAGGCCAGATCCTCGACGACATCGAAGCCAAAATGGCGGTGGCCGAGGCAGTGGTAGCGGCAGCAACCCCAACCCCAGAGCAAGAGCCGGCAGACGCATCTACGGCAGCATCTGCTACATCTGCGCGCGGCCTCTGCCGGCGACCGAGCAGACGGGGCATGCACACCACCGGGGAGATCGCGATGAGTTCATCGTGATCGATGGGCCAACATCGATTCAGGATGCGTCGGCGTCGCCCAACCCCTTCTTCAAATTTATCATGCACCACTGGTCTGTAATATGATCGCGCTCCCAGTACTTTGATCGCCGCTACTATGATCGTGACGATTCGGCGGGAACGATCTCTTTTAAATGCAAACTATTTAAATTTCTGATTGGGGACAGCGTTTGGGGAACGCGGCTGGGGCGATCCGGCGCGATTTGGAGACGGTTTGGGAGATGCGACTAGAGATGCCCTCCGGTCCCCACCTAGCACGCCCACCTACGAGGAACCTCCAGCTGCCAGCGCTGGCCATCCCCGCCGACGTGCGCTGTCCACCCCTCTCGCCGCGATGCCCTCTAACTCCTGCGGCGCGTAGCTCTTCACCTCCAACCTCGCACAGTCCTCCTCTCACCGGGCGCCGCCCTCCTCTGGCCGCTGCTGCTCTCCACCTTGATGTTGCACTGCGCGCCGCCCTCCAGACCCTCCCGCCCGCCGCCGCCGCCATCCCATATGCTGATGTGGCTCTCTGCCTCGCCTCATGCTGCAGCAAGATGTAGGTGTCTGACTTCCGTGAACTTCCATGCATATGTCGCAGGTCCCCACGCATCGGAAATTGTGAAGGAGGATAGGTAGTGGAGGCGGGGACTCCTCGGGCGGAGAGAGGCACGAGCATGCTCAGCCAGGATGCTCTCAAGTCTGGCCTGGACCGAGTAGCTAGATAGAAGAGAATCCAAAGTCCTTTTAGATCATCAACACCACTGTTCTCATTGTATTAAAAAATAAAAAATTAGAGCATCTCCAGTCGCGTCCCAAACCGTCCCCCAAACCGCGCCGGATCGAGCGTTTGGGGGACGTGTTTTGTTCGTGCCGCGTTTGGGGGACGTCGCTCTCCAGCCGCGTCCCCCAAACGCCGCCCCCAAACATTAAAAATAATTTTTTTAACACATAAACCATTTATATCAAATGTAGCATATGAAAAAAATGTTTTCGAGGATTGTTTTCAAATTAAATTACAACAAACAATAAAACAAGTAATCAAATATAATAAATAGGGCTAGATGATACATCAAGGTGCCACGGTATTTCCTTTGATCCTCCACAAATGCTCAACGAGATCAGCTTGAAGTTGCTCATGCACATTGCTGTCACGGATCTCTGCGTGCATGGCGAGAAAATCAGCAAAATCTGCAGGCAACTCATGATCAACCTCCGCGAGAGGGCCTTGACACTCATAGGGACCAACATGTGACCTAACATGATTCTTGCGGTCATCCTCGATGATCATGTTGTGCATGATCACACAAGCCTGCATCACCTCCCACATTTGGTCGTGAGACCAGCTTAGAGCAGGGTACCGGACAATGGCAAATTGTGCTTGAAGCACACCAAATGCCCGCTCGACATCCTTCCTGCAAGCCTCCTGTCGTGTAGCAAAGTGAGAATTCTTCAGACCTGATGGATTCGAGATTGTTTTGACAAAAGTGGCCCATTTTGGATATATACCATCGGCTAGATAATAGCCTTTGGTATATTGGTGGCCATTGATCTCATAGTTGCATGGTGGAGCATGCCCTTCCACTAGTCTGCTGAACACCGGAGACCGCTGCAACACGTTGATGTCATTGTGTGATCCCGCCATGCCAAAGAAAGAATGCCAAATCCACAGGTCATAATCTGCCACAGCTTCAAGCACCACACTGCAATATCCATGACGCCCTTTGTATATACCTTGCCAAGCAAACGGGCAGTTCTTCCATGCCCAGTGCATGCAATCGATGCTTCCAAGCATTCCAGGAAATCCTCTGGCAGCATTTTGTGCCATGATCCTTGCAGTCTCTTCCTCAGTTGGCCCTCTCAAGTAGTATTTGCCAAACTTTCCCACCACAGCTCGGCAAAACTTGTACATGCACTCAATGGCAGTAGACTCACTCATGCGAAGGTAGTCGTCCTGTGTATCGGCAGGTGCTCCGTATGCAAGCATCCTCATGGCGGCGGTGCACTTCTGAATGGATGAGAACCCGAGAACGCCTACAGCGTCGACCTTGAGCTTGAAGTAGGGGTCGAACTCTCGAACGCCGTGGAGGATATTCATGAACAGGCCCTTGCTCATCCTGTACCGGCGCCGAAAATTGTCGGCATGTGTTGCCCCGTCGGCGAAGTAGTCGTTGTGCAGCATGGCATGCCCCTCCATCCTCTGCCGGGGCTTCGACTTCCTTCTTCCCGGCCTTGATCCTCCGCGGCGCGGCCTCTTCCTCTTCTCCGCCTCAGCGTCAAGCATGTCCTGGAGGGACGCGATGATCAGCAAATGCTCCCGCAGGTCGTCGTCGAACGCTTGCTCGTCCTCCAGCAGCAGGGCAACCATCTCATCGTCGCTGTCCATGGCTAAAGCAAAATCAATGGTTAAAATTGCGCCGAGGCAGACGACGCAACAAACAGCGACCAATCGCGCCTACCTGGCAAGTCGTCGAGCACCTTCTGTGCGCGGAGGTGGGGCGGATTTGACGGCGCGTTCTGGGACGCGCTGGCGACGCGGCGGCGGCGGCACGACCGGCGGGAGCCCCAGCCGCGACAACGGTGCCGACTCGCAGCACAGATCAGACGCCCAAACGGCCGGGAAATCCAGCGGCGGCGGTGGGGTGGGAGGCGCGGGAAGGAAGGAGCGACGAGAAAAGAGGCGCGAACCAACGATTTATGCAAATAGTCGCCGACATGTGGGAGCCCGCCTCGCTTTTCGTTGTGTCCGGCGCCCGGAGCGTCCCCTGTGGGACGGGGACGGGCTCGGGGCGCCGGACACCGTATCGGGCCGCGACAAAAATTGGCTTTGGGGGACGCGGCTGAACGCTTTTCCGGCGCGCCCCAAATCCCTTTGGGGGACGCTTTGGGGGACGCGACTGGAGATGCTCTTATATTTTTATATTTTAAAAAATTATGTAACAAAATTTTAAAAGTAGCTAATGATATATTCGGAAATTCAATTCGGCTCCTGGGTGCATATGCTCCCTCTATCAAAAAATTATATTTCGAAATGTCGAAAAATTTTGAAAAAAAATTCTACGTGTACATCTTCATAATATACGTAAGTTCGTCAAGTTTCGCGAGGAACCAATATGTTTTGTGGTCTGTGTAAAAAAGAGAAAATTTATCCTGAAAAGACTTATTTTCAGCATCGAATTTTGTCTTTTTTACACACGTCACACGACAAGTCGGATTTTTATGAAACGACTTTGTGAGCGTGTAGCACATGAAGATGTACGTTCGAATTTTTCGTTTCAATTTTTTGAAATTTTAAAATGTATTTAATATGCATTTCAAAATAAAGGGAGCATATGCTCCCATGTGCCAAAACACCATTCATAAAATATCAATTACAAATGTTTTGTTTTCTGAGCTACACAAAAATAACAAAGTCTTTTTTTATATAGATTTGAATAGCTATACTCAAATCCACATATTTTTTTATTTTTTTTAGATTTAAATCACTATACTCAAATTCACATATTTGTTATTTCTGTGTAGCCTAAAATACACATTATTTTCAGTTAAAAATTTACACGTTTGTGGGATACAATACTGACTACATCATGATTTATTTTCAGATTTCTCTAAAACTAAGAAATAGAATTTTTAATTACTTTTCTAAAAAGTGGCCGTTGGTGCTCATGTGCACCAAATCTCTTGTCCAATCCAAATCCTATTTTTAGTTCTAGTCCTCCACCACTACTGTATTTACACATACATATTGTATTTCTCTTCGGGACTCAAAGGCACGGTCGAATTACATATCAATTGCATTTGCATAGGTGCGTTGGTGTTGCCCCCTTAACTCATGCACAAGAGTTAAATCCACCGGTAGTCATTAAACTTGTTGAGCAAGATCAGTTTCGTTATTGTAACAGGAATACAGATTTACGGTCACTGAATACGCGTCAGAGCTTCACACGGTCACCGCTGGCAACGTAGCGTCGTATTTGCTGATGTGGCGAGCTGCAGGCACACTGTCAGCTAACTTAACACGAAAATAATAATACCCAGCTAGAGGAGGGCGTTGTTGCAAAACAGCAATCCCCTTCCTGGCTCTCTCTAGCAATCTCCTCTTGGCGATGAGCCTGCGCAGCCGCTGCTTCCGCCCCGGCCGATGCCGGCCATCCCCGGCGCCGCCGATATCCGGCGAGGCTCCGCCTCAACCTGATCCTCCAGTTTTCCTACTTCTCGACGCCGCCCTGCACCTGCTTGTGCCCCCATGGCTAACCCTAGCCCCGCCTGGGCTTGGTCACCGGTACAGCTCATCGCGCCGCCGTGGCTCCGTTCCGCCGCGTCCCAGTGCCGCCCCGGAGGAAATGAGGACACTATAGGACTCTCAACACAGATAAATATTTAGCTCAGCAATACAATCATATGCTTGAGAAAAACAAAACCGTAATGTCTTGCTTACAAAATCTTACCTCACTAATTAAAATCTGGTATCGAGGACAAGCTGGTGGGATCGGACGGCGGCCTGTGACTTCGACGGGAGCCACTGCCACTAGGACTCCAGCGGGTTGGAGATGAGGGATGGTGTTGGCTCCTGCTGTATTTTAATTGAGGGTCTTGTTTGCAAAACAGCGCGACCTAGTAGTGGATCTCAATCAGCGCCACGTAGGCCAATACAGCACTACCCCACGAGTGGTGACCGTGTGTGAAGCTCAGACGCGTATTCAATGACCGTAAATTTTTATTTTCATAGTACGATGACCAAACTGATTTTGCTCGATAAGTTCGATGGCTGCTCATGAATTTAACTCCATGCACAATAGTGGTAGGAACTTATTTCAAGGAGTGGCGGCAACTATAGCCTGCACCAAATGTAACTCGATTGGTGTATGGATGAAACTCTAGTTACCTCGGAAACTTAGTGTTACGTTGCATACCGACTATTTCTTAAGTTGCTTCACACAAGTGCTGAGATGTACACCCTCTTCATCACATGCTAAAGATCAACCACCACACGACGCTTGATGTATTTTTGTGGCGGTAATATTGGTTCACATATAACTTAGGTTGTTTTTTTGCATATAATAAATTCTTCACTTGCACATTTGCTAAGTCATATTTGTACACGGTAAATGGTTGTTTCACACGTGTGCTAAGTTGCATACCAATTTGTTGCTAAGTTGTACACCCACTAGTGATAAATTGAATACTCAGCATTGTTAAGTTGTATATCCAATAGGGTTAAGTTCCATCCGTTGTCCAACATAGTTGTGCATGGATCAGATCTAGTTGCTTTTTGTTTCTATTTAATCCGTTTTGGGCATGTTTTTTTGATTTTGTCGGTTGTTTAACTAGGATTAAGTTGCATTTTATTGTCTAACTAGTACTAAGTTGGCTAACACCATTTATGATGAAGTTGGGCATCATTGTTCTTAACTTCTTTATCCTTTTATCTATGTTGCCTACCATTAGTACTAAGTCAGTCACCACCATGGTTGTGAAATTCTGCACAATTTATTGTGAAATTTCCTACCACTACGCCTAAAACTACAAAAAAATCGTTATCTACCACAACCAAAAATCATCGGCTAAGGGGTATTTTTTGTGGTAAATGAGTCATAGCCGACGAAACGGTCTCCATGGTGCATATCACGTTGCTAAATGATATACCACGGATTTTTCGTTTCGTCTCGGATGATAGGCCTTTAGCCACGTAAAATGGGAGTATGGCAGAAGAGTTTTCGGGCGGCCGTGGGACAGTTCCTCGATGTCACCGAGATGAGCTGATGTTGCCAAGAGTCGTAGGATAAGTTGCATCAGTCGTAGGATAAGAGTAATTGTACCATGGTTCAACGGCTGATAACCAATCACACCATTTCCTTGGTTCATTGAAAGCCATGCAGCAATCACACCATTTCCTTGGTTCATTGAAAGCCATGCAGCGTAGGTATTGCTCGAGGCATTGATTGATGTGCTCCGTTTGCCCATCTGTCTCCGGGTGGTGTTCCGTGGAGAATTTCAAAGAGACATGTAATGCTGAGAAAATCTCCTTCCAAATTGTTCTTGTGTCTCTATCACTAACAATGACTGATGGTGGACCATGGATTTAAAAAAAGTTGTCTATGAACAGGGAGGCAACCTTGTGGGCTCTATATGGATGTGAGAGAGGTAGAAAATGAGCGTACTCTGTCAAACGGTCGACAACTACCAATATGACATTCTTTCACTTTGACTTCGGCAATCCCTCGACGAAATCGATGCTAATCTCTGACCACTTGATCTTAGGTATAGGTAGAGGGTTGAGGAGTCTTGGGTACTGCACCTTTCCTGTCTTGGAAATCTGACAGATGGGACATTCCACAACTTGTTGAGCGATGAATTTCTTTAGGTGTGGCCAACAGAAGAGGTTTTTTCAGCCTATGATGTGTGACCCTGCTGCGGAGTGGCCACCTATCATAGAAGAGTGGAAGGCATGGAATATCCGCTCTCTTAAATCAGTGTTCTTCCCAATTTATAATTTTCCCTTGTATATGAGAATACCAACTTGGAGGGAAAATCTCGGGTTCATGTCTCTGTTGATTGCTAGTTCTTGGAGTAACTTGGTGCAATGTTCATCACCCTCATATGAAGTTGTGATATCTTCTGCCCAAGTTGGGATGGCTTGAGAGATAGTACTAGTAGAACAGGAACCATCTTCGCTAGACAGAACTGTCGAGACAAGGCATCAACAGCTGTATTTTCAACCCCTTTTATATTCTATTGAATAGTCGAAATGCGTAGCTTGAGCATCGTTTGTGTTGAATCCCTCCAATCAACCTTTGACTGCCGATACTTTAAAATCTTTTGATCCGTTTTGTTAACCACTTTGTTCCCAAGGAAGTAATGGCACCATTTTTTAAGGCTTGCAAGATTGCCATTGCTTCTTTCTCATATATAGAGAGTGCACTGTTCATTGGACCTAATCCTTTGCTAAAGAAAGCAAGTGGTTTCCCTTTTTGCATGATCACTGCTCCAATCTCAGTAGCACAAGTTGTCTCTAGAGTGAAAGGCTTCTGGATATTAGGTAATGCAAGGAGAAGTGGTGTTGTCATGGCTAGTTTCAATTGAGAAAATGATGCTTGTCGTTCTGGTCCCCAAGCAAAAGCACAACTTTTTTAAAATAATAAACTTTTTTAATTAATTCCAGAAATAATACTCGTTTTTAACTTTTTACACGAATAATACACCGTCGGGTTCTTGGAAACCGAAATTTAAAAATCGGGGTAGTCGACCCCGAAACGAGGCGAATCTAGCCCTGCCACGCCGAGTCGGACTCATGGAGCCCGACTTGCTTTAATCGGGCGACGGAATCCCGAGGAAAGGTGTGTCGGCTGGTCGGCCTGCCAGCGGCAGACTTGTCGCGTCGCAGATCCCGAGGGGGAGGAATCGGTGTCCTCGACCCCGACTCGGTTGCTTCGGGTATCTCCAACCCGAGATTCCCCGCATAAAATCGACCACGCGACGCGCTTCTTCCTCCTCGCTCTTCCTCACGCAGCTCATCTCTCTCTCGTTTCCTCTCAGCTCCACCTCTGTTTTATCCCATTTAGTTGCGATTTGTCCAACATTTTGCTGTTATTTCACCACCAAGTGTTGTAGAATCACCTGATCTATAGATGGGTTAGATTTGGGAGCGTTTTGGTGGAGGTGCTGGTGCTGGTGGTGGTGGTGGTGGTGCTGCTGCTGCTGCATGGTGGTGGTGTTGCTGCTTGGTGGAGGAGCTGGCCTGCTAATGGAGCTGTTTTGCACGCTTCAAGGGTAAACCCTAATCCGTGATATTAGATGGTACAATTATGCATGGTGTGTTCGTTAGCTTGCCGATTAGTTACCGATATGCAGTTGGTTGTCGTTGGTATTTTTATTTATTTATGAGTGTAGGTGCTAGATTTTTTTCACGAGTCTGTAATTTGTATTGGTGAGCAGATATGTCAGATAGAGTAAAATTCGTTGTTTACTTCGGTAACGGCATGGTCCGAACTGTTGGAGATATGCCCAAGAGGCAATAATAAATGGTTATTATATATCTTTGTGTTTATGATAATGTTTATATACCATGCTATAATTGTATTAACCGAAACATTGATACATGTGTGATATGTAAACAACAAAGAGTCCCTAGTAAGCCTCTTAACTAGCTTGTTGATTAATAGATGATTAGTTTCATAATCATGAACATTGGATGTTATTAATAACAAGGTTATATCATTATATGAATGATGTAATGGACACACCCAATTAAGCGTAGCATAAGATCACGTCATTAAGTTATTTGCTATAAGCTTTCGATACATAGTTACCTAGTCCTTATGACCATGAGATCATGTAAATCACTTATACCGGAAAGGTACTTTGATTACATCAAACGCCACTGCGTAAATGGGTGGTTATAAAGGTGGGATTAAGTATCCGGAAAGTATGAGTTGAGGCATATGGATCAAGTGGGATTTGTCCATCCCGATGACGGATAGATATACTCTGGGCCCTCTCGGTGGAATGTCGTCTAATGTCTTGCAAGCATATGAATAAGTTCATAAGAGACCACATACCACGGTACGAGTAAAGAGTACTTGTCAGAGACGAGGTTGAACAAGGTATAGAGTGATACCGATGATCAAACCTCGGACAAGTAAAATATCGCGTGACAAAGGGAATTGGTATCGTATGTGAATGGTTCATTCGATCACTAAGTCATCGTTGAATATGTGGGAGCCATTATGGATCTCCAGATCCCGCTATTGGTTATTGGTCGGAGAGAGGTCTCAACCATGTCTACATAGTTCACGAACCGTAGGGTGACACACTTAAGGTTTGATGTCGTTTAAGTAGATATGGAATAAGGAATGGAGTTCGAAGTTTTGTTCGGAGTCTCGGATGGGATCCAGGACATCACGAGGAGGTCCGGAATGGTCCGGAGAATAAGATTCATATATAGGAAGTCATATTCCAAGTTTGGAAATGATCCGGTGCATTTATGGCAAGGTTCTAGAAAAGTCCGGATGAAATCACCATGGAAAGTGGAGTCCCGGAGGGACTCCACCTTGCATGACCAGCCAACCCTAAAGGGAAGGAGTCCAAGGTGGACTCCCCAAAGGGTGGCCGGCCAACCCCAAGGAAGGGGTGGGAGTCCCACCTTGAGTGGGATTCCCCCTTGGGTAGGTTTTGTCCCTTTGGTAGGTTTTGGTTTCGGGTCTTATTCGAAGACTTGGATACCAACACTTGGGGATTTCCACCTATATAATGAGGAGGAGAGGGAGGGGGCAGCCACACCTTGGCCGCACCACCCCAGCCCCCTTGAGGCCGGCGCCCATAGCCCCCTCTCCCAAACCCTAGCCACCTCCTCCTCCACATACAACTCCCGCAGCGCATAGGCGAAGCCCTGCCGGAGTTCTCCACCACCACCGCCACCACGCCGTCGTGCTGCCGGATTCCGAGGAGGATCTACTACTTCGCTGCCCGCTGGAACGGGGAGAAGGACGTCGTCTTCATCAACACCGAACGTGTGACCGAGTACGGAGGTGCTGCCCGATTGTGGCACCGTGATCAAGATCTTCTACGCGCTTTTGCAAGCGGCAAGTGATCGTCTACCGCAGCAATAAGAGCCTACTCTTATAGGCTTTGGAAATCTTCAAGGGTGAGTCTCGATCATCCCCTCGTTGCTCCCGTCTTCTAGATTGCATCTTGGCTTGGATTGCGTTCTCGCGGTAGGAAATTTTTTGTTTTCTATGCAACGAATCCCTACAGTGGTATCAGAGCCGTGTCTATGCATAGATGGTTGCACGAGTAGAACACAATGGTTTTGTGGGCGTTGATACTTATGTTGTCTTTAGTTTGAGTACTTTGCATCTTTGTGGCATAGTGGGATGAAGCGGCTCGGGCTAACTTTACATGACCGCGTTCATGAGATTTGCTCCACGCTCGACATGCAACTTGTATTGCATAAGTGGCTTTGCGGGTGTCTGTCTCTCCTACTATAGTGAAGATTCAATTTACTCTTCTATTGACAACACTAGTATCACCGTTGTGGTTCATGTTCGTAGGTAGATTAGATCTCACTCGAAAACCCTAAACCACGTAAAATATGCAAACCAAATTAGAGACGTCTAACTTGTTTTTTCAGGGTTTGGTGATGTGATATGGCCATGATGTGATGATGAATATGTATGAGATGATCATTATTGTATTGTGGCAACCGGCAGGAGCCTTATGGTTGTCTTTAAATTTCATGTTGAGTAGTATTTCAAAGTAGTTGTAATAGTTGCTACATGAGGTGAACAACCATGAAGACGGCGCCATGGACCTTGACGCTACGCCGACGATGATGGAGATCATGCCCGTTGATGATGGAGATCATGTCCGTGCTTTGGAGATGAAGATCAAAGGCGCAAAGACTAAAGGGCCATATCATATCACATATGAATTGCATGTGATGTTAATCCTTTATGCATCTTATTTTGCTTAGAACGCGACGGTAGCATTATAAGATGATCCCTCACATTAATATCAAGATAATAAAGTGTTCTCCCCTCGTATGCACCGTTGATATAGTTCGTCGTTTCGAAGCATCTCGTGATGATCGGATGTGATAGACCCAACGTTCACATACAACGGGTGTAAGCCATGTTGCAAACGCGGAATACTTGGGTTTGCTTGACGAGCCTAGCATGTACAGACATGGCCTCGGGACAACGGAAACCGAAAGGTTGAACACGAGTCATATGGATGATATGATCAACATGTTGATGTTCACCATTGAAGCTACATCATCTCACGTGATGATCGGTTTTGATGTAGTGGATTTGGATCGTGTACCACTTAACAACTATGAGGGATGTTGTATTAAGTGGGAGTTCATTAGTAATTAGATTAAAACATGAACTAATTATCATAAACATAGTCTGAGTAGTATTTTGAATTAATTTGTAGTATTGGCATCCGTTTTTCTACCAAACGCTAGTCTTGTTATTGAGATAGAAATACTGTTAAAATCTGAAAATAAACTTTACGGACTGGTACCGTATTGTTAAAGAATCAAGAAATGATTAAGTCCTATTGCAAACTTTTAGTAAACCTCACATTGTTGATTCAAAGAGCTATGGTTTCAATTAGTACCTAAAGTTATCTTGTCTCCGTGAAACTTGAAGTTCAAATCTGTTTGAAAAGTAAGGAGCTGAAAATTTAGTTTTCAGAAATAATCAAGGTATGAGATATATGTGATATCTAAGACCTTGTTGCAAGGTGATAGAATATAATTTGGTGAGACTACATAAACTCATAAGTTTTATGGGAATGTACGAAGGTTGAAGACGCAAGGCGTCCCAATCCTCCAACTATTGGGGCACTAACGATATTCGTATATCCATGAAGTGATCGTCCTTAGTATGCACCGTTGCTAAGACTCATAGTTTCGAATACTAAGGTATAGATTCTATGTGTGCATACAACGGGTGCAAGCCAGATTTGCACACGCGAATACTGAGGTTAAACTTTACGAGCCTAGCATGTATAGACATGGTCTCGGAAAGTCGTCATGAATTGATGGATAAAATTATGAGTGAAATTGTTCATCATATTACATAGTTACTAATAGTGAAATCTGGAACACTTGTCATATGATGATCAACTTCAAAGTAAGAACCTCAAGGTTATTGGTATTTGACCAACAAACCTAGAAGTTATTGAAGGTGAAGTGTTTTCTGAATAATGAGGAAAGCTAAAAGAGAAACTACAAAAGATATTTTGGCAGAAAGAAAAGAAAAGACTAGAAAGTCTAGCTCAGGTGTATATACATGATATACATGTTATGGATGTATTCCTTGTTTTGTCACATAATGAAATTCTTGGGTATTTGTACCAGATTGGTTGGTATGAGATGTCATACAATACAACGCAATACAAGAATACGATGGCCTAAGTGACTGATAAGGAATATGGTAATAATGCACATCTGGAACATAATAAAGTGTTATTATGTTTGTCGTTGGCATTCTACCTAGCCCTTAGAATTTATAATAAAGAACTTAATAATTGTTATTTTGCTCTGGTCAAATGAAAACAATGAGTTGTTCAAATTATGACATTACTCCATGTACGATGGATGAGTTATTATAAATCTTAATGGTGAAAACACACATACATAAACACTGACGCTAAAATGCCATAAGGCAAATGATTTGAATTCCACTTATTTGTGGAACCGCCATTTAGGTCATGTTAGAGAGGAACGCATGAAGGAACTCCATGCAAATGGATTTTTGGAGTCATTTGATTTTTGAATCGTTTGACGCTTGCAAATCTTTTCTAAAGAGAATGACTAAAATACCGTTCATAGGCCAAGAGTTGAACGGGCAACTAACTTAGTGAAAAATACATGATGATGTATGTGGTTCACTGGGCATAGTTGTGTGCGGGAGATTCTTCTACTTCATGAAAACTTCCAACAATGAATTGAGTATATATGTATATATTCGATAAGGAAGAAGTTTGAAACATTTGAATGGATTCAAATAAATTTCAGCATGAGGTGGAAATCATCGTAATAGAAAAAGTCAAATATCTATGATTGGATCATAGTGGAAATATTTGAATTACGAGTTTTAGTGAACATCTAAGAGAGTTATGAAGTTGTTCTACAACTCACATTTCTTGGAGTATCATAGTGATGATGGAGTATCCGAGAGATGTATCCAAATCTTGTTGGATCAATGATGAGATAAAATATTGATGCCATTATAATTTTGTGGATTATGCTTTAGAGACTACCGCTTTTACACTGAATAGAGCATCATCATGATCCGTTGAAATGACACCATACGAGTTATGGCATGGGTATGAAACCTAATAGTTATTTCTTAAATTTTGGTATGCATAGCATAAGGTAAATAAAGTTTACAACCAAAATCGGATGAATGTCTTTGTTGGTTATCCCAAAGAATTAATTGGGAATTCTTCCACCATGGAAACAAAGACAAAAGTGTTTGTCAATGTTTCTTACTTATTTCCAAGAAATTGTTTCTAACGAAGTATTTGAGTGGGAGGACAATAGAACTCGATAAGGTTTATGAACCTGAGCATAATGATCAGAGTAGCGCAGCATCGGAAATGGTTCCGGAAGCGGCCACGACGATCATGGCTCCCATGACTACAAAGTGTTTTAGCCATGGAGATCGAAGTACCTATTGAACCTTGTAGGTTTGGTTTACTTTGTGATCAAATAAATGATTTGTGGACAAAGGATTGATTTTGAACAATGATAAACCAACTACATGCAAAGAAGTTATGATGGGCCCTGACTCCGTTAAAATGGCTATGCGCCATGAAATCCAAGATAGATGAATATTTTTTGAAAGTAAATGGATCTATAAAATTGATGGATTTGGATGCAATATCCTTGAATAAGCACGATTTGTCGAAAAGTTGTTTACGACAAAGTTCAAAGAGTTGACTACGATAAGATTAGATCTTCCGTAGTAATGCTTATAGTCTATGTGGATTATTCTAGTAATCACTACATATTTCTTTATGAGATATGCTAGTAGGATAGCAAAATATATTACTTAACAGAAGTGTGTATTAAAGGTGTATACAAGATACAACCAAGAGTTTTGCTAGTCCGTAGAATACTAGATAGGAATACAAACTTCAATTGGATAAAGTGAGTATTGCGGAGTTGGAATCTTCACCGGATGAAATAGTCAAAGAGTTTTGATTTCATCAGAAACGATGAAGGTGCTTGCATTTGCAAGAAATTAAGTGGGAGCGCTGAGACATATTTGTAATACTTTATGTAGCTGACATATCGTTGATTATAAATAGTGTAATTATATAATTGATTAAAAAGGTTTCATTGAGAATTAACTTCAATGAAAGAATATGGACTGAAACATATTTAGTGTCAAGATCTATGAAGATAGATTGAAACACATAATAAGTTTAAGTCAAAGTACATAGAAAGGATATTGAAGTAGTTCAATATTAAGAAAATGTTCTTGTCATGTGAAGTTTTAACAAGACTTGAGTGTATCTGACACTCAATGAGTAAAAACACATGAGTGATTTTAAATCACAATTAATATGTACACAATCAGATGTCCTGAGCTCTAAAAGTTAGGAGCATATACCAGAATGATTCATGTGATGATCATTGACAAACAGTAAGAATATCCATGTGTGCTTTAGAAGGACCAAGGATATATATATATATATAGTTTTATATGGGTAATGACAAACAAAATCGTTGTAAAGTGTTGCACCGATATTAGTTTGGTCATATATAAAAATAAATTTCAATCTCAATTAGGCTAAGTGTTATTAAAAAGGTAGCACAATGCTAGATTTAGAAGAGTTCTAAATATTGTGACGGATTCTACAAAAGAAGGCAGAGTATGTCATTGTTTTGACAATGATTGAGGATGTTGAGTCAAGAAGTTCTTTGAGAACTTGGTGTAGTTCCGATAGTGTCAGAACTTTGAAGCTATATTGTGTGTGACAATATTAGTGACATATTTCAGACCGCGGAATTAAGGTTCCACCAGAAGACCAAACATATTTAAGGCCGACTCATTTGGAAATGAATGATGCGTGAAGACGCAAATGAATTGCAAAATACATACGTTTCTGAGTGTGTCAGAACCGTTGACTAAAACCTCTCCCGTGAGCAAAACATGATAAAGCACCAGAAGGCCAAGGTGTTATATCTTTACATATGTAAACTAGATTATTGACTCTAGTGCAAGTGGGAGACTGTTGGAGATATGCCCAAGAGGCAATAATAAATGGTTATTATATATCTTTGTGTTTATGATAATGTTTATATACCATGCTATAATTGTATTAACCGAAACATTGATACATGTGTGATATGTAAACAACAAAGAGTCCCTAGTAAGCCTCTTAACTAGCTTGTTGATTAATAGATGATTAGTTTCATAATCATGAACATTGGATGTTATTAATAACAAGGTTATATCATTATATGAATGATGTAATCACTACAAGAAAAGTTGCCATGGCCGACGAAGTTGAAGTCGCGCCGTGGTTGCTGGTGTACCATGGCCGACGATTTTTGGTCCCTCCGTGGTGCATGTCAAAACTTTTTTTCTCGTTTTTGAGGCCACCTAGCCCGACGAAAGCGGCCAAAACGTCGCGTATGGTGGCCCGGGACGTGGTGCATCTCGAAATCTCGGGTTCGCCGGCCGAGTCAACGCAAATCCGCACCGCCGAGGGATGTAGGGCCCAGATGGCAGCCTCTCTGGCATTGTTTTTTTCTAGATCGCGCCATCTCGTTCAACGTTCTCCGATCGAGCCGTTTACGATGCAGGATCATGGGTCCCGCATGTCATCCTCTATGAACCAAAATTCTTTCTATTCTTGGATTTTTTTCCCCCTGATTTCTGGCTACTTCCTTTTTCTTTTGATCCCTTGCCGCCTTGGAAACGTTGAGACCGCTGGCTAAATGGGACCCGCATGTCATCCTCTATGTGCAATCAACTTTCTTTTCTTGGAGTTTTTTTGGCACCTCAAATTTGGTCACTTGCCTTTTTCTTTCGATCCCCTGCCGCCTCTCAAACGGTGATACCGCTGCTGCTAATGGGACCCGCATGTCATCCACTATGTACTATAAAACTTTCTTTTCCTGGATTATTTTTGGCACCTCATATTTGGTCACTTGCCTTTTTCTTTCGATCCCCTGCCGCCTCTCAAACGGTGATACCGCTGCTGCTAAATGGGACCCGCATGTCATCCTCTATGTACTATAAAACTTTCTTTTCTTGGATTTTTTTGGCACCTCATATTTGGTCACTTGACTTTTTCTTTCGATCCCCTGCTGCCTCTCAAACAGTGATACCGCTGCTGCTAAATGGGACCCGCATGTCATCCTCTATGTACTATAAAACTTTCTTTTCTTGGATTTTTTTTGCACCTCATATTTGGTCACTTGACTTTTTCTTTCGATCCCCTGCTGCCTCTCAAAGTGATACCGCTGCTGCTAAATGGGACCCGCATGTCATCCTCTATGTAAATCATGTTTCTTTTCTTGAATTATTTTTGGCTCCCGATATTTGGTCACTTGCCTTTTCTTTCGATCTCATGCCACGTTTGAAACGTTGAGGAACCTGCTGGCTCATGGGACCCGCATGTCATCCTCTATGTGCTATAAAAGTTTCCTTTGTTGGATTTTTTTCACCCTCTGATTTTTGGCTTGCCTTTTTCTTTTGATCCCCTGCCCCCTTTGAAACGTTGAGTAAGCTGCTGGCTCAAGGGACCCGCATGTCATCCTCTATGTCCATCAACTTTCTTTTCTTGGATTTTTTTGACCCCCTAATTACTAGCTACTTTCTTTTTCTTTTGATCTCAAGCCGCATTTCAAACATTGAGACCGCTGCTGCAAAATGGGACCCACGTGTCATCCTCTATGTACAATAAATCTTGGATTATTTTTGGCTCCTGATATTTGGTCACTTGCCTTTTTCTTTCGATCTCATGCCACGTTTGAAACGTTGAGGAACCTGCTGGCTCATGGGACCCGCATGTCATCCTCTATGTGCTATAAAACTTTCCTTTGTTGGATTTTTTTTCACCCTCTGATTTTTGGCTTGCCTTTTTCTTTTGATCCCCTGCCCCCTTTGAAACGTTGAGTAAGCTGCTGGCTCAAGGGACCCGCATGTCATCCTCTATGTCCATCAACTTTCTTTTCTTGGATTTTTTTGACCCCCTAATTACTAGCTACTTTCTTTTTCTTTTGATCTCAAGCCGCATTTCAAACATTGAGACCGCTGCTGCAAAATGGGACCCACGTGTCATCCTCTATGTACAATAAATCTTGGATTATTTTTGGCTCCCGATATTTGGTCACTTGCCTTTTTCTTTCGATCTCATGCCACGTTTGAAACGTTGAGGAACCTGCTGGCTCATGGGACCCGCATGTCATCCTCTATGTGCTATAAAACTTTCCTTTGTTGGATTTTTTTCACCCTCTGATTTTTGGCTTGCCTTTTTCTTTTGATCCCCTGCCCCCTTTGAAACGTTGAGTAAGCTGTTGGCTCAAGGGACCCGCATGTCATCCTCTATGTCCATCAACTTTCTTTTCTTGGATTTTTTTGACCCCCTAATTACTAGGTACTTTCTTTTTCTTTTGATCTCAAGCCGCTTTCAAACATTGAGACCGCTGCTGCAAAATGGGACCCACATGTCATCCTCTATGTACAATAAATCTTGGATTATTTTTGGCTCCTGATATTTGGTCACTTGCCTTTTTCTTTCGATCTCATGCCACGTTTGAAACGTTGAGGAACCTGCTGGCTCATGGGACCCGCATGTCATCCTCTATGTGCTATAAAACTTTCCTTTGTTGGATTTTTTTTCACCCTCTGATTTTTGGCTTGCCTTTTTCTTTTGATCCCCTGCCCTCTTTGAAACGTTGAGTAAGCTGCTGGCTCAAGGGACCCGCATGTCATCCTCTATGTCCATCAACTTTCTTTTCTTGGATTTTTTTTGACCCCCTAATTACTAGGTACTTTCTTTTTCTTTTGATCTCAAGCCGCATTTCAAACATTGAGACCGCTGCTGCAAAATGGGACCCACATGTCATCCTCTATGTCCATCAGCTTTCTTTTCTTGGATTTTTTTACCCCCTAATTACTAGCTACTTTCTTTTTCTTTCGATCTCAAGCCGCATTTCAAACATTGAGACCGCTGCTGCAAAATGGGACCCACATGACATCCTCTATGTACACTAAATCTTGGATTATTTTTGGCTCCTGATATTTTGTCACTTGCCTTTTTCTTTCGATCTCATGCCGCCTTTGAAACGTTGAGTAAGCTGCTGGCTCATGGGTCCCGCATGTCATCCTCTACGACCAATAAAAGTTTCCTTTCTTGGATTTATTTTTGACCCCTCATTTCTGGCTATTTGCCTTTTTCTTTTCATCCCCTGCCCCCTTTTTTAACGATGAGGACGCTGTTGGCAGGTCGGTCCCATATGTCATCCTCTATGAACAATAAAAGTTTCCTTTGGTGGATTTATTTTTGACCCCTAATTAATTTCTGGCTATTTCCTTTTTTTCTTTTGATCCCCTGGCGCCTTGGAATCGTTGAGGATGCTGCTGCCTCATGGGTCCCGCATGTCATCCTCTCAGAAAGGTTAATGTTTCTTTTCTTGGATTTTGTTTACCAACTGATTTTTGGCTTTTTTTTCTTCTTTCGATCTCCTGCCGCCTTTAAAACGTTGACGACGCTGCTGGCTCACGGGTCCCACATGTCAGCCTCTATAAACAATAAACGTTGAGGATGCTGCTGCCTCATGGGTCCCGCAGGTCATCCTCTCAGAATGATAAATGTTTTCTTTTCTTGGATTTTTTACCAACTTATTTTTGGTTTTTTTAATTTTCGATCCCCTGCCGCCTTTGAAACGTTGACGACGCTGCTGGCTCATGGGTCCCCGATGTCAGCCTCCCCGTACAAGAAACATGTGATATCTTATTTTGCAGACAATAAACATTGTATTTCGCTCTGCGCTATTGCAAACTGATAAATTAAATCTTTATATTTACATAAACAAACTTATATGTTGAATCTCCTTGTTTTTTGTTTTTGCGAAGCATAGTAGGACTTTCCTGTTTTTTTTAGAAAAATCCGAACTTTCCTGTTTTGGAGTGGGCTGAAATTGTACGAGTCAAAAGGCCCAGAAAGATAGTTCGAAGGCCAGATGTCCAGATGCAGCCCAATTGAAATCTTTCTTTTCTTGGATTTTTTCAACCCCTGATTTCTGGCTTTCATTTTTCTTTTGGTCCTGTGCCGCCTTGGAAGCGTTGAGAGCGCTGCTACAAAATGGGACCCGCGTGTCATCCACTATGTACTATAAAACTTTCTTTTCTTGGATTTTTTTTTGGCACCTCATATTTGGTCACTTGCCTTTTTCTTTCGATCGCCTGCCGCCTCTCAAACGTTGATACAGCTGCTGCTATATGGGACCCGCATGTCATCCTCTATGTACATTCAAGTTTCTTTTCTTGGATTATTTTTGGCTCTTGATATTTGGTCACTTGCCTTTTTCTTTCGATCTCATGCCACGTTTGAAACGTTGAGGAACCTGCTGCTAAATGGGACCCTCATGTCATCCTCTATGTCCATCAACTTTCTTTTCTTGGATTATTTTGAGCCCCTAATTTCTAGCTACTTTCTTTTTCTTTTGATCTCAAGACGCATTTGAAACATTGAGACCGCTGCTGCAAAATGGGACCCGCATGTCATCCTCTATGTACAATAAATCTTGGATTATTTTTGGCTCCTGATATTTGGTCACTTGCCTTTTTCTTTTGATCACCTGCCGCCTTTGAAACGTTGAGGATTCTGCTGGCTCATGGGTCCCGCATGTCATCCTCTACGAACAATAAATTTTCCTTTCTTGGAGTTATTTTTTACCCCTAATTTCTGGATATTTGCCTTTTTCTTTTGATCCCCTGCCCCTTTGAAACGATGAGGACGCTCAGGTCGGTCCCACATGTCATCCTCTATGAACAATAAAAGTTTCCTTTGGTGGATTTATTTTTGACCCCTAATTAATTTCTGGTTATTTCCTTTTTTTCTTTTGATCCCCTGCCGCTTCTCAAACGGTGATACCGCTGATGCTAAATGGGACCCGCATGTCATCCTCTATGTACTATAAAACTTTCTTTTCTTGGATTTTTTTGGCACCTCATATTTGGTCACTTGCCTTTTTCTTTCGATCGCCTGCCGTCTCTCAAACGTTGATACCGCTGCTGCTAAATGGGACCCGCATGTCATCCTCTATGTACAATAAAGTTTCTTTTCTTGGATTATCTTTGGCTCCTGATATTTGGTCACTTGCCTTTTTCTTTCGATCTCATGCCGACTTTGAAACGTTGAGGCTGCTGGCTCATGGGTGCCGCATGTCATCCTCTATGAACAATAAAAGTTGGGGATGTCTATTTGTCAGCTGACTGATTTTCAATTCAGCGTAAGTCAGTTTTTCTTCAAATTATAAGACGGCACATGGCATAGGCAAAAATCAGTCAAGCCCATAAAAAAAGAATTTTACCAAGCCTTGTATGTGGGCTAAATCCCTATAATTAGCAACAGACAAACAAGTTGCAAACAGAAAAAAAATCCATAATACATGATTTAAAGACCTTAAAACGTTGTTTGGCGAAAATTACATGTTTTGTATTATGTAAACATAGTTGTAATGGACTGTAAACTGTGAGATGGGGAAACTGAAAGAAAATCGTCTACATGATTTGAAAGTAAAATTACAGACTTGTTTGCCTAATTTTACATGTTCCAAATCATGTAAATACCAGTGTAATGGACTGTAATTCGTCATATACAAATTTACACAAAAAGTTCAGTAAATATCTATCCGCTGACTTAGTCATGCACGCGTTTTACATCCAAAACCTCCCCACACAAACGTGTGCAGCTATAGCAGATGGCTAAGTACGGTACACAGTGGCTCAGAGAAACACGTGCAAGTCCACAATCGCGATGCCTAATTGGTTGGACAGAAATTCGACTGATGGCCAAAAAAGAATAAGTCGACTGTTTCTTAGCAAATCCTAAAAGTTTCCTTTGTTGGATTTATTTTTTACCCTCTGATTTTCGGCTATTTCCTTTTTCTTTTGATCCCCTGCCGCCTTAGAATAGTTGAGGATGCTGCTGCCTCATGGGTCCCGCATGTCATCCCCTCAGAAAGGTAATTGTTTCTTTTCTTGGTTTTGTTTACCAACTGATTTTTGGCTTATTTTTTCTTTCGATCTCCTGCCGCCTTGAAAACGTTGACGACGCTGCTGGCTCATGGGTCCCCAATGTCAGCCTCCCCGTACTGCAAATCCTCTTTATGCAAAGGTTGAGGATGCTGCTGCCTCAAGGGTCCCGCATGTCATCCTCTTAGAACGATAAATGTTTATTTTCTTGGATTTTTACCAACTGATTTTTGGTTTATTTTTTCTTTCGATCCCCTGCCGCCTTTAAAACGTTGACGACGCTGCTGGCTCATGGGTCCCCGATGTCAGCCTCCCCGTACAAGAAACATGTGATATCTTGATTATTTTGCAGACAATAAACAGTGTATTTCGCTCTGAGCTATTGCAAAGGGATAAATTAAATCTTTGTTTTTACATAAACAAACTTATATGTTGAATCTCCTTGTTTTTTGTTTTTGCCAAGCATAGGACTTTCCTGTTTTGGAGTGGGCTTAAATTGTACGAGTCAAAAGGCTTCCAGCACGATAGTTCGAAGGCCCAGATGTCCAGATGCAGCCCAATTGAAATCTTTCTTTTCATGGATTTTTTGACACCCTGATTTCTGGCTACTTCCTTTTTCTTTTGATCCTGTGCCGCCTGGAAACTATGAGACCGCTATTGCAAAATGGGACCCACATGTCATCCTCTATGTACAATAAAAGTTTCTTTTCGTGGATTATTTTTGGCTCCTGATATTTGGTCACTTGCCTTTTTTCTTTCGATCCCGTGCAAAATGGGACCCGCATGTCGTCCTCTATTTACAAAAGAAGTTTCCTTTCTTGGAGTTATTTTTTACCCTAATTTGTGGCTACTTCATTTTTTTTTGATTCCCTGCCGCCTTTGAAACGTTGAGGACTCTGCTGGCTCATGGGCCCCACATGTCAGCCTCTGTGAACAATAAACCTTTCCTCTGTGAACACTAGCATTGACGAACTGAATGTGAACATGCGTTACAGGCTTTTTTTAGTAAATTTTGTCAAACAATTGCTAGCTTCTGTAAATATCACTAGTAGTACATACATCGCGAAAGCATTAGAATATTAGACCATGTTCACAAGAATAACATCAAGTCTGAACTACATTAACAGAGTGATAAAATATATTGTTCAGACCAGTACAAAATATAGGGAGTTAAACTAACACTATGCAGAAATTGGCCCTTCTCTTGCATATATCCCTCTAGCAAAGGGATCAGCCACTGACAAGTCATGTACCAACCAGCTAAGAACACCGTCCGAGCTGAACTTATCTAAGGATGGTAAATATCCAAACTGAAAATCAACATCTCTATAAGCGGTGTTCTTCAGGTCTAGCTGCTTGAACTGGGTATCCCACCAGATCTCCTTGTGATGATATCTTACACCAAAATTCATTACTTTGAGCATTCTAGTGTTCTGTATAAAGAACCTGGAGACAATAACATCATTTCTCCTTCCTCGGTAGTCAGAAATCGAAATTTCTTTGAGGTGGAGATCAAGGCATTCAATGGGACAGGCTGGCTCATTATGCAGCACATGAACCTTATTGCCGGTTCTATAAAACTGCAAAGAAGTCAAATTAAGTAGTCAGTACAATAACAAAGTACTTCATAGCTATCAACTAATGAATATCTCAGGTGAGTTGAATCATGTGTTAATTGAGGACCGTGGAACAACATAATCCCCTGACACGTTCCAATTTGATAGATGCACTTTTTTACATCTGTTATTGTCATTGTAAAGTTGGGGAAAGGTTACCAACATGGGAAACTCCAATCCGCAACTAGTTGCGGGTGCACCCCATTTTTCTTTTGACACTTCCAAGTTTCCAAAAAAAATGTAAACTAAAAGTCTGGACATACATTGTGTTCTATCATGTGCTTCTGTGAAGTTTCATCCAAAAATATGATAATATGTGATCTACACAAAAAAAGAACAAATGATGTGTAAATAGTAAGTCACACTATTTACATATGTCTTCTCTTTTTTACACAGATCACATATTATCATGTGTTTATATGAAACTTCACAGATGCACAAGATACAACACATTGTATGACAAGAAGTTTAGTTTTGAACCAACATAATATAACTCCATTGTGGATGTTCTTCTAGTACAATTGTTCAACTGATCTAGGCTAATAAGTAATAACAGGTTAACTCCATGTAACTCTACAGTTTTTGCTCATAGTGGTAAACAGTTAACAACAACGAATTTACCTGGATATATAGCTTCTCCGTGCAGGGAAAGCATCTAAGAAATGCAAGTAGTTGATCCAGACGAGGGCCGTCAGATTTTAGAACCAAGTTCTTCACTGTGCACAGAGAATTTTCCAAGCTTATGGGCATCATCCTCTACAGGACAATGGTACATATGTCAAAAAAAATAACAAAAATGTGAGTTAATTCAACAAGAAGAAGGCTGTTCTACCAAATAGTTTATGCGTCCAATAACAAGTTGGCAGCCAGGGTACGACGCAAAGCCCAACACCATCAACTTTGGTGCGTTGGCGACCTGGATTAGTAGTGGAACATCATCAACGCATATGACCAATCTCTCGAGGCAAGATGCATCCATAATTTGCACCGTGTCTAACTGAATAAGTTCGGTGGTGTTGCGTTTCCAATAGCTAGCCACACTAATTGTACGAAGATTTGGCATTTGAATGTTGAGTTGGGTGAACCCGTGGACCCCCTCAAGGTGAAGTGCCTCGAGCACAATACAGCGGGTGAACAGGCGGTCGATGTTCGTCGCCTTACAGATGTAGACGTCATAGAGCAAGAGCCTTTTGAGTTGGGGGAAAAGAAGCATGGAGTTGGCATGAATCTCGGGCAAATAGCAAGTAGAAATGCTGACAATGCGCAGCGTGGGCGCGCAGCGGAACGCGGACAGCGGGAAGGAGCGCATCACAGTTCCAGCATCGAATCTGAGGTTCTCGACGCAAGATAGGGTGCTGGACCGGAACCAGCTGTCGAGCGTGGTGTCGACCTTGCAAGTGGTTCTGAAGGGGTCGATTGACACGCTTCTGGCGGGGCCAGGGTGAGCGGCGAGGATACTGGAGACCGCGGCGATGCGTTTGTGGTTTTGCTTGGCGAGTTCGTCGTCGATCTGGAGGTTAAGTGGGACGGAGTGCCAGAGGTGGCGCCACCGTTTGGAGACCAAGGTTGTGCTTACAGCGGATACAGTGGGCAGGTGGGAGATGATGATGTGGAGAATCTGGTCCGGTAGGCGGCTGATGAGGTCGTTGTCGCCGACGAGGAGGTTAAGTGGGACGGAGCGCCAGAGGTGGCGCCACCGTTTGGAGAGCAATGTTGTCCTTACAGCGGATATCATGGGCAGGAGGGAGATGATGATGTGCAGCATCTCGTCGGGGAGGCGGCTGATGAGGTCGAGGCTCGACGGAGGCTCTTCCCGATCTGGCTCGACCCGCCTTCGGGAGTTGAGCGGCTCCGCCTCCATCTGACACGGCGGCGACACACGCAACGCCGCAGTCGTCTGCTGGACAGGGGAATAGGCGCAGCGGCGGTGGTGAGGACAGAAAGGTACTCGGCGGTGGATTTAGGTGGATGGCGGATGCAAGTGCGCTGGGGGTTTTTGGAGGAGACGGCAAGCGCTATGCAAGGAACTATTGCGGCGGGCGGCCAGCCGGGGTGCCTGAGGAGAGAAAGGTATACTACTGTACTACTAATGATGCGGTGCGGCGTTTGCGTCTCCCTTCCCCACGCGTGCAGCCTTCACATTTCACAAGACGTGCGAGTTTTTCAACAGAGATTATCAAGTGGAGAGACTTTCCCAATGCAATTGTCTCTCCACTTGATAATCACTCTTGAAAACACCGAGAAGATGGCGGTGAAGAAGACGGAGAGGCAAGGAAAAAAACAATATGAATTGAAATCAAATATAATACGGGCGTTCCTTCTCTCTCTGGTCTCTGCTGCACTTACTGCACCTGTGGTGCAGGCGTGTGACCCGAGAAGAAGCTAATGTACTGTATAGCCGTCCCTTGCACGCCGTGTAGCTGTATTTTGTCTCGTCAAATCAGCTCGGGACAGTTTCAGCAGAGAAAACATCATTTTTTCTTGCCATCATCATAATAGGCGAACATTACCACGGGCACACGGTAGTGCACATCCAACTTGTACTACTCAATCCTCCATATGCTGCACAAACCACCACTTTAACTTTTTCTTCGCAGTTTTCATGATTTTTAGCAGTTTCCACCATGTGGTGGTCTAATCTGTTGCAATTTTTACCACTTGGTCATCTGATCAGTTATTTTGTCATGTCGATAGCAAAATCAACAAGTGGATGCCAACTTTTTTGAAGGGCTACTCTCTAAAACACAGTTTGCATTATGGCATGTTTGGTATTTTCCCTAGGTAGTACTACATCCTAAAAAAATTGACTACATGCTTTTATTTGCCTATTTTAAGCACCTTTTACCATGATTTCAAATTTAGGTCAAACTCACGGGGGCCATAGGATGCACGGCATTTATTTGGCAATTGTTTCAGTATGGCCAACTAGTTAGGCCTCCTTTGGTTCATAGGAAATGGAAAGTATAGGAAAAGGAAAATCATAGAATTGGGATGTCATGTCTACTTCAATCCTATGGGAATCGTGCTCCTTTGATTCATATGATTGTCATAGGAATTATGTTGGATTCGGTTCTTATGGGAAAAATTCCTATACAAGTCATTTGATTCATAGGAACTATTCATATAGGAATCTTGTAGTGCAAATCTTATAGGAAAAAAACCATTAGCTAATACCTCATGGAAAAGTTCCTTTGCCACAATCAAAGACACATCATGTTCCTATAGGATTCAACTTGGCATAACATTCCAATCATGCACCTTTCATATTCCTACGCCCTCCATATTCCTTTGAATAAAAGGAGCCCGAAGTTTATTTGATTGTAGCAAAGGAATTTTCCATGTATCGACAGTTTGACATGGTATTTTAATAACCAATCAAGAAGGCATGCAAACGTACTTAAAAACACACATGGTGCCAAAATCGGTGAAAGGGAATATTCTCAAGAACATAGGTAGGTCATGTTTGGCATTGTTCCTAGGTATTTCATCACAAATGATGAATCCATGATAAATTACTAACATTCGGAAGTTTGCCATGGTTCTAGCATTAACCAACTCACCTCTCACTTCGGAAGAGAGCCATGCGAACTCCAAGATGGATTCTGTCAAAAAAAAACTCCAACATGCATGGTGCCAAAATCTGGTAAGTTCTTCTAAAAAATATTTTGGTGTGCCATGTTTGGTATTTTGATATATATGTAGATTACTTACATCACAAACAACTACTCAATGCTTTCGTTTGCCATATGGGTGTTACGTACTTGGATGCAACGCATATGTTTGGTCATTTTTTGGGGGGTACCACACATTTAGTGCACATCACGTATATATAGTTTCCCCTTTTTTAATTGTACTTCGTGTACTTCGCGTTGAAATTTCAAATTATATGGAAATGAGCCCAGAACTAATTTAATATATGGTCACAAACCGAAATAATTCGTGAAATTTTGGAAATGTCCATCCTACCATATCAACCACATGAAAAAATTGCATTGGCGGCAATCTGCCACTACAAATTTTAACCATTTCACGCAAAACACTCATGTAGTAATTTGTTCCCTTCTAGCACTTCATAAATCTCCCCGGTCTTGTTTGAAAAGGAGCCCCCGTCCGAAGAGTCCCTGTTTATAACTAAAACTAATTATTTCAGTACCGCATAAATCGCAATTACCATTAGATAAACAAGATTAAGATAGAGCATGTACCACCTGTCAATTACCGGTTCGCAATCTCCATATGCTCGCAATGATCGGTTCCACATTATACTTGGTCGAATTCAATTAAACATACAAGTACATCATGCCGAAGTTTTGTTCTAGGACATGGACACGTTCAAACTAATCACGGTAATAGATGATACAACATCGCACACATAAATAGACGACATGTCTAAAATCATACATTTTTTGAACACAGAAATGTCCCGAAGGACCTCGCGACACTGCTTTTATATTATGATGACGGTGGGATTACAGACTGCAAGCTAGGAGGACCCTCCAAGTAAAAGGAAACTACAGACAAGACATCCAAAAGTACAAAAAGAACTCTAGTTCTAGAAAAGGAAACTCCATCCGGTCCTTCTCCACCGAGCTCAGATTAGCCTCAAAGCGCGATCATCTTCTCCATCGAGACCGGCAAGATCAACCACCTACCGTCTCGTTGGCGCATGCGGGCACGTCGCCTCATGTTGAAAGTATTCGAGCAAGTCGCCGCTCATGTCGCAACCATCGTTGCTGCAATCCACCTTAAACAAGGAGGCAAATCTACTTAAATCCTCATCCTCTTCGTAGATGCCGTCGCAGTTCGGGCACACGAGACTGGGCAGGTTTCTTAAGCAGCTTCCGCATGCAATGTGATGTCCCTCCCCCATGCGAATGCACTGCTTAATACAAGGAAATTTACATGACTGTTGGCCCAAAGAAAAATACAGTTGGGTGGAACCTAGTGAAGAAAGTACTAACCCGTTATAGTGGACGTCGTGCGATTTGAGAGCACAAACCGCAGATGAACGTTCTTCTCACCACATTCTTTTCCATAACACATTCACGGGAAAAGTACATGCTTTCAGATGGAGGACTTTCACCTTGGAAGACGCCCTGGCATCCCGGGCACGCGCCACCGGGCAGGTTCCTAGCGCAGCTGTCGCATGCAACCTTCTTGCACGAACAGCACTGCTTAATACAAGGAAATTAACACGACTGTTAGCCCAAATTAAAATACATCTTGATGAACCTAGTGAAGAAAGTACTAACCCGCCAAAATGGAGGTTGTGCGGATTGAGAGCACAAACCGTAGGTGAGCAGTCTTCTCAAATTAGCATCGTCGACAAAAGCTCTAAAGCTACCAGGGGGAACCTCCATGCCCAACGATTCTAAATGGGAATATGAATTTAGAGGATGTGAAGGAGATAGGGATAGAGGGTCGTAGTCTTCGACTTGTATAGTATATATAGGGGAGGGAATTGCAGATTCCACCAAGGAACGAGATCCAGTAACTTCACTGGCGACTTGTACGTGAGTCATTCGATCAAGATCCAACGCACATGGTTGATCCAAATTTTAAACTTAAAATTAAACTCAATTTTCAAATGAAGTAAAACTTTACCAGAATACTTAAGAAAGATATATATCTTACTGTAATGTTTTCGATTTTTTTCGAGCAACTTAAAATGTGACTACAAATTCTGGATCAACTGTGTCCGTTGGATCTTGATCCGATGGCTCATGTACGTAAAGTTGCATTTTGGAGTAAGTAAAGTCACTGGCCTCAAGTTCCACCACCTCATACTTCGTATGTTGCACAAAAACACCATTTGGAAGGATATTTTGCGGTTTCCACCATGTACTGCTCCAATCTGTTGTGATTTCACCACTTAATCTTCTAATCAACCAATTATACTGGTAAATATTCTCTTACTTTGCATCTCAAACATTTCCCTGACTTTGAGTCCCTGCGCGCTAGTACACTCAATAAAGACAGAGAGAGAGGAGAGACGCTGAGGAGGACTTTGAGTTCTAGTACCTCACCTGCCCGGAATAAGTACGCTGGCAGCCTGACCTGCCCTAAGTACGTCCGGTCAAATCGATGCCTTGCCTTGCACGCCGTCTGCGCGCATCCATGTCTTCCCGATGAAATTGTCAGTCCAAAAAAATCGGAAATTTAATTCGGCTATTGGGCGGATATGCTACCTCGACCCAAAAAAACATATTTTTAATTTTCAAAAAATTCTAACAAAAAAATCCGCATGTACTTCTCGATAATCTATGTGTGTTCGTGTAGTTTCGTGAAAAGCCGATATTTTTTGTGGTTGATGTAAACAGCTTTATTTTTAGCAATAAATTTTATCTTTTTTACATAGCCCAAACGACAATTTAGTTTTTTATGGAAAGACTTTATGCGCTCTTAGCATGTGAAGATGAAAAGATTAATTTTTTGTTTGGATTTTTTTTACATTTCAAAATATATAGATGTTGCAGTTCAAACTAAAGGGAGCATACGCAACCAGGAGCCAAAACATCCTCCCCCAAAAAATATGATTTGTTTTCTATTTGCGACGCTTCCGCGATGCCTATCACATGTCTGTATAGCCGCAGCTAGCACCATCGAGCACGCCCCAATGCTCTGTGTGTTGTCTTGTCAATTCAATGGTCAAGGTAATCTGACCAAAAGATACGTCTTGGAGTACGCGTGCGCCTTATTCCTTGAAATGGAGGTAGTACTTTATATTTGGCCCAAATGCGAAAAGTGTTACTCCTCCTATTCTAGTATACCATACTACGTATTACTCAAAACAAGTTCGAAGTTATGTCAAGTATGACTAGTGCAAATAAACCCTCTGGCATTAAGAGTATGAGAAGTTCGGATCATGATGAACAAGTTAATCTTCAAAACGTACAGCTATGTCAAGTATGACTAGTGCAAATAAACCCTCTGGCATTAAGAGAAACATCAAATAGTACAAAACACCTGAAAAAAAACGAAATTACAACAAAATCCTTGAGATGCCCTTCGTCTTCAACCTCCAGACCATGTCGACGACACCATGGCCGACACTAATCCAACCCAGGAAGCCAGAATCCTAGGATAAGCAAGCTCGGAAGGTAGGTGGCCACGGAAGCTCTAGCACGTACCAATTCAGCACGCGCGAGGGCCCGCCCAGCATCTCAATCGGCACGGTGTGAAGCCAGTCCTCGTCTCGAGCTCTCTCGAAGCGTGAGAGCTCGCCGGATTCTCTGTCGAGAGCAAGAATGAAGTTTCCGAGCCCACCGAACACGTACCACTGGAAGAAACGGGCGTTGCACCCCACAAAGAGGATATCCGACCGGCCTGTGTGCGTGGCGTGGAGAGGCACGATGGCGCCGGAGGAGGTCCAAGCGTGGCCACCAGGGCCAGGCGAGAACACGCAGGTCTTGCAGATGCCGTCATGATAGATCAGGCACGTCACCCTGTAATTTGACAGACTGATGCGCGCCGCAGCGTCCTCGCCATGGAGGGCGGCGCCCAGGAACAAGCTTACGAATGTTGTGTGCGAAACAGCAGGGGGTGGAGGGACCGTCACGTACTGACCTGCCAGGGGATCGCAGACGACGAGACGTGAAGGCTGCTCGAAAGGCTTTCCGTGTTCGGTGTGGTCGAAGTCCGCAAGGAGTAGGAGGCCGCCCCGAGAGTCGGCGAGCTCCAAACTGAGGTCGCCGTTTGGCGCCCGTGGGAGGAAGTCGAGCGCGAGATTATTTGCGGCGACCCCGGCCCAACATGACGAGGAAGAGGGAACGAAGTGGGGCAGCAAGCCAGACGGCCGATAGTGACAATGGGAGAAGCTGATGTGGTAGTGGCCGGCGACTATGGAGGATGGCGCGCCGTGGCGAGCGGAGAGGACACGGAAGTCCTCCGCCGCGATGACCTTGCGCCAGCTCCTGCAGGCGAACGCGGCGCGGACGAGATCCAGAGGCGAGGTGAGGCGCAGGAACACCAGCCCGAGAAGTTCATCCGGGATGGCGTCACCCTTGTCCTCCTGCCCGGACTTCCTCTGAGCATTCTTCCAGCGGGGGCGGCTGTGCCCCATCTCCGGCTGGACCTAGCTCGCGTACGGGGGCGAGGTGTGCTGTAGGGAGGAAGCTAGGGAAGTAGCGAGGCGGCCGGCTTGGTAGAGACTAGAGGAGTTAAGGAGGAGACTTATGTACTGAAAAAGTTCCGTGGAATCAAATTCCTATATTGGTTAATTACATGCAAGGATGAGCAGAGTAGTTGGTTGTGTAATTGAAACGAGATTACGAGCTTGATCCCCACACACGAACCACATCGTAAAGCTTCATGAAAGAAAAATAGGAAAACAACAAAATTGTGTGGCACAACAGTTGCTTTCTCCAAGTTCCTATAGAGGGAGTACTATGTACATATTCAAACTAGACAAATCATGTATCTACCCCCTAACCCCTAAAACTCAGTCTTATGAAATCTAGCATAAAGAGATCGAAGTCGTTTTGGGTTTCAAACATGGAAATTTCAAGAACATCCCAAAAGCTTCATTTTAGAGTGACTAAGAAGGATCCATGCTTACCTTTTCATTTTCATGTTTTAAACTTGTTTAAATCATGGTCAAACCTAGGATTTGACCAAGATTCAAATGGGCCTAAAAAATCAGAAAAAATCAAAAGAATGAACAACCAAAGCACATATATAGCATTCTTATGTCATATATATAGTAAGCATTCAAGTTGATAAACAAGGTCTAGACATATATATTCAAACCAGAAAAATCATGTATATATCTACCCCTAAAACCCTAAACTCTGTCTTATGAAGTCAATCATGAAGAGAAGTGGTTTTGGGTTTCAAACATGGAAATTTCAAGAACCTCCCGAAAGCTTCATTTTAGAGTGACTAAGAAGGATCCAGGCTTATCTTTTCATTTCATGTTTTAAACTTGTTTAAATCCTGGTCAAACCTAGGATTTGATGAAGATACAAATGGGTGGGCACGTAAATATTCAAAAAAATCAGAAAAATGAAAAACCAAATCACATTGTCTTCTTATGTCATATCGTAAGCATTCAAGTTGATAAACAAGGTCTAGATATATCCAAACCAGACAAATCATGTATCTACCCCCTGTCGATCTTATGAAGTCTAGCATGAAGGGAAGTCGTTTTCGGTTTCAAACATGGTAATTTCAAGAACATCCCAAAAGCTTCCATTTTAGAGTGACTAAGAAGGATACAGACTTCCTTTTTATTTTCATGTTTTAAACTTGTTTAAATCTTGGTCAAACCAAGGATTTGACCAAGATTCAAATGGGCCTAAAAATTTAGAAAAAATCAAAAGAGAATGAAAAACCAAAGCACATAGCATTCTTATGTCATATGTATAGTAAGCATTCAAGTTGATAAACAAGGTCTAGACATATATATTCAAACCAGAAAAATCATGTATATATCTACCCCTAAAACCCTAATTAAACTCAGTCAATCATGAAGAGAAGTGGTTTTGGGTTTCAAACATGGAAATTTCAAGAACCTCCCAAAAGCTTCATTTTAGAGTGACTAAGAAGGATCCAGGCTTACTTATTCGTTTTCACGTGTTAAACTTGTCTAAATCTTGGTCAAACCTAGGATTTGACCAAGATATGATTCAAATGTGCAGAAAATTAAAAAAATCAGAAAAATGAAAAACCAAAGTACATATTCTTCTTATGTCATATAGTAAGCATATTCAAGTTGATAAACAAGGTTTGGACATATTCAAACCATACAAATCATGTATCTATACCCCCTAACCCTAAACTTTGTCTTATGAAGTCAAGCATGAAGAGAAGTGGTTTTGGGTTTCAAACATGGAAATTTCAAAAACCTCCCAAAAACTTCATTTTAGAGTGACTAAGAAGGATACAGACTTCCCTTTTCATTTTCATGTTTTAAACTTGTTTAAATCTTGGTCAAACCAAGGATTTGACCAAGATTCAAATGGGCCTAAAAATTTAGAAAAAAATCAAAAGAGAATGAAAAACCAAAGCACATAGCATTCTTATGTCATATGTATAGTAAGCATTCAAGTTGATAAACAAGGGCTAGACATATTCAAACCAGAAAAATCATGTATATATCTACCCCTAAAACCCTAAACTCTGTCTTATGAAGTCAATCATGAAGAGAAGTGGTTTTGGGTTTGAAACATGGAAATTTCAAGAACCTCCCAAAAGATTTATGTTAGAGTGACTAATAAGGATCCATGCTTACCTTCATTTTCATAATTTAAACTTGTTTAAATCTTGGTCAAACCTAGGATTTGACCAAGATTCAAATGGGCATAAAATTAAAATAAAACAGAAAAATGAAAAACCAAAGCACATAGTCTTCTTATGTCATATAGTAAGCATTAAAATTGAGAAACAAGGTCTCTAGCTAGACATATTCAAACTATGCAAATCATGTATCTATGTACCCCCTAACCCCTAAACTCTGTCTTATGAAGTCAAGCACGAAGAGATGTGGTTTTGGGTTTCAAACATGGAAATTTCAAAAACCACCCAAAAGCTTCATTTTAATTAGAGTGACAAAGAAGGATACAGGCTTCCCTTCTCATTTTCATGTTTTAAACTTGTTTAAATCTTGGTCAAACCTAGGATTCTACCAAGATTCAAATGGGCATAAAAATTCAGAAAAAATCAAAAGAATGAAAAACCAAAGCACATAGCATTCTTATGTCATATAGTAAGCATTCAAGTTGATAAACAGGTCTAGACATATTCAAACCAGAAAAATCATGTATATATATATCTACCCCTATCCCTAAACTCTGTCTTATGAAGTCAAGCATGAAGAGAAGTGGTTTTGGGTTTCAAACCTGGAAATTTCAAAAAAAAAACCAAAAGCTTCATTTTAGGGAGACTAAGAAGGATCCATGCTTACCATTTTATTTTCACGTCTTAAACTTGTTTAAATCTTGGTCAAACCTAGGATTTGACCAAGATACAAATTGGCAGAAAATTTTAAAAAATCAAAAAAATTAAAAACCAAAGTACATAGTCTTCTTATGGCATATAGTAAGCATTCAAGTTGTTAAACAAGGTCTAGACATATTCAAACCAAACAAATCATGTATCTATACCCCTAACCCCTAATTAAACTCTATATATCTTATGAAGTCAAGCATGAAGAGACGTGGTTTTTGGTTTCAAACATGGAAATTTCAAAAACCTCCCAAAATCTTCATTTTAATTAGAGTGACTAAGAAGGATACATGCTTCCCTTCTCATTTTCATGTTTTAAACTTGTTTAAATCTTGGTCAAACCTAGGATTCGACCAAGATTCAAATGGGCATAAAAATTCAGAAAAAAAAAAGAATGAAAAACCAAAGCACATAGCATTCTTATGTCATATATAGTAAGCTAGCATTCAAGTTGATAAACAAGGTCTAGACATATTCAAACCAGAAAAATCATGTATATATCTACCCCTAACCCTAAACTATGTCTTATGAAGTCAAGCATGAAGAGAAGTGGTTTTTGGTTTCAAACATGGAAATTTCAAAAAAAAAGCTTCATTTTCGGGAGACTAAGAAGGATCCATGCTTACCATTTTATTTTCATGTTTTAAACTTGTTTAAATCTTGGTCAAACCTAGGATTTGACCAAGATTCAAATGGGAAGAAAATTAAAAAAAGTGTGTTTGCCCGTCGAGTGAAACTCGGAGGAAGAGGGATCACTCGGAAGGAGAGAAGAAGGGAGAGAATTATGGTGTCTCCCCTTTTCGGGTGATGATGTTGACTTTTGTGCAGGGTTTGTCAGTGAGCAGGAGGTGCGAGCGAGCGAGCGAGCGAGTCGAGCGAGGCCGAGAATGAGAGAGATTTGTTTTTTTTGTGAGAGGGACAACCGAAGGATCCAGAAGGACCCACAGACTTCCAATACGCATCCTGATGCGTCTTCTCTTGACAAAGAAGATGGCTGGGAGTTTGCGTACCTACTGCACGTGACTTGTGCTCACTGAAGTGTGGGACCTCACGCGTGGGCACCACACGTAAGTGACAGACCTGTAAAAACTCGGTTGATTATTATAGTGCATTAGAACAAAGTTTCCTATGGATTCAAGGGTAGGAAATCCAAGTTAACTCATTTACATGACATTATTTTTCTTATGTCATATAGTAAGCATTAAAGTTGATAAACAATGTCTAGACATATTCAAACCAGACAAATCATGTATCTATACCCCTAACCCCTAAACTCTGTCTTATGAAGTCAAGCATGTGAACAGATGTGGTTTTGGGTTTCAAACATGGAAATTTCAAAAACCTCCCAAAAGCTTCATTTTAGAGTGCCTAAGAAGGATACATGCTTCCCTTTTCATTTTCATGTTTTATAAAACTTGTTTTAATTATCTTGGTCAAACCTAGGATTTGACGAAGATACAAATGGGTGGGCAAAAAATTAAAAAAATCAGAAAAATGGAAAACCAAATCACATAGTCTTCTTATGTCATATCGTAAGCAATCAAGTTGATAAACAAGGTCTAGATATATCCAAACCAGACAAATCGTGTATCTACCCCCTTTCGATCTTATGAAGTCTAGCATGAAGGGAAGTCGTTTTGGGTTTCAAACATTGAAATTTCAAGAACATCCCAAAAGCTTCATTTTAGAGTGACTAAGAAGGATACAGACTTCCCTTTTCATTTTCATGTTTTAAACTTGTTTAAATCTTGGTCAAACCAAGGATTTGACCAAGATTCAAATGGCCCTAAAAATTCAGAAAAAATCAAAAGAATGAAAAACCAAAGCACATAGCATTCTTATGTCATATGTATAGTAAGCATTCAAGTTGATAAACAAGGTCTAGACATATATATTCAAACCAGAAAAATCATGTATATATCTACCCCTAAAACCCTAATTAAACTCAATCATGAAGAGAAGTGGTTTTGGGTTTCAAACATGGAAATTTCAAGAACCTCCCAAAAGCTTCATTTTAGAGTGACTAAGAAGGATCCAGGCTTACTTATTCGTTTTCACGTGTTAAACTTGTCTAAATCTTGGTCAAACCTAGGATTTGACCAAGATATGATTCAAATGCGCAGAAAATTAAAAAAATCAGAAAAATGAAAAACCAAAGTACATAGTCTTCTTATGTCATATAGTAAGCATATTCAAGTTGATAAACAAGGTTTGGACATATTCAAACCATACAAATCATGTATCTATATATACCCCCTAACCCTAAACTTTGTCTTATGAAGTCAAGCATGAAGAGAAGTGGTTTTGGGTTTCAAACATGGAAATTTCAAAAACCTCCCAAAAACTTCATTTTAGAGTGACTGAGAAGGTTACATGCTTCCCTTTTCATTTTCATGTTTTAAACTTGTTTAAATTAGCTTGGTCAAACCTAGGATTTCATGAAGATACAAATGGGTGGGCACAATATTCAAAAAAATCAGAAAATGGAAAACCAAATCACATAGTCTTCTTATGTCATATCGTAAGCAATCAAGTTGATAAACAAGGTCTAGATATATCCAAACCAGACAAATCGTGTATCTACCCCCTTTCGATCTTATGAAGTCTAGCATGAAGGGAAGTCGTTTTGGGTTTCAAACATTGAAATTTCAAGAACATCCCAAAAGCTTCATTTTAGAGAGTGACTAAGAAGGATACAGACTTCCCTTTTCATTTTCATGTTTTAAACTTGTTTAAATCTTGGTCAAACCAATGATTTGACCAAGATTCAAATGGCCCTAAAAATTCAGAAAAGAAATCAAAAGAATGAAAAACCAAAGCACATAGCATTCTTAGATATGTCATATGTATAGTAAGCATTCAAGTTGATAAACAAGGTCTAGACATATATATTCAAACCAGAAAAATCATGTATATATCTACCCCTAAAACCCTAATTAAACTTAGTCAATCATGAAGAGAAGTGGTTTTGGGTTTCAAACATGGAAATTTCAAGAACCTCCCAAAAGCTTCATTTTAGAGTGACTAAGAAGGATCCAGGCTTACTTATTCGTTTTCACGTGTTAAACTTGTCTAAATCTTGGTCAAACCTAGGATTTGACCAAGATATGATTCAAATGTGCAGAAAATTAAAAAAATCAGAAAAATGAAAAACCAAAGTACATAGTCTTCTTATGTCATATAGTAAGCATATTCAAGTTGATAAACAAGGTTTGGACATATTCAAACCATACAAATCATGTATCTATACCCCTAACCCTAAACTTTGTCTTATGAAGTCAAGCATGAAGAGAAGTGGTTTTGGGTTTCAAACATGGAAATTTCAAAAACCTCCCAAAAACTTCATTTTAGAGTGACTGAGAAGGTTACATGTTTCCCTTTTCGTTTTCATGTTTTAAACTTGTTTAAATTATCTTGGTAAAACCTAGGATTTCATGAAGATACAAATGGGTGGGCACAATATTCAAAAAAATCAGAAAATTGAAAAACCAAATCACATTGTCTTCTTATGTCATATCGTAAGCATTCAAGTTGATAAACAAGGTCTAGATATATCCAAACCAGACAAATCATGTATCTACCCCCTGTCGATCTTATGAAGTCTAGCATGAAGGGAAGTCGTTTTCGGTTTCAAACATGGAAATTTCAAGAACATCCCAAAAGCTTCCATTTTAGAGTTACTAAGAAGGATATACAGACTTCCCTTTTTCATTTTCATGTTTTAAACTTGTTTAAATCCTTGTCAAACCAAAGATTTTGACCAAGATTCAAATGGGCATAAAAATTTAGAAAAAAAATCAAAAGAGAATGAAAAACCAAAGCACATAGCATTCTTATATATGTCATATGTATAGTAAGCATTCAAGTTGATAAACCAGGTCTAGACATATTCAAACCAGAAAAATCATGTATATATCTACCCCTAAAACCCTAAACTCTTTCTTATGAAGTCAATCATGAAGAGAAGTGGTTTTGGGTTTCAAACATGGAAATTTCAAGAACCTCCCAAAAGATTTAATTTAGAGTGACTAATAAGGATCCATGCTTACCTTTTCATTTTCACAATTTAAACTTGTTTAAATCTTTGTCAAACCTATGATTTGACCAAGATTCAAATATATGGGCATAAAATTCAAAAAAAATCAGAAAAATGAAAAACAAAAGCATATAGTCTTCTTATGTCATATAGTAAGCATTCAAGTTGATAAATTAACAAGGTTTGGACATATTCAAACCATACAAATCATGTATCTACCCCTAACCCTAAACTCGGTCGATCTTATGAAGTGTAGCATGAAGAGAGGTCGTTTTGGGTTTCAAACATGGAAATTTCAAGAACATCCCAAAATGCTTCATTTTAGAGTGACTAAGAAGGATCCAGGCTTACTTATTCGTTTTCACGTGTTAAACTTGTCTAATCTTGGTCAAACCTAGGATTTGACCAAGATTCAAATGCGCAGAAAATTTAAAAAATCAGAAAAATGAAAACCAAAGTACATAGTCTTCTTATGTCATATAGTAAGCATATTCAAGTTGATAAACAAGGTTTGAACCTTGATCTGTAGTAGTGGGCAAAACCCTAGTTTAACCTATTTAATTATAGATTCGTAGGTTGATTTTTCTACCTTTTTATTATTACTAACCTATTTAATTATAGATTCGTAGGTTGATTTTTCTATACCTTTTTATTATTACTATGCAGCACAAGTGTGTTTGCCCGTCGAGTGAAACTCGGAGGAAGAGGGATCACTCGGAGGAGAGAAGAAGGGAGAGAATTATGGTGTCTCCCCTTTTTCGGGTGATGATGTTGACTTTTGTGCAGGGTTTGTCAGTGAGCAGGAGGTGCGCGAGCGAGCGAGCGAGTCGAGCGAGGCCGAGAATGAGAGAGATTTGTTTTTTTGTGAGAGGGACAACCGAAGGATCTAGAAGGACCCACAGACTTCCAATACGCATCCTGATGCGTCTTCTCTTGACAAAGAAGATGGCTGGGAGTTTGCGTACCTATTGCACGTGACTTGTGCTCACTGAAGTGTGGGACCTCACGCATGGGCACCACACGTAAGTGACAGACCTGTTGGTGTAAAAACTCGGTTGATTATTATAGTGCATTAGAACAAAGTTTCCTATGGATTCAAGGGTAGGAAATCCAAGTTAACTCATTTACATGACATTATTTTTCTTATGTCATATAGTAAGCATTAAAGTTGATAAACAATGTCTAGACATATTCAAACCAGACAAATCATGTATCTATACCCCTAACCCCTAAACTCTGTCTTATGAAGTCAAGCATGTGAAGAGATGTGGTTTTGGGTTTCAAACATGGAAATTTCAAAAACCTCCCAAAAGCTTCATTTTAGAGTGCCTAAGAAGGATACATGCTTCCCTTTTCATTTTCATGTTTTATAAAACTTGTTTTAATTATCTTGGTCAAACCTAGGATTTGACGAAGATACAAATGGGTGGGCAAAAAATTAAAAAAATCAGAAAAATGGAAAACCAAATCACATAGTCTTCTTATGTCATATCGTAAGCAATCAAGTTGATAAACAAGGTCTAGATATATCCAAACCAGACAAATCATGTATCTACCCCTTTCGATCTTATGAAGTCTAGCATGAAGGGAAGTCGTTTTGGGTTTCAAACATTGAAATTTCAAGAACATCCCAAAAGCTTCATTTTAGAGTGACTAAGAAGGATACAGACTTCCCTTTTCATTTTCATGTTTTAAACTTGTTTAAATCTTGGTCAAACCAAGGATTTGACCAAGATTCAAATGGCCCTAAAAATTCAGAAAAAAAAAAGAATGAAAAACCAAAGCACATAGCATTCTTATGTCATATGTCTAGTAAGCATTCAAGTTGATAAACAAGGTCTAGACATATATATTCAAACCAGAAAAATCATGTATATATCTACCCCTAAAACCCTAATTAAACTCAGTCAATCATGAAGAGAAGTGGTTTTGGGTTTCAAACATGGAAATTTCAAGAACCTCCCAAAAGCTTCATTTTAGAGTGACTAAGAAGGATCCAGGCTTACTTATTCATTTTCACGTGTTAAACTTGTCTAAATCTTGGTCAAACCTAGGATTTGACCAAGATATGATTCAAATGCGCAGAAAATTAAAAAAAATCAGAAAAATGAAAAACCAAAGTACATAGTCTTCTTATGTCATATAGTAAGCATATTCAAGTTGATAAACAAGGTTTGGACATATTCAAACCATACAAATCATGTATCTATATATACCCCCTAACCCTAAACTTTGTCTTATGAAGTCAAGCATGAAGAGAAGTAGTTTTGGGTTTCAAACATGGAAATTTCAAAAACCTCCCAAAAACTTCATTTTAGAGTGACTGAGAAGGTTACATGTTTCCCTTTTCATTTTCATGTTTTAAACTTGTTTAAATTAGCTTGGTCAAACCTAGGATTTCATGAAGATACAAATGGGTGGGCACAATATTCAAAAAAATCAGAAAATGGAAAACCAAATCACATAGTCTTCTTATGTCATATCGTAAGCAATCAAGTTGATAAACAAGGTCTAGATATATCCAAACCAGACAAATCGTGTATCTACCCCCTTTCGATCTTATGAAGTCTAGCATGAAGGGAAGTCGTTTTGGGTTTCAAACATTGAAATTTCAAGAACATCCCAAAAGCTTCATTTTAGAGTGACTAAGAAGGATACAGACTTCCCTTTTCATTTTCATGTTTTAAACTTGTTTAAATCTTGGTCAAACCAATGATTTGACCAAGATTCAAATGGCCCTAAAAATTCAGAAAAAATCAAAAGAATGAAAAACCAAAGCACATAGCATTCTTAGATATGTCATATGTATAGTAAGCATTCAAGTTGATAAACAAGGTCTAGACATATATATTCAAACCAGAAAAATCATGTATATATCTACCCCTAAAACCCTAATTAAACTCAGTCAATCATGAAGAGAAGTGGTTTTGGGTTTCAAACATGGAAATTTCAAGAACCTCCCAAAAGCTTCATTTTAGAGTGACTAAGAAGGATCCAGGCTTACTTATTCGTTTTCACGTGTTAAACTTGTCTAAATCTTGGTCAAACCTAGGATTTGACCAAGATATGATTCAAATGTGCAGAAAATTAAAAAAATCAGAAAAATGAAAAACCAAAGTACATAGTCTTCTTATGTCATATAGTAAGCATATTCAAGTTGATAAACAAGGTTTGGACATATTCAAACCATACAAATCATGTATCTATACCCCCTAACCCTAAACTTTGTCTTATGAAGTCAAGCATGAAGAGAAGTGGTTTTGGGTTTCAAACATGGAAATTTCAAAAACCTCCCAAAAACTTCATTTTAGAGTGACTGAGAAGGTTACATGTTTCCCTTTTCGTTTTCATGTTTTAAACTTGTTTAAATTATCTTGGTAAAACCTAGGATTTCATGAAGATACAAATGGGTGGGCACAATATTCAAAAAAATCAGAAAATTGAAAAACCAAATCACATTGTCTTCTTATGTCATATCGTAAGCATTCAAGTTGATAAACAAGGTCTAGATATATCCAAACCAGACAAATCATGTATCTACCCCCTGTCGATCTTATGAAGTCTAGCATGAAGGGAAGTCGTTTTCGGTTTCAAACATGGAAATTTCAAGAACATCCCAAAAGCTTCCATTTTAGAGTTACTAAGAAGGATATACAGACTTCCCTTTTTCATTTTCATGTTTTAAACTTGTTTAAATCCTTGTCAAACCAAAGATTTTGACCAAGATTCAAATGGGCATAAAAATTTAGAAAAAAAATCAAAAGAGAATGAAAAACCAAAGCACATAGCATTCTTATATATGTCATATGTATAGTAAGCATTCAAGTTGATAAACCAGGTCTAGACATATTCAAACCAGAAAAATCATGTATATATCTACCCCTAAAACCCTAAACTCTTTCTTATGAAGTCAATCATGAAGAGAAGTGGTTTTGGGTTTCAAACATGGAAATTTCAAGAACCTCCCAAAAGATTTAATTTAGAGTGACTAATAAGGATCCATGCTTACCTTTTCATTTTCACAATTTAAACTTGTTTAAATCTTTGTCAAACCTATGATTTGACCAAGATTCAAATATATGGGCATAAAATTCAAAAAAAATCAGAAAAATGAAAAACAAAAGCATATAGTCTTCTTATGTCATATAGTAAGCATTCAAGTTGATAAATTAACAAGGTTTGGACATATTCAAACCATACAAATCATGTATCTACCCCTAACCCTAAACTCGGTCGATCTTATGAAGTGTAGCATGAAGAGAGGTCGTTTTGGGTTTCAAACATGGAAATTTCAAGAACATCCCAAAATGCTTCATTTTAGAGTGACTAAGAAGGATCCAGGCTTACTTATTCGTTTTCACGTGTTAAACTTGTCTAATCTTGGTCAAACCTAGGATTTGACCAAGATTCAAATGCGCAGAAAATTTAAAAAATCAGAAAAATGAAAACCAAAGTACATAGTCTTCTTATGTCATATAGTAAGCATATTCAAGTTGATAAACAAGGTTTGAACCTTGATCTGTAGTAGTGGGCAAAACCCTAGTTTAACCTATTTAATTATAGATTCGTAGGTTGATTTTTCTACCTTTTTTTATTGCTAACCTATTTAATTATAGATTCGTAGGTTGATTTTTCTATACCTTTTTATTATTACTATGCAGCACAAGTGTGTTTGCCCGTCGAGTGAAACTCGGAGGAAGAGGGATCACTCGGAGGAAGGAGAGAAGAAGGGAGAGAATTATGGTGTCTCCCTTTTCGGGTGATGATGTTGACTTTTGTGCAGGGTTTGTCAGTGAGCAGGAGGTGCGAGCGAGTCGAGCGAGGCCGAGAATGAGAGAGATTTGTTTTTTTTTGTGAGAGGGACAACCGAAGGATCCAGAAGGACCCACAGACTTCCAATACGCATCCTGATGCGTCTTCTCTTGACAAAGAAGATGGCTGGGAGTTTGCGTACCTATTGCACGTGACTTGTGCTCACTGAAGTGTGGGACCTCACGCGTGGGCACCACACGTGAAGTGTTGGTGTAAAAACTCGGTTGATTATTATAGTGCATTAGAACAAAGTTTCCTATGGATTCAAGGGTAGGAAATCCAAGTTAACTCATTTACATGACATTATTTTTCTTATGTCATATAGTAAGCATTAAAGTTGATAAACAATGTCTAGACATATTCAAACCAGACAAATCATGTATCTATACCCCTAACCTCTAAACTCTGTCTTATGAAGTCAAGCATGTGAACAGATGTGGTTTTGGGTTTCAAACATGGAAATTTCAAAAAACTCCCAAAAGCTTCATTTTAGAGTGCCTAAGAAGGATACATGCTTCCCTTTTCATTTTCATGTTTTATAAAACTTGTTTTAATTATCTTGGTCAAACCTAGGATTTGACGAAGATACAAATGGGTGGGCAAAAAATTAAAAAAATCAGAAAAATGGAAAACCAAATCACATAGTCTTCTTATGTCATATCGTAAGCAATCAAGTTGATAAACAAGGTCTAGATATATCCAAACCAGACAAATCGTGTATCTACCCCCTTTCGATCTTATGAAGTCTAGCATGAAGGGAAGTCGTTTTGGGTTTCAAACATTGAAATTTCAAGAACATCCCAAAAGCTTCATTTTAGAGTGACTAAGAAGGATACAGACTTCCCTTTTCATTTTCATGTTTTAAACTTGTTTAAATCTTGGTCAAACCAAGGATTTGACCAAGATTCAAATGGCCCTAAAAATTCAGAAAAAAATCAAAAGAATGAAAAACCAGAAAAATCATGTATATATCTACCCCTAAAACCCTAATTAAACTCAGTCAATCATGAAGAGAAGTGGTTTTGGGTTTCAAACATGGAAATTTCAAGAACCTCCCAAAAGCTTCATTTTAGAGTGACTAAGAAGGATCCAGGCTTCCCTTTTCATTTTCATGTTTTAAACTTGTTTAAATTATCTTGGTCAAACCTAGGATTTCATGAAGATACAAATGGGTGGGCACAATATTCAAAAAAATCAGAAAAATGAAAAACCAAAGCACATAGTCTTCTTATGTCATATAGTTAGCATTAAAGTTGTTAAACAAGGTCTAGACATATTCAAACTAGACAAACCAAATGTATCTACACCCCCTGACCCCTAAACTCTATCTTATGAAGTCAGGCATGAAGAGAAGTGGTTTTGGGTTTCAAACATGGAATTTTCAAAAACCTCCCAAAAACTTCATTTTAGAGTGACTAAGAAGTATACATGCTTCCCTTTTCATATTCATGTTTTAAACTTGTTTAAATTATCTTGGTCAAACGACCTAGGATTTGACAAGATTCAAATGGGCATCAAAATTCAAAAAAATCAGAAAAATGAAAACAAAAGCAAATAGTTTTCTTATGTCATATAGTAAGCATTCAAGTTGATAAACAAGGTCTAGACATATTAAAACAAGAAAAATCATGTATATATCTACCCCTAACCCTAAACTAATCTGTCGATCTTATGAAGTCAATCATGAAGAGAAGTGGTTTTGGGTTTCAAACATGGAAATTTCAAGAACCTCCCAAAAGCTTCATTTTAGAGTGACTAAGAAGGATCCAGGCTTACTTATTCGTTTTCACGTGTTAAACTTGTCTAAATCTTGGTCAAATTTAGGATTTGACCAAGATTCAAATGCGCAGAAAATTAAAAAAATCAGAAAAATGAAAAACCAAAGTACATAGTCTTCTTATGTCATATAGTAAGCATATTCAAGTTGATAAACAAGGTCTAGACATATTCAAAGTTTCAAACTAGACAAACCATGTATCTACCCCCTAACCCCTAAACTCTGTCTTATGAAGTCAAGCATGAAGAGAGTGGTTTTGGGTTTCAGACATGGAAATTTCAAAAACCTCCCAAAAACTTCATTTTAGAGTGACTAAGAAGGATACATGCTTCCCTTTTCATTTCCATGTTTTAAACTTGTTTAAATTATCTTGGTCAAACCTAGGATTTGACAAGATTCAAATGGGCATCAAAATTCAAAAAAATCAGAAAAATGAAAAACCAAAGCAAATAGTTTTCTTATGTCATATAGTAAGAATTAAAGTTGATAAACAAGGTCTAGACATATTCAAACCAAACAAATCATGTATATATCTACCCCTAACCCTAAACTCTGTCTTATGAAGTCAAGCATGGAAATTTCAAGAACATCCCAAAAGCTTCATTTTAGAGTGACTAAGAAGGATCCATGCTTACCTTTTCATATATTTTAAACTTGTTTAAATCTTTGTCAAACCTAGGATTTGACCAAAAGATTCAAATGGGCATAAAATTCAAAAAAATCAGAAAAATGAAAAACACTACGAACAGTGAACAATACTGTTTCGCGTCCCTACAGTACACCATGTACAGTGTTGCGAGTGACCTGTGTCCTTCACGGATAGAGATCAGGTGACATGCACCTTTCGCATGTCACCTGGTGACATGCGGCTTAAATCTAAATTTAAATATTGCGTAAAAATCATGTCCCAACCTATAGCCCTCTCGATTTATAGGCCCCTGCCGCCTCTCCCCATTCACTTCACTTCTCGCTACCTCACTCCTCTCGATTTATATAGGCCCCTGCCGCCTCTCCCCATTCATCTTCAAAATCCTATAGCCCCAACCTGTACAGTGCTCGTCGGCGGCTGTACCATCCACAACCTCTGTATTAGCGCCTCCCTGCACCCCCATCTTCCGGCGATGAATCCCACGAGTGGACAAGGGGGCCTGTTAGGTGTGCGGCCCACCGTCGTAATCCCCCAGCAGCAACTACAGGACCTCGCCGCCAACTCGCACGCCCCCCTACAGCTGCTGCAGCAGGCGCATGGCGGCCTCGCCGTTGAGTCTGATGTGCCCACCAAGCGGCAGCGGATCAACGACCTCTCCGTGGGCTCAGACGTGACAGTCCTGCTGCAGCTGCAAGACAACCTCGCCGTCGCCGGGGAGTCGGTCCTCTCCAAGGAGGAGAGCTTCGAGGTCAGTGGTTAATGTAGTTTAATCATTGGTTTAAAACTAGTTAGCCCCCTACTGAGTATTATTCGGAGGGGATTTGATGCAAAATACTTCATTCACCATGTTTTGGCGTGAGTATTTGCGGCAGATCAGGACAACCTGAGAGATAGCCTGTCCTGGGGCATTATTAGTTTTTTTTGAGGGGTTCCTCGGGCCTTATTAGTGAAGCGTCCAATTTCTATTCACGTAATCCATGCCAGCAGGCCTCAGGACTTGTAATTTTGCATTGGAATCAATCCCTCAGCCTGATCCATGCTGGAACGGGGTGGATGCCTGGAAGGAGAAGCAGCAATCGGAGCACGTATGCGGAACGACCAGAAACGCGAGAGCATAGAGGTGTTGCGGTTCCACGTCCACCCGACGTGCGCGGAAGTGTTTCCTGAGGATCCCCGCGACTCTGATCCTGTCCAATACTCTTCTGCCAAACAGATAAAATGTGTTCTTATTAAGAAAGACCCAGATATTACTCACTGAACCATGTGAAAACACGTCAACCAAACAAGGCACAAGGGATTTCTACTGCACTAATACTAGCTGCATTACCACTTTCGAACTTCAATGCAAACTTGAAACTTCACTGCAGTCTTTTTCCCCCTTTCGAACTTGAGATCCAGCCTCTCCATCGATTGATGCATAGGGCAAACTTTATTAGTTCATGTTTCGTTCTTAGTTTGAAACTTTATTACTCCAAGCTCCGGAGTACTCATATTACTACAGTATTGCAATTGAAATTTATACATATTACAATTACTATTGAAGTTAGTCTTGTACATATTACTATGAGTATTGAAGTTTAAGTCCTGCAAACTTTCGGAGTACTATATTTTTACTATTGAAGTTACACTCTTGCACTTTATTAGTATAATATCATGTGTCACACAGGGTCGCTCTGTGAATCTACCATCTAATGAAGGACGACAACATGAAGCGTCTCTGCAAGTAATCCGGCGGTCGCTCCTGGATGAGTCGCGCGAGTTGATTGACCATGCGTCCAAGCTCCGAGATGTGAACGCACATCTGGTAAACCGTGCTATGAAGCTATGGAATGAGTATGCCGTACTCTTGAATGAGCACTCATCTCTATCAAAGGAGAACTCATCTCTATCGAAGGAGAACCTCTCCATGGTAAATCAGAACGGGTCTCTAACGAAGGAGAACATCTCCATCCTAAAAGAGAACTCATCTCTGAAAAAGGAGAACATCTCCATCCTAAAAGAGAATTCATCTCTGAAAAAGGAGCACACCTACTACAAGTGGCGGAGCATGACAGGAAACAAGTAATCTTCTTCGGGTGTGAAGAAGTTGTACCCATATGTGCATGTAGAGAGGTGGAGACGGTTGCCGATGAGACAAGTGAGTAGATTGAGGAGGGCAGCCACAACCCACAACGTTTGTAGTTACAAATCTTCTATCGTAAAAGTAGTAGTATCGAAATTAATATGTATCCCTTAATATATGTGGTGTTTGGCAATATATAGTTTAACATGCAAGGACTCTGCAATGTAATTTGTATCAGTTTGATTGGCTTTCTACCCAAGTGAGCATGTGTCATATTTGTCCAAGGTTTGATTTTTGCATCTTATCATATTTTGTTGAATACCATACTAAAAAATTCCATGTGCATCATTTTGATGCAGAGGCTGGGGGTCTCAACTTCCATTACGAAAAGGATTTGTCAAGACATGAAACATTGGATAAAATCTTTGACTGTACCCTGCAAGTGTGGCACCTAGAAACAATGATTAAAATTCAAAGCTGCATCTCCTACCAATACAAATGGTATATCAGACAATTTTGAAACAAATTGAATCCAACCCGAAATAAATTAAATTATATTTGGAAGAAGATATGTAGAAATACCCCTGTACAGTAGGACGCTATGTGCAATGCACGACATATTGGCAAAAAATTACCCGCATGTACCAAAGGCATGGGCACCAAGATCTGATGCAAATTTGAATTCGGCCAAAGGAGGGTACTAGCAAAGATTTCGATCGTGTCAGCGATCCAGACATTCTTATGAAGTAAAGGGAATTTGATCATCTTGGTCTTGCAAGTAATGAAATGTGGGGACTCCTAAGATCGACGCCTTCAACACTGATGTTTCTTTCTATCAGAAGCTAGTGGCTGACAACTTTGATTCCTATTCGGCTGATGCAGATATCCATGAGATCATCAAGAGGATCTTGGAACATGTTGAAGCACGTGTCGACATTCTGCTCTCGTGCTTGAAGGCAGATGATTTTGATAGGGTGATGCAAAAGCCGCCATATGGTCAATAGATTGTTATTATATACAAGGATGTTTCTTGGGTCATCATCTAGATCTTTTGTTTTCTTATGTGTTAGCAGTACTTTATGGAAACTATGTTAGTATTGTCTTATACTGAATTGTTGCTATATCTGGACACCGGATGCTTATGTTCTATGACATTATGGAATGTATGGAAAAAAGATGACACCTTTTTAGCTATTCAGAAAAGGCAAAAAAACAACAACAATTTGTTTCCCACAATAAAATGAAATCTTATTGCACCTTTCCCCAAAATGTTAATGCACATTTTACCTTGGGCATTTTCGTTAAGACCCATGGTTTTTTATATAAAATGGTAGGCCATATTTTGAAGCTAGTTTTTTTAAAAAAAACATATCAAAATTCAAGCTTATCATTTTATAGCCACAAGTTCACTTTTTTTTCTTCATTTTTTCTGAAACAGGGTGGGAATCGACTGCATGCCATTCCTTGCAAACATTGGCGAATGTCGGAAATAATCTTAGATAGGGCGAACTCTAAAAGAAGAGGTAAATACCGAAATAGTCCCGAGACATTGTGATGCATGTAATTCTAACGCAATCCCAATAAACCAAAACATATTTTATTATAAGTAGAACCTATATACATACCAATTATGTGATCAATGGCAAAACTTTAGTTCTTTTGAAAATCATTTTGTAATTGGATCGATCAAGAATTTTTTCAATATCTTTTGCTCGATGCACAACTCGGAATTTATGATCTTTGTTGTCGAGCCATTTCAGGAGTCCTTTAAGTCATAGGATAGGAAAAACGTATGTACATCTTGTCTATTTGAATCCTATGGGAATATGAGTTTCTTTGATTGTACCAAAGGGATTTTTCCATGAGGGATGACCTAATGTTTTGTTCATATAGGATTTGTAGTACAAGATTCATATGGGATATGTTCCCTTTGAATATAACCAATAGTGTAGAATAATTCCCGTAGGATCTAAATCCTATAAATCAAAGGAGCCTCAGTTGTTTTCGTCACCACATATAAAATCAGCGCCAACTCAATGAGATGATAAATGTTGTCGGATGAAACATGGCGTTTCTTTCAAATATAAAGAAATATCTGAAGTCTTCAATTCTACGCGTATGATAATGAATAGCTCAAGGTTATTTTACATATACTAAGATCCATGATACATCAATCTTTTTAATGCGGAGAACGAGTCTATATATGTTTTTTGGTACCTAGTCCATGTTTTGTTTTCGAAATCGGCTCCACGCAGTGTTCACTAAAATAGGCGCAACTTTGTCATATGAAGTCCGTTTTAAGTACTCAAATGTTCAGAAAAAAACACATATATATGAATGGATGGATATTCACTAAAAATCAAGGTAGGATGGCTGCCGTACCGCCCATGCTTACAAATGAGACCTTGATGGGGTCGGACCGCGTCCATTTTTTTTCGCGCATCCACCAAACCATTTCAACGAAGCGCCAAAACAGCGGCGAAAATAGCTCGGGTTGCCGCCTCCAATTTTCAAATGTTCGAATTTCCGATCTTATCCTTTCATCAAAAACGTCCCCAGCGGTTCTTCTCTTGGCCAAGGCCAATCTCACCCCAGCCATTAAAACATACCACCGGCACAGGCGCCGAATCCCACATCTCTCACGCGTCACACACCGAATCGGAGCATCTCGCCCGACGACGGCAGTGCACCACCGTCCCACCTCGCCACCACAGCCTCCTGACCAGACGCTGTAGTGTCCGAGAAGACGTTGTCAAGCAAGCCGGAGCCGCTTCCCCTACGAAGGCGCACACCGCACCATTTGTGCTCCACCGTAGCCGACGCCCACCGCGCCGGATCCTGCTCAGGGACGCCGTCCACCTCCGCCGCTGCGTCGGATCTGCTTCCCGACTCCCTGGTCTACCGCACGGTGAAATGGGTAGACCCCGCGCCCAACCGGTCCACCGCGCGAAACCAAAGCGTAAAGCCGTCCACTCCCCATGCGAAGGTTGGTGTTTAGCCGCTTCCGTTATGCATTTCATTTCCGAACATCAGTTTCGTGCGATCTGTTTTAGGGCTTGTTTGGTACTAGAGTTTTACTGGGATTAGCAGGGATAATCCGCTCCAAACTTTAAATCCCCACTTATCCCCAATGCATGTTTGGTGCTAGAGTATGAGCGAGTTTAATCCCCACTTATCCCTACTTTTCCGCAAAATTTAGTGTATTTTTTCAATCCCCAATACTCTACCCCTACCTAGTGGATTGGGGATGGGGTTTTGTGGGTATTGGGTGAATTCTGCTGTCACCCAATACTCTAGAGTATTATCCCCACTAATCCCCACTAAAACACTAGTACCAAACAAGGCCTTAGGGGTTTCAAGTTTACTTTTCCTACAATCTGTTTGGTGCTATCTGGTATGACTGTAGTAGAAGTCAAGCCTGCAGAGTGATTAGTCGACATTATTAAACTGCATGTTTATAAATCTTGTAATCATCAATTGGCATGCACAGGGAAATCATTTATTTTTGATCTACGCTTTATTCCTTTTTGAGCTATCATCTACTTGCTACTACTAATTTGCCCTTCTACTGCTCTACTCAAAGTTCCATGATAAATCTCGTTAGCATTTTTTTCTAATGCATGCTAAAGATACTGTAGTAGAGTACAAAGAGGGCCGGAGAGAAAATATAGGCATCACCAGTGAACAATCAAACACCTCTCCTGTCTCCATCGATAACAATCATTTTCTTATTCAGAACTTGATCCTACTGAACAAGAGTCTGAGGGAGACCTGAGTAAAGAGGATGCCCTTGTCAAGCACCCTACTCCACCCCCCAAGGTGATTGCTCGCTCTTTTCATTGGCATTATTGTTGCATCTTCAATAACTGTGATGTATCTGTTGAGATATATATTGTTGAGATATATAGTGGATTGCCTAGCCCTTTCCATCAGTTCGGACTTTTGGTTGCGTTGGCTAGTGCAAGAAGCTTGACATGGTATCAGAGCCCAGGGTCTCGAGTTCGAGTCCTGGTTCTCGCAATATTTACCCACCCCTATGTCCGCCGCGTATACGATCATTCATACGTGTGCTATTCTGTTTTCCACGTGTTGGCCTCCTCTTCTCTTCTTCCGGTCACACGTGAGGAGGGGTGTTGAGATATATATTGTTGAGATATATAAGTGGATTGCCTAGCCCTTTCCATCAGTTCGGACTTTTGGTTGCGTTGGCTAGTGCAAGAAGCTTGATGTATCTGTCCAACCCAGCCCAAGTTATAGCATTATCATCTGCTCAGTTAACACATAATAATAACATATGTTTCATCATGTCTTGGCTTGCTGTTCTTATGTTCCATAATCGTATCAAGCATGTATATGATTTTGTTGATTGAAGTACCGTTTATCTCTGGCAGGCATCAGGGACTTCACGTAAGGACGTTTCAAATACCAACAAGGTGAAGAACATAGTTCAACAGGAAGATCAATATCTGACAGCTCACCTAAAAATAAAAAGGGTTCAAGCTGGTCATGTCAGATCACAAACAAATGCAGTGAACAGAGTAAAAACAAGGTCTCAGACTCAGAGTCACTCTAATCTAGTTGAAAATGATGACCAGGCAAAAAAATATTGTAATGCGAAACACCAACATAAAAAGCTTCGACCTAACCCCACATCGGTTGGTCTAAAAGCTGTAGACGGAGCAAATACCAAACCACATGTTCCCCAGCCACCTGTTGCCAATCCAGTTACCCAAGAACAATTCACAGCAGACCCAGTTTCAACAGCAGGTTCTCAACACCTAACTAATCACGATCGCCCGCTGACATTTAGTCCTGCCAGAGACAACTTCTTCCTTAAAGATGATGGTGGGGCCGAATTAGGTACGTGTTCCCTTACATGCTCCGTTACATAAATACCTTGATAGCTTGATGTAATGCTTAAATTTGCAGTTCCACCACGACCAAGAAAACGAAGGGGGCCAACGACTTTGAAATCACTTAAAAATAAGATTGCCCGAATGGGAACAAGATTTCCCATCACATCAGTTATAGCAGGTATCAGAAGGCCACTGGATCCACAAGAATCATCTAATATAGCATCGATCACAGGCGTTTTTGTCAGGACTCAAATTCCTATCTTTCCATCATGGAAACAACACGTAAACACCCCTTCTCATTTTGAAGGTTTACTGCACATGTTACATGTAAGTCATTTTCGTAAACAATACCATGTTGCTCGTTCACATTCCCTCTAGCTTTCTGTTGGCTAGCTATCTAACACATGAACGGTTCCCATTGTTGTAAACAGACATGTCTTGAGTTTGATGATGACATGAAGAATGTAATCACTGTTATCAGGAGCATATTCTCTTCAGCGTTGCGCCAGGAGCGCCATAGGCTAAAGATGAGATACTTTGCTGGGAGGACTCCTAGCGATATTCCAACAACCTCTCCTATACTACAGATGACTGATGATCAATGGTGTGATCTTGTTGAGTATTGGTCTGCTCAAAAGAATTTGGTATGTTCTGTGAAGACAGTGAGACAAGATCACATTACTGATTCCTTTTTAAGCATGTGTCTCACAAGTCTTCATTTGTAGTTCATCGCTCGAAGTAACATGCGTGCTCGTAATAATGTACGTTTACAACAGCGTACAGGATCTCGTAGCTTGATTGGACACCTCTACTGTATGGTAAGGAATGTTATCTGTACAACTATATTTAAATTAGTAAATCATTTAGAATTTATAGATGCACAATATACATCGTAAATTGATGTCTCTGTTTTATTTATATTTTTTTTGAAAACTTTCAATTGTCGCATGTCGGCATGTGACGTGGTTGTGAAACTAATTTATATTTTCTCTTGCGAAAATATCAGAAGGCAAGGCAAGCATACTGTGAGAGTACAGACAGAGAGATGAGTCTACTTGAGCAATTCAAGGTGTGCCAGACGAGCAGAAATGGTTTGACTGGACATTTTGCACAGAGTGTTATTGTAAGTATTCTCTACTAATGTCAGTTATGGTTTTCAATTGTATTCAGAAATATCTTGTCATATTTGTCAAGCTTCATGCACTAGCCAACACAACCAAATGTCTGAACTGCTGGAAAGGGCTAGTACAATTCACTTATATACTTCTCAGCAATATCATGCACATTACGAATTCTACACATGGATCCATGCATATTTTTATAGTCCTGCTATTACGTGTTAGCAATAGAAGACATGTCAATATGATGTAACATGCTCTTACTAAAATGTATATGCGGTAATCAGCCATGCCAGTTTGTAGGATTATTAGAGGTAGTTCATACACATGTCTTCACATTATAATCTCTTCTCTTACACATGTGTAACAACTGAAAACTCCTCAGTCTGACATGAAAGTGGAGCTGGCAAAACCAAAGAAAGATGGTATAGAAAAAACCCAGGAAGAATGTCTGAATTCATTTTCCAAGGTACTACAATGTCATGGTATAGCCAACAACACATTCCTGCGTAATGTTGGGTTCACAACTAATTTGTCGAGGTCCAAGTCCAAGTCAAAGCCCAAGCGCAGGTTGAGGTCCAAGTCATTGTCTTTTTATGTTCTCGAGGAACTACTCAAAGAGGAACGAGCAATAGTGGCTGCACAAAGAGTAGTCATCCACCGTATAACTGCAGGATTAGAAGCAAGTCAAGCCCACCTGGGCAACATCCTGAGAAAGTGTGGGAGATGCTGAATACCACAGTGAACACTGACAGTCAAAGGTGTCCCTTGGTTGTGTGAAAGGGTTTGTGATGCTGAACTATTTTGTTGGTGCTTCTATCTGCACTTGTTATGTACCTGGTGGTTGTTTCCTTGGTGATGTGGATTAAATGAAAACTGAATGGATTGGATGCACCAATATTTAATCAAGGTTTAATCTGATTTGTAGTATTTTTTATATTGCGCTGCATGGGAAAAGTATAACTATTAGTTGGCCCATTGGTGACCATTTTCATACATTATTTTAGTTGATTGGTCCTTGTCCTTGTATCCCTGAAAGGAGGCAGTACTACAGTAAGCTACCAATTTTTCTAGTACAGTATTTTTTTAGCGCCAGCTAAATTGAAAATATCTGTCAAGCGCTACAATCTCCCGCCAATAAAATCCAAAATATTTGTACATGGGAACTGATTTTGGTTGTGATTATGACTTGATGTGACCGTATAGTAGTGTCATGCGCATGCGGGACTGGTGTTTTGAAACATAGGAGCATATGCTCCCTCCATTTTGAAATGCATCTTACACATATTTTGAATTTCAAAAAAAATGAAACAAAAAATTCGCATGTACATCTTCTCGTGCTACGCCCTTAAAAAGTTGCGACTTGTCGTGTGACGTGTGTAAAAAGATAAAACACAGTACTAAAAATAATGCTTTTCACAAGATAAGTTTTCTCTTTTTTACATAGACCACAAAAAATATTGGTTTTTCGTGAAACTTGACGAACGAACATATATTATGAATATGTACATGTAAATTTTTTGCTAATTTTTTTCGACATTTTAAAATATGATTTTTTGGTAGAGGGAGCATATGCACCCGGGAGCCAAATTGAATTTCCGCATGCATATGACACTACTCTATGTTACTACCTTCATAATGCATAGTAACTTAGATGTAGTACTATCATGCATGATTGTTTTAGTTAGTATGTAGACTCATTCTATCTTGAAAAGTGTTATGGTAACATAGCTAGTTACCACAACCAGCTCTATGTTAATACTCCTTAGTTACTCCCACTATGAGTAGTCTAAGTAGCATGGTCTACCCCGGAAGTAGATCCTCTAACGTGCAATAGACAAGTCGGGTAAGCTACACCTCTCTAATTTTCCTTCTCCACATCTACATGATTAAGTCTAATTTGATCTAAATTAACTTCCATAATATATGTAAGCCATATGCATTTACGATAATTAGTAACAATCAAAATTATGACTATCTTTTTTAAATATTTATACGATTTTTTATACAGTAAAAATATACAGTGGTTGCTACAGTAAATACGTACAGTATTTGTTACATTTTCCTGATTTTTCTTCTACGTTTTGCACTACTTAAGCACTGTGCTTACCTGACTTGTCATCTCTACGTTAGAGGATATGGTTCCGGTCTACCCCTGGCCTTATATTACAATCACGAGTATATATTACTTGGACCATCTGTACAACATACTTTTGTTGCTCCTTGCAAAAAAAAACATACTTTTGTTGCGACTGGATTATTAATAAAAGCCGTGTGCATCACCACGATGCAGAGGCTGGGGTCATATCCCCTTTTCGAAGAAAAAAAATTACTTAGTCAAGCTGCAAAATCTCCTAGTACCAATCCCGAAATATTTCAGAAGGGCTTTTCAAAATTGATTTTCAAGATATATCATGATTATGCTCGTGGTAACCGATTTTCAACGTGATGATGACTTGATGTGACACTTGGCCGTACTAGTACGGTCTCATATTTTTGTATTACTTGGACTATAGCCAAATTCGAAATCTCATTCCAGCGGCAAAACTTCCCGCTCGAAAAATACAAATATTTCACACGCCTCTAACTTCCCATTCTACCCTCGTAAAGATGACAACAATGTCCATGCATAAGTCGGTTGGTGGGGGGTCTACCCGTCATTTTTTTCGATCACCACCTCCCTAGCTCCGAAACTCCCCGAAAAAAAATTCATTTCCCTCACTCTCTCCTCTGAGACCACCCACCGGAACTTCCCAAGTCCCTCTCTCTCCCACCTCCACGACCACCGCACCGGAACATCCCCGCCGGACTTCCCTGGCCTACCCGAGGCCTCGCGATCCTCGTCATCCGGCTGTCTGCCGGAGCCGCTTCATCGACGCCGTCATCAACCGGACTGGATCATCCCCGCCGAACCTCGAAACCATATACTCATCCAGCAGTCTACCGCATTCGCTTCAGCTGCGGTATCGTCCACCCCACCAGAGCCGCTTCGGGATCCGTCGTCCACCCATCGGATCTTGCTCACCGACACGCGTGCATGAACCGGATCTGCTTCACCGGCGCCGTGCATGATCTAAACTCTTCTACTGTCGCTTTTCTATTGCTTGCCTGCAAGTTCTTGTTTAATCTTGGGGGAATCTGTTTGTGCTAACGACGCGCCGTTACGTTTTTGCAGATGAGATGAGTAACCATGAAGTGTAATGGCCGTCTCTCCAACCCCAAGTAGCACATGTAGCGTACTTCATCACCGGATCTATCAACCCCAGGAAGATCTGCTGTGACTCCCACAGAGTGCTTCTCCTAATGTAAGTCCCTTGTTTTAGCGCTATTCTGGGTTCAGATGCTTGTTTGTCTGAAGCTCTTTTAGTTCATTCCTAGCTATGACCGTAACATCTTGCTATTTTCTACTTCATTGCTAACTTTAAGCGATTGAACATTTTGGTTTGCATTCCCTGCTCTGTAGATGTAGCCATCATAACTTCTATCTTGCTCAGTCGTTGTTACAAAAATTATAGGTATTATAGTAACATCCTGCTATTATTTAGTTCATGGCCAATTTTAAGTAATTGCACATGTTGGTTCGCATTCCCTGCTCTATAGCTTTTGGCATCGTAACTTCTATATTTGGTTTACATTCCCTGCTCTGTAGATCTAGCCATCATAACTTTATCTTGCTCAGTCGTTGTTACAAAAATTATGGCCTGCTACTATGTTGTTTGTGCCAATTTTTTACTCCATGAACATGTTGGCTTGCATTCCTGTACTACAGGTGATGCCATTGTTTTGTATCTAGTTCATTGTAAGCTAACAAAGTAAGGACTTAGTTTGGCATGCTATCACTCTGCTATCTAGCCTGTAGTACAAATAAACTTGTCATACTACTAGATAATAATTTTGTGTGCCATCTTGTTCTTCAAAAGCTGCATTATTGACTTGTTTCTCTGACTTGGCATGACGCTCACATATGGAAAGCTGAACATATTGGTTTGCATTCCCTCTTATACAAGTTCACAGGTGATCCCACTATATTCTGTATCTGGTCCATCCTAAGCTCCAGCATTAACTATCCTCTATGTGTTGCTCATTACAAGTTTATATCCCGAAACATCTTGATTTGCATCCCCTTCACTATAAGTTCAGGAGTATTATTTAGTTCACGGCCAAAATGAAGTAATTGCACTTGGCACATGTTGGTTCACATTCCCTCCTCTTTAGCTTTTGCCATCGTAACTTCTATTTTTGGTTTACATTCCTGCTCTGTAGATGTAGCCATCATAACTTCATCTTGCTCAGTCGTTGTTACAAAATTTATAGCTGCTACTATGTTGTTCATGCCAATTTTGTACTCCCTGAACATGTTGGTTTGCATGGGACTCGACAGTAGTAAGTCTGCTGTTTCATTCTAACATGCTCTGTTATATTGGCTGTTGGTATGCGGCATGCACTCTTTGTTTGCTTATTGTGCGCATTACAATGATCTTGTTATAACGACGAAATGATGAGTTCCAAATTCTTTGGCAAACAATATTGTAGTCTCTTTGCCTTTCCATTGTTGTTGTCTTAACTTGTAATGTCTTTGTTTCAGATATAGGTGCTGCATGGACAACTTAAAAGATTGCCGGATCGCTTCATTGTATTGCTAGGTTTAATTACCATTCAATTTCTCTGGGTTCTGTAATATTTTTTTCAATGCCTTGCAGCTGATGTAATATTTAGTTAGTTTTTATAGTTCTTTCGCGCATTTTTCTTTGGTGCTTGTGGTAAGTGAGGCTATCCGACAGAAATCAATGCTGCGTAAATATTCTCATATCTAAATCACGAATTCCCATCCCTTAAACGGCCCAATTAATCGAAATCACATATGTGCACCCGCAAAATCCTAAAGCGCATATTATGCCGGCATATAAACGGCAACTAAACGGGCTGGCCCACTTACTTTTGGGCCAGCCCATGTGAGTTACGGTGGACCCCACACTCTAATTGGGCTGGCCCACTTGCTTTAAGGTGGACCCCACCCACTTGGCCGGCCCACTAATGGTTGGGCCAGCCCATTTGCTTTTGTGGTGGACCCCACATACTAAACGGGCCGGCCCTTCAAGAGAAAGTGGGACCCACGTGTTTTTGGCCCGGCCCACTATCTTGTTGGGCCGGCCCACTTGCAATATGGTGGACCCCACATACTAATTGGGCCGGCCCTTTAACGGAAAGTGGGGCCCGCTGCTTTGGCCTGCCCGCTATCTTGTTGGGCCAGCCCTTGCTATATGGTGGTCCCACATGGTAAATGGGCCGGCCCTTTAATAGGAAGGTGGGACCCACTGTGTTTTTGGCCGACCCACTATCTTGTTGGGCCGGCCCTTCTATATGGTGGACCCCACATAACAAATGGCCCGCCCATTAACGGGAATGTGGGACCCACATGTGTTTTTGGCCCGGCCCACTATCTTGGTGGGCCGGCCCACTTGCTATATTGTGGACCCCACATACTAAATGGGCCGACCCTTTAACAGGAAGGTGGGACCCACCTGTGTTTTTGGCCCGGCCCACTATCTTGTTGGGCCGGCCCACTTGCTATATGGTGGACCCCACAGACTAAATGGGCCGGCCCTTTAACAGGATAGTGGGACCCACCATGTGTTTTTGGCCGACCCACTAGCTTGTTGGGCGGCCCACTGCTATATGGTGGACCCACACACTAAATGGGCCGGCCTTTTAACGGGATAGTGGGACCCAAGCTGTGTTTTTGGCCGACCCTTGCTTGGGCCGGCTTCTTTGTGGGGGACCCCACATGTTAAATGGGCGGCCCATTTAACTTTTGACCATCAACATTAGAGGTTAGGCCGGCCCACGTAACTAATGGACCAGCCCAGCTATATAGTTGACCGGTCAAACTATGTCATCTGCCCGGCCCGCTTAAGACGTGGCAGGCCTCGTGTGGGCCTACCATCTACCACGGGGTTTCAGGTTAACGCCGTTAACTTCCGATTAACGGCTGTACGTGTCGGTTGCATGACGTCGGCAGTCAACGGGCTCCGGAAACACTTCAAACGGTCCGATTTTCCGTGGCGGAAGGGCGCCCAAGCGCGACGGACCGAAAAAATCGTCGTTGGACTTTGCATGACGCAGTTTCGACAACAGAACCCATATCATCGGGTTAGGCCCATAGGCGACGAAAAATGCCCCTTAGTTGACGATTTTGGGACGTTGTCTATCAGAACTTTTCTTGTAGTGAATGGACACACCCAATTAAGCGTAGCATAAGATCACGTCATTAAGTTATTTGCTATAAGCTTTCGATACATAGTTACCTAGTCCTTATGACCATGAGATCATGTAAATCACTTATACTGAAAGGTACTTTGATTACATCAAACGCCACTGCGTAAATGGGTGGTTATAAAGGTGGGATTAAGTATCCGGAAAGTATGAGTTGAGGCATATGGATCAACAGTGGGATTTGTCCATCCCGATGACGGATAGATATACTCTGGGCCCTCTCGGTGGAATGTCGTCTAATGTCTTGCAAGCATATGAATAAGTTCATAAGAGACCACATACCACGGTACGAGTAAAGAGTACTTGTCAGGAGACGAGGTTGAACAAGGTATAGAGTGATACCGATGATCAAACCTCGGACAAGTAAAATATCGCGTGACAAAGGGAATTGGTATCGTATGTGAATGGTTCATTCGATCTCTAAGTCATCGTTGAATATGTGGGAGCCATTATGGATCTCCAGATCCCGCTATTGGTTATTGGTCGGAGAGAGGTCTCAACCATGTCTACATAGTTCACGAACCGTAGGGTGACACACTTAAGGTTTGATGTCGTTTAAGTAGATATGGAATAAGGAATGGAGTTCGAAGTTTTGTTTGGAGTCTCGGATGGGATCCAGGACATCACGAGGAGGTCGGAATGGTCCGGAGAATAAGATTCATATATAGGAAGTCATATTCCAAGTTTGGAAATGATCCGGTGCATTTATGGCAGGTTCTAGAAGGTTCTAGAAAAGTCCGGATGAAATCACCATGGAAAGTGGAGTCCCGGAGGGACTCCACCTTGCATGACCAGCCAACCCTAAAGGGAAGGAGTCCAAGGTGGACTCCCCAAGGGTGGCCCCCCCCCAAGGAAGGGGTGGGAGTCCCACCTTGAGTGGGATTCCCCCCTTGGGTAGGTTTTGTCCCTTTGGTAGGTTTTGGTTTCGGGTCTTATTCGAAGACTTGGATACCAACACTTGGGGATTTCCACCTATATAATGAGGAGGAGAGGAGGGGGCAGCCACACCTTGGCCGCACCACCCCCCCAGAGGCCGGCGCCCATAGCCCCCTCTCCCAAACCTAGCCTCCTCCTCCTACAACTCCGCAGCGCATAGGCGAAGCCCTGCCGGAGTTCTCCACCACCACCGCCACCACGCCGTCGTGCTGCCGGGATTCCGAGGAGGATCTACTCACGCTGCCCGCTGGAACGGGGAGAAGGACGTCGTCTTCATCAACACCGAACGTGTGACCGTACGGAGGTGCTGCCCGATTGTGGCACCGTGATCAAGATCTTCTACGCGCTTTTGCAAGCGGCAAGTGATCGTCTACCGCAGCAATAAGAGCCTACTCTTATAGGCTTTGGAAATCTTCAAGGGTGAGTCTCGATCATCCCCTCGTTGCTCCCGTCTTCTAGATTGCATCTTGGCTTGGATTGCGTTCTCGCGGTAGGAAAATTTTTGTTTTCTATGCAACGAATCCCTACACGAACAACTCCGATGGGAGCTGATCTGAACAAGTTTTAGTATGAGGAGTTGCATTTGTCAAACCCAAAAACATGGTGAGTTAGTCAGTTGGTTGACCGTGAGTTTCGGGCTTAATCCCGAAGCATACACTGTTGGTGTGCATGCTTTGTGGAGTAGCTCAAGTACCCAAATTTTCTGGCGGTTGAAGCCGATTGAGCGGACCTCTCAGTTGGTGCACTGGTTAGAAGCGTGCGAGCGCAGAGGAACTCACCCCATCGCATAATGCTTCCCGAGGCGAAGGAGGTGAATTCCCACGAATGCGAGGGTGAGTTATGATGCTGGAGGCAGCAGTTTCCAATCTGGGCAGAGTAGCCATGCAGCTGGTGGTCATGATAGTAGTGTGGAGGTTGATAGCGAGGAAGAAGAAGAGCAAATGCAGAACATGATGGACGAGGAAGACGAGGATGGAGTGGAGGATGAGCTTGACTCAGATGAATCCGGTGGATCCGATAATTCAGATGACAACGAGGAGGAGGATCCGATCCTCTCTTCTTGGAACCAGGATTCGTCGGAGGCAATGATAGTGGATGACTGGCATGATTCTTCCTGGGAGTACAACATGAACACCATATCAATTGGTGCTAGATATGCTGACAGGAGACATCTGCAGGAAGCAATCACTCAGTGGGAAATGAACATGCAAAGGGTATTCAGAACCACCGTTTCAAGTTAGAAATTCTTGACGGTGGTCTGCAGCAATGCTAGATGTCCATGAAGGGTGCATGGGTACTGTCCGAAGTATGACACAACCTGGGTTGTGAGCGACTTCGTGCCGCACACCTGTGTCCTTAAGAGTATGCTGAAGGATCACCAAAACCTTACCTCCACTCTGCTTGCTCGCCTGTTCTACAAAGATATTGTAGAGAATAGAGCGATGGGGGTTAAAGAGTTCACCTTAAATATTCATACCAAATTTCATATGGAAAGGCATGGAGGGCTAAACAGACGGCACTGGAGAACATATTCGGGACCTTCCTAGATGCTTATGACGGTGTCGTCCGTATCCTCCAGACATTGAAGGACCGGAATCCGGGCGCCCATGTGGACATACAAGACTTTGTGATACCAGAGTTCCCTAATGTCAGGGTTCTACACAGGGTTTTTTTCGCATTCAGCATATGCATCGAGACTTTCATGCACCGTCGTCCGGTGATGTGTGTAGATGGAACTTTTCTGACTAGCAGGTACAGGAGTCAGATTCTGACAGCCATTGGAGTGGACGGCAACAATCGAATTGTGCCTCTTACATTTGCATTTGTTGAGAGCGAGAACACTGCTAGATGGTTATGGTTCTTCAGGCAGTTAAAAAAATCAATAGTGAAAGATCGCCCAAATGTGTGCGTGCTCCACGACAGGCATGCAGGTATACTTGCGGCTATCAAGACGCTGGAACAAGCCGGACCTGATGAAGAGACGCCATGGCAGGACATGCAGAGTAGGTGGTGTATGCGCCACCTGGGGGGCAATTTCTTCTCGCAGTTTAGGAGCAAGAGTCTTATGAATCTGTTCAAGAAGTTGTGCAAGCAGAATGAGAAATGCAAGTACACTTTTATCCGCTGCAAGCTAGATGAGTTCACTAAGGACCATGTGCAGCAAAGGAGAGCCGCGCGAGCTGCATTAGCAGCAGCTCATGCAGCAGCTGTGGCTTCAGCATAGGGTACACATGTTCCGGAAGTCACACAATACTAGAAGGAGGCTTGGAAGACGGATTAAAAAAATTGCAGAGTGGATAGAGCACGAGCCATTAGAAAGGTGGTCTTTGATGCATGACACACATAGAGCTAGGTATGGTGTGATGACTACCAACCTAGCTGAATCATACAACTTCGTGCTTAGAGGAAATAGGGCATTGCCGCTGATAGCCCTTGTGGAAGGTATTTTATATGGCACTATGAATTATTTCAAAGAGAGACGCCAGTTGGCTGAGAGTCATATGCTGGAAAATCCAAACACTCCTTACTGTAAGTCCATTATGGAATATATGGATGACAAGAGGAAGAAGGGTATGCCACACACTGTTCTGGCCATCGGTAATCAGGAAAGGAGGTTTGAGGTGCGCTTGCCTACCGACAAGTTTGGTTGTGTGAATGCGGTGATCGAGAACACATGAGGTCAGAATTGGAAATGAAGAATGGCCATCGTGTGAGTGCACATGCAACAAACCGAAGTTGCTTCACCTTCCATGCTCGCATGTGCTGGCAGCTTCTAGACAACTAGGAATGGACTCAATCTCTTTCGTCTCTCCATATTACATGAAAGAGTCTGTGTTGAACACCTGGACCGGTGAGATGGTAGGATATATAGTTGTGGGAAATTTTACTACGGTGATACCAAATGAAAGGCGGTACATCCCCGACCCAAGGTTATTGCGGACAAGCAGAGGTCGACGGGAGACAAGGCGCATTAGGAATGATATGGATGAGGCCAAAGCGGGTGGTCCAACTAGGCAATGTTTTCTGTGCAACCAGTTTGGACACAGGGACCCCCTATGTCCCACTTTCTACCCAGCGGCTGCAGCGGCGGCGGCTAACCGTGGTCGAGGCAACCGAGGAAGGCGTGGGAGGAGAAGAACTAGAGGGAGACAGTAGCAAATTTGTAATATGTATGAACTATGGTTTAATTTGTAATATTTATGAACTATGGTTTAATTTGTAATATGTATGAAACGGCCGCACCAACACCGCTCCGCAGTCACACCCGGGAGCAAACTTGCAGCCTTCGGCTTCACCGGCCTAAACTCCTGGTCAGAGCACGGTACACTCATGACGGCTAAGGGTGAGCCAACAGAAAAAAGAGAGAGATAGAAGCACTTATGCAGCGAAGAGTGTCACTGCGTGCTTTTATAGAAAAAAATTAGAGAGCGTGGCGGGAAAATATGGCAGGAGATGGTGGCGGGAAAAAATTGGCGGGAGATGGTGGCGGGAAGGGCGGGAGGGAAACACGGTGGTGCGAACGGCTAGAGGGTACAGGAGGGAAAAAATTAAGCTGGAAACAACTCGGGTTCACCTAACCTGAATTATTTAAATCGGGCTCGCCTAAGCCGATTTATTAAAATCGGGTTCAATGACCCCGATTTCTTCTTTCCCTTTTCTTTCTTTTTTTCCTCCGCATGGTACAATGTTTAATCGGGTTGGCCAACCCCGTTTTTTACATTTCGGGCTACTCTGCCCTGATTTTTAAATTCCGGGTTCCATGAACCCGACGGTGTATTATTCGTGTAAAAAGTTAAAAACGAGTATTATTTCTGAAATCAATAAAAAAAGTGTATTATTTAAAAAAATCGCAGCAAAAGCATCCTTTTTGAGAGCTTTGTGCAAAGGCTCACAGATGGTAGCATAGCTCTTGATGAAGCGGCAGTAATAACCAGTTAAACCAAGGAATCCTTGAAGCTTCTTCAAGTTGACTCTCTTTCCATTGCTGAATATCCTTAATTTTCACTGGATCAGTGGCAACCCCCTCAGCCGAAATAACATGGCCTAAATATTCTACCTTTGGCTGACCAAAAGAGCACTTGTTGAGTTTGGTTTTCAGTTCATGGGGTCTCAAGGTTTGGAGCACAAGCCAGAGGTGTCTTCTGAGCTCTTGAGGAAATCTATTGTAGATGAGGATGTCAAGAAGAAGGCAAGCACAAAGCTTCTGACATATTTGGCAAAAATGGAGTTCATGAGCTCTTAAAATGTGGCAGGAGCATTACTCAATTCAAACTGTATCACCAATTATTCGTAGTGACCAAGGTGAGTGGAGAAAGCCGTTTTGTGTATGTCATTAGTTTTTATCCGGATTTGATGGTAGCTAGAGCGTAGGTCGAGTTTAGAGAAGATGGTTGCCCCATTAAGCTCATCCAAGAGATCCTCAATTACTGTAATTGGGAACTTATTTTTTATTGTCAACTCATTTAGGCCTCTGTAGTCGTCCATGCATAAGCGTTATGATTTATCATTTTTTTCACCAGTATTGCCGGTGATGAGAAGGGGCTGGAACCCAACCTTATTTCAGAGTTCTGTAACATTTGGTGAATGAGCTTCTCTATATGCCCCTTCGTTTTAAGTGGAGAAACTCGGATTGGGAGTTGATTTCCAATAAAAAACCATGGGGGTGCAAAACTATGTTTGAGCTACTCCTGACGTTGGATTATGATGTGATGGTAGGGACTTGTTTTCTGTCAGGGTCGGGCCCGACGACCAGCACTGTCCTTAAGAAAAGGAAAACGCTGAGGTTCCCCCGGACGATCGCGTCTTCGTTCCTCCGGATGCAGCGCGCGACGCGTGTCTCTGCGAGCCCACGTTATCTCCACCAGCTCTTCCTTCCGGAGGAAAATATCTCCGTTAACTCCGATGGTTTCCAACTCCAATTCCTCCACGATCCTCGGCGCCCCATGTCGATTCCCACGCGCAGCTGTTGCCGGTACCCGCGCCGGCGTCGCGCCCGCTGCCGCCGCGCCCGCCGCCGCTTTTGCTCGCGCAGCAGCTGCTGGTACCTGTCAGACCTCGCGCACGCCGCCCCAGCCAAGCGCCGCCGTAGCACCAGCCATGCGCCGCCACTTTTCCCCTCGCAGTTCTAGTGTCGCCGTCGCAGACCTCCGCGCCATCGCCTCCCGGATGGCCGCCGCCGGGTACGGCCGCGAGTGCGCGCAGGTGTACGCCTCCGTCCGCAAGCCGGCCGTCGACGCCTCCCTCCGCCGCCTCGGCGTCGAGCGCCTCAGCATTGGCGACATCCAGCGCCTCGAGTGGGACGCCCTCGAGGCCAAGATCCTCCCCGGCCGGTCGCCGCTGGTCCCTGGCCGCCGCTCCCGCTCCTCGTCGTCGCGGAGGACTCCCGCAAGGAGATCCGCCGTCGCTCCCCCAGCCATGGTCGTCATCATCCTCTCCCCCCTTCCCTCTAGCTGCAAGTCAACGGCCGCCTGCTGCCAACGGCTCCTGGATGTTTTTGCTCCGGGGCGTGATGCTGTAATAATATATTGTTTTTGCTACTTTAGTTTGGCATTTATGCTAATATAGTATACATTGTTTGCTACAATTCTTTTTGGCGAATTTTGTCTTGCTACAATTATATTTTTCATCAATACATAGTTTGCTACAATAGCAAAACAAAATTGCTACAATATTTTTGTTTTCTTGCTACTATACCATATTGTTTTTGCTACTATGTCTCCGGCGAGTATCCGGCGGAATCAGGTTTTGCTACATTTGTTCTAGGTTTTAGCTATAATAGTATACGTTTTTTGCTACAAGTTCTCCGGCGAGGTCTCCGGCGAGACTTCGATGAGGTCGGTTTTGCTACAGTAGCAAAACAAAGTTGCTACAATCTTTGTGTGTATTTGCTACTATAGCATATATCTTTTGCTACTAAGTCTCCGGTGGGTCTCCGGCGACATCTCCGGCGAGTCTCTGGCGAGTTCTGTGTTTTTAGGTGAAAATAAATTTTGCTACAATTAAAGCGTTTTTTGCTACTTTGGTACATCATGGTAGCAAAAGTGGAAGAGAGGGCTAATTGGTTTAATCTGACGGCCGAAAATGTTCCAGATCAACAGATCGAACGGTTGGGGACCCGGGGGATTAGACCGGGGGACGCCCAGCACTCTCCTTAAGAAAACGATTGTCAGACAAGAAAACGTAAAACAACTTGAATTATACACACAGCCCTAAATAAAGAAGAAATCCTAATTGCCCACCGGGAGACGTTTGATTACAAAAGGCTACAAGACTATATACACAAGAGCACACGCATGGCTTTGAACGAGAAACCAGTTCTCGATTAGCTAAGCCTACACGCCATTACCGTCAGCCATCATAGCCTTGAACTCCTGGAAGTCGACTCGGCCATCGCTGTCCCGGTCATGTGCGGCGATCATGTCCTGCACCCGCGCCATGCTCCCTGCCTCCGGCATCCCCATCCGCCCCAGCACGGCCTGCAGCTCCGCCGCGGAGATGTACCCGTCGCCGTTCTCGTCGAACACCGCGAACGCCTCCCTCATCTCTCTCTCCTCGTCCTCCTCCTCCGGCCCTTCGCCTTCGCCGCCGTCTAGCTCGTCGTGGAGCGCCTCGAAGTCTGAGAAACGCAGGCCCGGCATGCCCGGCGCAATGTACGCGGCGACGACCGAGTCCAGCGCGCCCGCCTGAGCGCCGAGGGCGACACCGAGGCGGCCTAGCGCGCCTGACAGCTCGGCCTGAGTGATGATGCCGTCGCCATCGCAGTCGAATATGTCGAACACGCGCCGCAACCGGAGCCTCCGGTGGCGCTGCTGCTGGCTCTGTCGCGGCGCTGTTGACATGAGCACGCGCGTGTGTAGACGGAGGCTAGCTATAAGTTGGAAGTTGCGTGCTCATGGGCTCGATATATAAGGTCTTCGATCAGATACCTACGAAGGCGATGAGGTATATATACAAATGTTTAACTTTTCTAAGTTGATTGAGAATCACAGATGTTTTATAACTGGAAGCAAAAGGACAATGGTGTTGACGGTAAGTTTATAAACACAGGACTGCTGTGTAGGTCGTCTGTTTGGTTCCGGCGGATTTCTTCCCTCTTGGGCTGCGATTGGACGAATGGACGTGTGGACCCTAATGTGTGCAATGAGACATGCTAGAAATCAGAACTGTGTGCGATGAGACATGCTAGACTGTGTCTTTAGAACATGTGTGGACGAATTGCGCACCACAGTTTAGCAATCGTAAACTGTGTCTTTATGTCATTTGGAAAGCAGAACCTAGTTCATGCACACATGCAGTTTCAAAAACATAGGCAGCCTCGCTGATGGGCAGTGGTTGACCTAGCTAGGTGTTCGATCCTTGAAGTTTTTCCATGTTTAATCGATAGGTAGCCCGTTATTGTTAAGTGCTATTATTAAGCATCAAATGGTTTTGTAGCACATGTGGGTGAACCTTGGCTGCAAGTCAACGTCGCAGTCTTGAAAGACCATCGTTAAAGTAATAGTGATACATTAGATTGTTATATAGCAAAACGCGTTGTGTTATGTACTACGCTACCTCTGATCGTTATCAGCAAGACTTGTCTAGCTTGGTACAAGGTCTACACAACGCGGGAACCACACGGTCTTGCCGCTGAAACGTAAAGAAAATGAACAGGGAAGACAAAAGTAAGAAAGTGACAGGACTTAAAAACCTCGTTACGAATGAACTGCATATATTTTACGTAGTCCCTTGGACATCGAGAGGAAGTCGTTTGCTGTATTGCCGTGTCGATCACTATGTCATATGTTGGCCTTTGCTATCGGAAACATAATGTTTTAAAATCTAAAATGAAAAGAATAGAAAAAAGACATGTTATGCACCTCTTCTAAAATTTCTAAGGCGTATCCCTGGGAGCAGACCCCAGAAATGAAATCGAGTAGGGCAAATCATAACACGGCTTGCCAAACACGACCGATCTATCAGACTATCACCCAACTGCTGCCCCAAACTGTTGTCCTCGGGGGAGGGTCGACGACCCCATTTTGAGCCCAAATATGGAATGGAAATGGGGGCCGGCAGACCGTGTCCGCGGCCCTCCCTTGTCCTCCCTAGCCCACCTAGCAGCTACCCACCGCTTGCCGCTCTTCTTCTTCCTTTTCTATTTCTACTACTCCTCCCGTCCACCGCCAAACTGTAGCACCTGAACCGCAACCACCCACCGCCATCGTCCTAGCCACCCACAGATCGTCTCGGCCAAACCCTATCCCCGCTGCCGATCTATGTCCTCGCAACCGCCGCCATAGCCAACGGAGGATCCCCTTCGCGTTGCTGCCCACTGCCCTAGTTTGTAAAAAAATCTCGAATATCAGACTATATATGCTTAAACAAAGTTTCTCTAAATTCAAATTTGAACTGTGAAATCAAGTTCAGGAAAAAAAGGAAATTCTACCATGGACAAGATTTAGCGGGCATCATTGGGAGCAGGGGTGGACGCCGCACGAAGATCGATCATTTGGTCCCTCAGAAGCTATCCTTCGAACACAAAATGGAAACAAGATGGCTATCTCCCTTGGACATGCTTTATGGAAACCATCAAATTGGTTTGATAGTTACACAGGGGGATCTTAAGAACAAATCTATTGGATAGGGTGAAAAAAGGGCATGTGTGCTAGGGTAGAAGGCGGTGTCCCGCTTAATAGAGAAGTAGATATATGGAGGAGACACGAAGAAGTTGGGTATAAATGAGAAAAAAATGTCCCGTATCGCGTCTCGCCCTGCAACCCTAATGTGTGCGATGAGACATGCTAGAAATCACCGACCACGAGCCACCCGACGTCTCAAGCATTCCATAATGTATGAGTGTGGCCGATGTGTTGGGCACTGCCACATCGGACCCGGAAGATGTTTGTGTCAATTGTGCAACTCTAAGAAAATAGTTAAACGAGATCAAAAGTTGATGATATGACCATTGTATTATATACATTTGCGTATTGATGCATGTAAAATGCATACATAAACTTTTGTGGTTTATTGTGTCAATTATTATGCAAATTTATTATACTTATTGGTACTAACCTATTAATAGTTACAGAAGTGAACAAGCACTTGTCTTAAACTATGTTGTGTAGAAAATAGTTAAATATAGAAGAAAACCGGTTATTATGGTGAAATCTGGAGTTTCTTGAAAGTTGTCCATGCATGATACGTTTTAAAGATCATCCTCAAAAGACCCGAAGATGGCCTCAAACAGAGAACGTGCTACAGATAGAAGTTGTGGATAATTTTCAGAGATTTCGTTTGACGTAAAGAACGCCCCAAACGGAATTTGTATGCGAAATTAGTGCCTCTTTTACTGAAGGGTACAGAGACAGTTTCGAAAACCTAAAAATTGGTGACGTGATTGACACAATTTTTTGCCATACTTGATGGATTCGGTCAAGACACGATTTTATGGACTCATAAAGGATAGATGGGAGTCCTAGGTAGGTTCTAGAGGTGCACAAGAGTCCTTGGATCAAAGGGGCATCCATCCTATGACCAAGATTGCATCTCCACGTCTATATATTGGGAGTTAACTCTATTTTTGGAGGCATCCATCCATTGTGACGAAAATCCTCCTCATGGAAAGCCGCCGAGGAGGGGGAAAACCTCCTCCACACCAGTACCAAGTCCAAGGAAGAAGAAGGGGCAACGCCCCGCTGCCCGTAGGGAGACGACGAAGCCTCCCGCAGGCACCGCCTCCTCTCCACGCCAGCGCAGCCACGGGGATCTTCCACGCCATCTCCACCTTGGGATGCACCTCTTCATCAACATCCATAGCACCTTTCCATCATCTCCCTACTATAATCTCTTCGCAAACATGATGTGTATTTCAATCTATCATTTCCCCATGATCTATTGTGTTTCTATGTTCTTCTTTGAGTAGTGACTTGTTCTTTGCAATTGTGAGATTATTTGTTGATGGTTGCATATAAATATTTATTATCTTCTATGATGATCTCTTATACTGATATATGAGTGTACAAATATGTTGGGGAATGCATGAGGTTTTCACCGTTGCATGATCATAGGAGGGACAGCTAGAACTTGACAGAAACCATGTTCCAATCCTTAGATTCATGTTGTATTAATTCATGGTTAATCAACGGAGGGTATAACTATGGGGACACTTTAAACTTACAGTGGTCGTTGGACTTTATGTCTTAATAATTTCCTTATTTATTCTTAATTGTCCTTGGGATCAACTACTAGTGGTGTATTTGTTTATGTTTATGGCTGCACCAATCTATGGCCCCTCTCTAGAAGAAACAAAAAAAGAATACACTGAGCTTCACTAATTGTGACAACCACATAAATGAAATAGCAATGTGCCTAAACAATTACTCCCTTGAATTACTTCATCTTACTCAACTTCACATCACTTTACTTATCTTGCATTAGTTTTATTTCTTGCATTTTATTTCCAGCACTTATAGTTTATAGTAAAAATCACTTCACACACACCATATTTCTTAGTTTTGCATAGAAGGCTATACAAGTGGGTTATAGGGCTTTAGAAAATAGACAGTTTACCTTCAGCTCCTCGTGGATTCGACACTCAAATACTTATCGAATCTTACTGCGGTGATCCCCTGCATTTAGGGTTTTCAAGATACTTTTCTGGCGCCGTTGCTGGGGAGTGTAGCGCTAGGCTTCTATTCTTGATTGCATTGCTAGTTTACTTTCAATACCTTGTATATAAAATTAAAACCATAAAAAATAGATAATGAAATATGCTATGGAGATTTCTCGTGAGTCTCGCAAATATATGAAGGATATGCTAGGCAACTATGTTAAAAACTTGAATATTCCCTTGTGTACTAATAGTTTGAATGCAAGAAATCATGTTGAGAGTGCCAAGGAAGAACAAAATAAGGAGGATGACAAAAGCATAATCTTGGGGATTCCCATGCAACCCGAAGAAGAGGATAAATGAGAACAAGTGGAGGAAGAACGGAGTAGCTACCCATCTCCAAATCCCAACAATTAATGGTAACACAAAAATTCCTATGAACACCCCTTCTTATAATATTGATGATGATTCTCTATGTGATATAAGTTTGTCTAATTTATGGGAGGATGATGATGGTGCAAAAGAAATAGATGATACCATAAGCTCATTATATTATTTGTCTTTATGTGGTGATTCTATTCACAACTATATTGTTGAGCCTACTTTTGATGCTTGCAAATAATACCATGTGAGAAATTCCAAAACTTAGAGTTGCAGAAGAAACATATATAACACATCGACAAATACATTTTTTGGAAAGCCCTTCCCGTATGTCAGTTATTATTAGTACAAATAAACACATCAGCAGATATATTAGCAAATACTAAAATATCACAGAGAGAGAAAGTCAACCGCACGTACACACATTATTCACAGCTCCGAGAATATTCCTCACACCTCAACACGGGCATCAGCAACCTGAAGCCGGATTCCCCTGAAGACCTCCGTGATTACTCCATGGTGCTCCCTCGAGTTCAATGACAGGTAGCACTCAAGGAGGCCCCCCAAAGCCTCACTCCCGCGCATGTCGTTCTCGACGATCATTTCCACCATGCTCTCCCAGAAGTCCCTGTGCGGGTCCGTCGACGCCACCACGACGGCGAAGCTCCTCTTCGCGGCGCTTCTCCGGCGACCAGTGCGCCTGGTGCTAACTCTGCAACCGCTGCTGAGAACATGAAGCCTTCGACTCCTAAGCCTTGGCGAGCTCGGGCTCGTACTGCTTGGGGTCTTGCTGTGGTGCACACTTCCGGAATCAATTAACACCGGCCGTGTGCGAATCGGGCGTAGTTTCAAACCTTGAAACTCGTCGTTGATGACCAAGGCATCGCTTCTCGGTTTTGCCAACTGATCTTTGCGGAGTTGGATGTCTCTTGCTTTTGAGTTGAGATGGAGAGGGGACAGATCCAGGTCCTCCGGTAGACTTTGCCTTGCTTGTAGGTAGGGGTAGGATTGGTGTGTTGATAATGGAAGAGGCCTGGGAGTGGTGGTTCCATGGTAGTTGTAGTAGTGGCTTGATGATGGCCTCTTTGATGTTCTTGTAGCCGCAGAGCTTCTCTGCTGTCTTGGTGGCCTGGGTCTCTTCATGTCCCTCAGCTTGTAGAACCAAGAGTTCGGCATGAGATCGGACAGTCTGAACCTAGAATGGCTGCTCATCTCTCTCTTCTCTCTGGAGTATGGTGCTATGGTGTGTAGCATTGAGCACTGCTCATGACCGAGCTATATCTATCTATCTTGTAAAGGGGGCATGCAAGCTGGCATTGGCAACTGGAAGTGGTCAGATGATTCTGGTAATAAAGATGTTGCAAGTTTAAGAATTAAGAAATGAGCAAAGAGGTTGCACAATGCACATGCCCACCATTGTACCATGAACTGGACCAGCAAGTTTACTTTCCTGGAAATTAGTTTGAACTGTTAAGTGCTGTGCCAGTGCTTTTCAGTGCTGTACCTAGTCCCTCATCATGTCATTGTAGTTGCAATGGCCAAAAATCTTCAGCAATCATGAAATTTAAGGAGTAAAAATAATGAAGTGTACACTAAATTCATATAAGGTTGAAAGGTGCTAACAGAAATCATGTGTGGCCCCAGTGGTAGCTACGCATATCAAAGAAATTTGCTTGTTTACATGGGCATGTCCAGGCTCACAAACTCATGGAACTATAGACTACTATAGAATATGCTGAAGTTTGCACTTTGTGTGTTAACACTACCCTGTCCCTGTATACTTATCATCACCGTGCAATTATAGAGCACTCTTTATGTTCTCATGACCTTTTCCTTTCCACGCCATCAACTTTACACAAACTTAATTTAACTGATAATTGATGTTTATTTTGCAGAAATTGCTTACTTTTTTGAGAGAGGAACTCTAGATCACGCTTTTATTTACGGGTTCTGATCTGCGCCAGCAATTTTTCGATCCGTAAACACGAGTTTAGTAAACTGAACTCCGAGTTTTCAGTTCGCGTTTTTACGGGCTCTACTAAAGATGCTCTTAGACCTTCCCGTCTCCTTCCTCAACACCCAGCCGCACATGTGCCAGGACGTCAATTGGGCCATGGGTATCTACTGGGCTGGGCCCGGCTAGGGCCTCTTTCTAGTTTGCTGCGAAATTTGGCATCGGTATGATACATACCTCTCTCGATTTTTTAGAGTAACAGAGCAGTATAACTCCTTTTGAGCCTTTGGATGGACTAAAATAGATGCCTGTTATTGATTTGGGGTACCACGAAAGAACTCTTTATTTTAACGTAGAATGCCATGACCCAATCCATCTGGGTAATATTTTGTACCTTCAGAAGCTGTCTCGTAACACTGTTTCATGAGTGTGGTGTGTGTGCGTAAAGTAATTGAAGATTCTTCAATGGCAAAGAATTTGTTTCCGTGTAAACCGTGCTTGCCCAACAGACATTGCGTTGATAATGCACGAGTACAAACTCGCGTGGCTTATGAGTTGGAATCAAAAACCCGGTGGGAACCGAAGGAAAACGAAGTTTCTATGGAGAAAGTACCTAATGAAAACCATGTTACAATGAAAGCTTTGTGGAAACCATACCTTTTCGATAAAGGGAATATATTAGTATCATGAAGATACCAATTATATCCAGCCTCTACAACAATAAAATATTCTAAAGACATTACAGATGCACATAGCGCTACTACTAGTATTGTGAAAACCATACTTAACAGTTCTAAAAAATTATGGGCAAAAAATACATCATTTTGGGAGGGTGCTGTTACATGCAAATTTACAAGTTGTAACTCATATTCATCACACAGTTATGTAAATAATATTAGCAAGTAGTAATTAGTGATCGCTACTATTCATTGGTCGATTTGCCATTTTCATAGCTCCTATGTTTCATCGTCTACTATTCAGGATGAAATAGTAGCGGGCCTGCAGTGGATGCCAGGGCTGAGGCGGTGCCCTCCTTCCTGGTCTTCACCGGCGAGGCTGCAAGGGCGGGAGCGGTGCTGGATGGCAGGGCGACGGCCCTGCGCGTGTGTTCTGGGTGGCTTGACGACCGTTGTGGCTGTGAGGGCGGCATGGCGGCTAGACCGGGGAGCTCGCGCTGTTGCAGCCGACAGCTCGGCCTTGGACCCCCCGTGTTGGCGTCCGTTCAAGCTCCTTTTGTGTGGCGGTTGGCAGCGCCCGCGGAGCTCTTCTCGGTGAGCTTGGTCGGTAGTAGTGGTGCGACTCGGCTCTTCAACCCCGCGCGGTGCGGGTGGTGGTAGCAAAGCTCGCGGAGCTCCTTGGTCTGATTGTGGTGGCGGTGGTGGCTTGTGTGCGGCGGTGGCGCCGCTTCTGCACATGAGGTGTGTCTGCGGAGTGCGGGCTGGCAGCGTTTTCGGTCTTCGTCTCGTTGTCCGTCCGCGTTAGGGTGTGGTGGCTCGTTTGCTCCGGGCCAAAGCCTGACCGTGCGGCGTATGCGGATGTCGCCGTCCTTCTTGGGGGGCGGTCGTGGAGCTCTACGACCTTCGCGGCCTCGGGTTCACATCTTCGGGTGAAAGCCTAGATCCCGCGGGATCGGACGACGACGTCGATTCTTCGTCGTGTCCCCGCTTGAGGGCGTCGTCTTGAAGCTGGTGATCCCCTTCGCGCCCTCCAACGGCCTCGACACACAAGGAATATGGGTTGGCAGGAGGTCAACCGGAGATGCGGGTGCTTCGGGTGGAGGCTTGAGAGGCAACGACGATGGTGGTGACCAAGGTTTGGTTGCGGCAAGGTCATGTTAGTCAGCTACGTTCCGGCGTGTTCGAATGTCTTCGTGGTGGTCTCTTCTTGCTGTGAAGTCGAAGTCACCCTCGGGCGGTGTACGATGACCTTCGAGGGGCAGTCCGGTGAACAGGGGCGGACCTAGAACAAGAAAAACCCGGGGTCACTCTTCGAGTCACACATATTTTGTACCTAGATTTGGGGCTGTCACACACTAGAAATGAACAATATTTACCAAGAAAAACAATTTCAACCCGGTGTCCTGTGACACCTGGTAGCATAACCTAGGTCCGCCCCTGCCGGTGAAGGTCCTATTCAACGCTTGTCTTGCGCATCTCCTCTCCAAGGTTCGTCGTCAGAAGCGGAGGTGCCGGTCTCTACTCGAAGAGCCATCTATTTGGCATAGGCCGGCTTGAGCTTCTTATCTTTTGTGAGTAGCCAGGGTGGTTGGGTGTGCTCTTGTGGCGGAGTGTGTGGTTATGGATGTGCTCTGTCACTGTTGTTGTTGATTTTTGTCCAATTTTCTTCTAAATCGGGCACCTTCTGAGGCAAAGGTGATGGACACGGCTAGCTAGCATCCGGATACTAATTGGTCCATCTTAGCACCCGCCTTATAAAAGGAAATACATCTACATCCAAAAAACGAAAGCTGAAGACAGCTCACGTGAATCACCCAAACAACAGCACACGTGCATTTAATTTTGATATAAGAGAAATAAAAAAAGTCATAAATCTTAAACCGTGTATCGGAACTGCATTCCGTTTTCACCGTTAGGCCTCTCGCGATGAGATCTTCGAAACTAGATCTCATTTGTATATATTTTGACAAACTTCTTTTTTAAAAACCAACTTTGTTGCTACGGGAAATCAAATCTAGTGTTGTAACAAAGCAACTTCATACAAAGACTTGCTTTCAGTATTTTTTTTATATTTTATAGCCAACTTAGTGTCTAAGATACTTACTTAACAACAACGGGCAAAAACTTCGGATATGGTGTTTTGGCTCATAGGTCTAAATGCACCTATTAAGAAAAATGCATTTTAAATTTAGTCTAAAATGTTGAAAATTTATGAAGAAAAATTCCGGATGTACATTTGGACATTCTATATTCATTCACAAAAGTTTGTGGAAAAAAAAGACATTTTGTGTGGCCTGCGTAAAAAAGATAAAAGCATGGCACATAAAAAGCTATTTTGAATCACCGAAAATTGCATTTTTTACACAGGCCATAAAAAATATCATTTCTGTGCGAAAGATAGTGTGTGAACATAGAATGTCAAGATGTACACCCACAAATTTCTTTTATTTTTTTTAGACATTTTGAAATATACTTTTTTAACAACGGGTGCATCTACAACTATGAGCCAAAGATGATTTCCCATAAACTTCATTGTAATGAGACTTGCAACATTGCACTACTAGCTACCCACCATAGTTTCTAGTATCGTTGGTAACCATACACTTTATTAGCAGTGAAAGTACAACTTTGTCCAAATAGTACACAACTTAGGTGCGGTGGTAGACAATTTATACGAGGTGAAACTATATTAGACCATGAATGCAACTTAATCATAGTTGATTTACAACTTAAGAAGTGTGTGTATGCAGCTTAACAACAGTTGGTATGCAACTTAATAGTAGTGGATATACAACTTAGAAATAGTGGGTATGCAACTTAACACATGTGTGAGTGGACAATTTATTGTGTGCAAAAAATACAACTTAGCTCATACATGGAATTCATAATACCACCGGCAAAATAAAACCTATCACATGTGTGAAAAAAATTGTTGTCATCATGGCAGTTGTCGCAGTTGTCGCTTCGAGGTACACAACTCCATCTGGATAAACACGAATGTGGCCAATCCCACGACATACGGGGCGTTATATGAGCTACAAGAAACTGAATGGGTTATCGCTTTAATACCAATGATGTTTAGGTGGGGGCTCTAGGATGATGGAGAGGGCGCGATGTGGGAGGACTATCTAGCTCTGCATATGTCGGCAACAAGAGCGAATCGAGCGAGATGAAGAGAGGTTATGACATCACGATATGCAACTCATGCAACTTAGCACTGGTGGTAGACAACTTAGCAGGGAAATACATGTACTTGTATGACTAGTTGTTGCCACTCTCGTGTAGAAGTAGACACTTCACATATGGGGTACACAACTTTTTTTTTTTTGGAGCAACCGACACGAGCTCTGCCTTTTCATTAAGAAGAGGGAAATTGGCCAGTTTATAAGGAAAACTGGCCGAAAACCGATACAAACACAACACACGTGTCCGGTTTATAGGGAAACCAGACAAGGAAAACCAACGGCACATTTTTCAAGGAGAACTGGCAAAAACCCAACACAAGGCCTCACTACCTAGCTGAACTAGGTCTGGAGCGCCACCGGACGACACCAGCACGACGGCAACGGCGAGCACTACGACCGCCCGGTCTACGGCCCCGGAAAGGAAGTCAAAGCCGAAAGGAACGGCTAGGCCTTTCAAGCTTCGTAGGGTGAGGCATGCCGCAAGAAACAAGCCGGCGGCACTCGCACGCCAACAACACCCGAAGACACCCGGGTACACAACTTAGCCTCAATGGTGTACATAACTTAGCAACAATGGGTGTGCAACTTAGCACTAGTGGTATATGAGCTTAGTAATAATGATGATTATGCAACTTACTACATGTGTGAACTACATGGGGTATACAACTTAGCACAATGGGATATACAACTTAGAGATAATGGGTATAATGATGATTATGCAACTTACTACATGTGTGAACTACATGGGGTATACAACTTAGCACAATGGGATATACAACTTAGAGATAATGAGTATGCAACTTAGTATATACGTGAAGAACCAGTTTACTATCTACAAAACACAACTTAACAAATGTGTGAGAGAACAATTTATTGTGTGCAAAATAAAACTTAGCTTATTCGTGAAACCAATAATACCACTAGAAAAATTCAAATTAGCACATGAGTGAAGCAACAATTTTGCTGTCTACAAACACAAGTTAGCAAATGTGTGAGCGAGCAATTTCTTGTGTGCAAAGATACAACATAGCTCATATGTGGAACCAATAATACCGCTAACAGAAAATATAACTTAGCACATGTTTGAATAAACAAATTTATTGTCTTCATGGCAATAAACATGACTTCACAATTATGTGAGTAAACAAATTATTGTGTGAAAAATACAACTTAGGTCATTCGTGGAACCAATAAAACTAGTGAAAGAATACAACTTAATACATTGTGAACAAAACAATTTGTTGCACATATTCGTGGCAGCCGCCACCGCAAGATACAACTCAACCTCGGTAAACATGGTGTGGCTGATAACATGAGCTATGACAAAAGGTGCAATATGAGTTGCAAGAGACCAAGGGAATACCTTTTCGAGACCCCAATGCCCAGCCCCCGCGGAGCTAGACCAACTGGCGGCGGGTCGGGCCTAAAAGTTATGAAGTAATGGCTGCAACTAAACTCTATAGCCACTCCAATTTAATTTAATGTGTCTAAGCAACTTGATTCAAGGAATAAGCAATCTATCATGTACAGAAAACACACAAAATCAAAAAATTGCCCACAATAAATTAGAACGACCCTCCACCGGATCCGGCCCTACCACGCAGCAAAGAAGATCTAGGTAGGCGGCACGGGAGGTCCACCCAGATGAGATCTAGGTTTCGTCCAGACACCACCCGCCTCAGCCGACATCCGCCGCCGGCCATGGCGCCGCTGGAGAAGGTCTCCGTCACCACCCCGACGCAGGGTCGCCACCCTGGTCGCAGATCGTCGACTCTCGCTGCCCCAGCAGCTCCAGCGGCGGACTCCATCTTCCACCGCCCCAAATCACCTTCGTCGGTGATGGGAGCCGCCACCGCAGCGGTGAGGGTGTTGCTCGCGGCAGCGGGGTGCCCGTGGCGCCTCCCTGAGGAGAGACAAGAGGGCCTGTAATTTGCTGCTACTACTAGCAATTGTGTGGAAAATCAATGAAAGAGGAGCTTCCACATGTGGTGATCGATCTCTGGCGGCAGGGATATAAAACCATGCAGCATTCACACCTAAGCCTTAAAAAATGGCTAAAAAAGGAAGAACTGTATTTATGCGTATTTCCGTAAAGTCAGGGGACAAAATTGAAAAAAAGAACGAAGAGATGGTTTCACATCGAGGTTGTCCATGGCTGAGCGCATCCTCTGCCGGAGCTTCGCTAATTTGATGTAGCAGCTGTGGAGCCCTCCCGCGTTAGAAATCCAACCAGCTCGTAGAGCTGCCTCAGCTGAATAGCTTCTCATGCGGAAGAAGACCGAGCTGGAGGAGGAAGACGTGGTCGACGGCTCAACGCAGGTTGCTGGCGGCGGCCAGGCAAGCAAGCGCGGGTCGAAAAAACGCGACCACCGCGGAAGCATGGGGGAGCCTGCCGGCGGCGGGAGCGCGCGGTAGAATCGGGCCAGCGGCGCGCGGCGCAAGGCGCGCTTGCGAGCCAGGTCGGCGGCGGGCGTCGGGCGGCGCGAGGCACGCGAGAGAGCTGGGCCGGTAGCGGGCGGCGCGCGGGGAATCTGGCGGCAGCGGGCGGCGCTTGGGAAGCCAGTTCGCCGGCGTTGGCGGTTCCTCAGGCGTGGGGCTTGGGGGACGTGGCCAGGTGGGACTTTGTCGGTACCAAACTTGGAACGCGCTTCGATCGGGGAAATCGGACGGATGAGAAACGAGTGCTCAGATTGCTAACTAGCATCCAAGCACTTTTTAGCAATTGGGAAGGTGATTTTGCCTCCGTTTAAAAAAAAACTATTCAGGAGCAGCGTGGGGCGAGCCGCCAGCAGGAAGCTCGTCGGGCTGGTGGAGGAGACCTCCGATGCAGATGGCTTGGCCGGCCTGCAATGTTCTTCTGGCCAGATTCAACTTCAGGCCAGCGACCGGGTGATTCCAGGTGACGCACGGGTGGTGCATTAATCGGCCTGGGCATTAGATGGCGGCCTAGCTGCAGCAGCTGCGTCGCATGCACATATAAAGCTTGAAACTCAGCAAGCTAAACAGAGCCTCGACTCGTTTGAGCTTGGCTTATTTTTTAAAAGAATAGAGCTAAACATTTTTTTTCTCGAATGAGCTAAACAATCAAGCTAATGAGTTACGTGAGCTACTCGTTAAGCTCTCTATAGCAATCAAAAGTTAGCAAGTATAGTGATATGTCTAAAGACATGTAACCAATCTTAGATAATTTGACTCACTATGGAAAACAAGGGAGTGTATTTTCTCTAACGACCATTGCTCTTAGTTGTATCTTCATTATCTCGTATTTTCATCATCTCAAACCACCAACAGCGTGTCGCTAGGTCAGTACTAACCGCATCCCCGTGCGTCCCTTGATGGCCTTCCAACTCCTGATGAAGTCCTTCTCTTTTTTCCCTCTGCTGAAAGAGACGGGCGGAGTCTTCGCATCAGGCGACCAGCTACCGACGTCGTCTCCGGCGGCTCCCCTTCCCTAACGACCTCACGGTCGCAGGTGGAGAGGAGTCGCCGGACCCTGCGTTCGGTCTTGTATAGCTGTAGGCTTATATTTGCTTCTGTAGCTAGGGTCTGTGTCGGCCGTTTCTCTGTGACGACGACGGCGTCAAATAAATCTCGAGATCCACCGACATCGCGGTGGTCTTCATCCTCGATGGAGCTGGATCTGCGAGTTAGCTGGTTCCGGTGGGGTTGGTGTGGCAGCGGCGGCGACCTCACGGCGGATTTTGTTCTCCGGCTCCGCTGCTGCGATGACGTTTTCTCCGGCGTCCTCGTGGAGCTCGGGAGTGTTTTAATGGAGCTTGTCCAGAAGGATGAGGTTCTGGATCTTGGTGCGCGGTTGAAGGAAGGCGGATCCGGCGCTTTTTCTCGACGGAGTCGACGACCAGCGGTGGATTCGGGATCGTATGTTTCCTGGGAGCTTATCCCGGCCGATGTGCCACAGAGTCAATGGCTTGCCGCGTGCGGCGGGCTTCTCTTGAGGTTCCACAAAGCAGTGCTTCTGCGAGGAGGTGCTTCGATCCATGGCGTCGTGGTTCTTCGTCTGCTTGCTCTCGGTTGGTCGCTTCGGCGGCGGCGGAGGCAGGTGACGTGCGACGGTGGTCTACAGGAAATTCTCCATGAGCCTTTTTGCTATTCTGCTATTCCTGGGGTGTTTTCTGTAAATGTCCAGGACACCTGGTCCTTCTGGTGTGTTCTAGTTGATGTTGCGTGTGTTGTACTCGTACCAGCTTTCGCTACCAAATAGTAACACGTAACTGTTTCTCAAAAAAAAAACTCCGGATGAAGTCGTCACATTTTATCAACCTACTAGCTTAGCATTTTTCCTGCATATTAAGTGTGTTTGCCCTTAATGATTCTTAGAGAGGCTCGTGAGCGCTCGCATAACGAGACGAGCCAATCTTCACTTTTAGCTTGTTAAATTTAACGACCTTAACGATCCGAGCCTTAAAGATCACGAGTCTTAATGAGCCGAGCCTTAACGAGTCGAGCAGCTCGTTAGTCCAGCCCTATCCCCTGTCACTTCTCCAGTCCTCTTCAGTTTGGTCGGACCTTTTAAGGACCCACGTGCACACGGGAGGCCTTTTCCGTGTGATGTGTGGCCAAACGCTGACCACCAAAAAATCGTACCGTTTGCCGGCCTGTTACCAGCCTGCTAAGTAAGGAGATAGCATACGATCACCAAAGAGGAAACCGTATGCGCGGTTGATGCAATCAAAGCAGCCTTCGGCGACAGTAATTAGATAAGATTTCACAGTCTAAGAATTAGGTCACTGCCCTTTCATAAACATCGTAACGTTTAAATTTCTGACTTGATCACATTATAATACTTATATATTGGGTATGTCCACCATATCATTCATCCAATGATATATCCCATTGTCAATGACGTGTATGTCCATTACTGGAAAACCTCAATTAACGAATGACCATAATGAGCTAATTTGCACATGTATGCTTACTAGGGACCATGATTTGTTTACAATACCACACATGTATCAATGTTTCCGTTTAATACTGCTATAGCATGGCATGAAACTATTATAAATAATTTAAAATATAATAATAAATAATTCTTATTATTTGCCTCTAGGGCACTATGTCCAACACGAGTATGGACCGTCCCTGCTCCACTTGTCATGAAATTAGTAGAAACTTGATATTTTCCACGTGTTTTCAGAATCATGTTAATTAAATTGGTGTAGTTGACTAGAAAACTCTCTTTGGCTCCTAAATTCTTATTTTAAAATTCTAAAACCATATTTCTAAGTATCAATAAAATCTGAAAAGAAATTAAGTACATGTTGTCAATGATGTATTCTACAGGTATGTGAAATTGGATGCAGAATTCTTTGAATTACGGGCGACACAAAAAAACACTGATGTTAATAGAATACGGAAATTTGAAATATACATTGTTTACTAGAGAGTGAATTTTGTAGCCTGAGCTATATGTAGCTCTTTTTTTTTGCAAAATTTGAGAATAGGATGTTAAAGTTTCAAAAAAAAAATCTGACAAAAATTCTAGAAGTAGATAATGATGGGATCTACCAATGTGTAAAATTTGAACTCGAGATACCTCATATTCTGGGCTGCATAAAAATGACAAAAAATTGTGAAGGGCGTGTATGGTTGTTCGGAAGACCGTTTCTCGCTTCTATTGGGCGTGTTTGGTTAGCAAGGTCGCATGGAAAAGCTGCATATAGTACGACGTTTAAAGCAGCCTAAAAGTTAGCCCGCGAGGAACACTCGAATCGGCCATTTTCCTGGGGACAGGGCGAGCACAAATCCACTCCTGCGTAGGAAAAACGTGGTGGAAAAGGCGGTAGCAGCAAACTTGCTCCGCGTTTAGGCGAACAAAGTAGCCTCACCGCACGCCATAGTAGGTCACCACCTAGCGAAAACAAAATCCTTGCTGACAAGAAGGCAATGGCGGCGGCGATCTAGATCTGCGCCCGAGATCTCTGGGACTGTCTGTGTCGCGTTATCCAGCAGTGACCCATCCCGGGCTTCATCAACGTCTGGCCTCCTTCGTCTTTGGCTCCGGCAGAATGAGGACGTCTTCCAAGAAGACTTTAAGCTCGAGCAAACCACTCCCGCCCCTGACCTGCTACACATGATGTTTGTTCAAACGGGTGCCCTCGTAGCTGTGATTCAGGTATGTGTCTTCTGTATATATGCGAGAGCCATTCGTCACCACACTAGGCCCCGCATCATATATACACTAATGTTTGTTTGCGACAGAGAGAGGATGAATAACCTGAACTACATCTACAATAATGGCGATGTCGAATCTGTTAAAATGCTTAGGATGTAAAAAGCTGCTTTTAACCAACTCGTGAACACATTGAGGTCTAGGCAGTTTCTCAAAAATAGCATCCACACCTGTATCGAGGAGCAAGTGGCTATGTTCCTTCATGTTGTTGGGCACAACCAAAGATTCTAAGTCATCCATAGCACCTGGAGGACATCAACTGTGACAATATTTAGGTACTTCAAGGAAGTCCTCTATGCTATTGGAGAACTGAGAGGAGAAATGATCAAGTCTGCATCTTCCATCACTCCCAACAAGATCGATCATAGTCATCGTTGGTTTCCATATTTCAAGGTGAGCAACACTTTGTAGAACTAATATACACATGTGTACATCAAATTTCAAAGTTAACCATGTGCTTTACACATTTGTACAGCACAAACGCCTAACCCTTTGTTCATGTTCATGTCAGAATTGTGTTGGGGCAATTGATGGCACTCATGTAATAGCTAAAGTGGCCAAAGGCCAGGCTCTTGCTTACAGAGGGAGAAAACACTACACCAGCCAGAATGTGCTAGCCTATGTTGACTTCGATATGAAGTTCACATATGTGCTAGCTAGGTGGGAAGGATCACCCCATGACGATTTTGGCTGACAACTTGGAGAGAGCTGATGGCCTGAATGTCCTTAAGGGTAAGTTATACCTAGCTGATGCGGGCTATGCTTGTCGTCTTGGTTTTCTACCACCCTTCAGGTCCATAAGGTACCACATCAATGAGTTCTCTACAAATTTGTACCGCAGAAATGCTAAGGAACTCTTCAATCTTAGACACTCTAGCCTTAAATTTACGGTTGAGAGGACATTCACGGATCTGAAGAACAGATTTAAGATCTTCGATCAGAAGAATTTCCACACCTTCTCCATCCAGGTTAAGCTAGTTCTTGCATGTTGCATTCTGCATAACTAGATCTTAGGATGGGGTGTTGATTCCTTCTTCCGGGAGGAGCATGAAGTCATGTTTGCCAACAATGATGTTGGACATGGTGTTGCCGCTAGCGATAACGCCGCTTGGAAGAGCAAGAGGCGGGAGTGGGCAGACGCTACGTGGGCTGACAGAGGCGAAGAAGCATTTCCTTGCTGTGTTGTGTTATGAACAACTCCCGTTTGTGTCATATCTGTGTGTATAAGTCGAATACTTGTATGTTGAATTACCATTCGTTAATAGCTAGGGATAAACTACTTGTGTTAAACTGCAATTTCGAAGTAGCTAAGACTGAAAGACGTTATGATAGTCCTACTTGTTTGTTTGTTTGTTTTTCTCTATGATCCCTCTTTGTTCAGAGTGATCAGGGTAATGTCACCACTTGGAAGATATGGTAACTAAAACACGGGACGGTTGATTAGGGCATCTCCACCGGGGCGATACAAACGGACGCTGAGCGACCGTTTGCGTCTGCCGGACCGAAAAATACGTCGGGTAACACCTCCAGTGGGGCGACGCATAGTGACCGAGCCATCCGCGGCGACGCAAACCTGACCCAAATATGCGCCAGGTTTGCGTCTCCGCGGACACTGCGCGGTCGCGGAAAGTATCCACGTTCGGTGCATCCGGGCCCGGTCGGCAGTGGCTAGGTAAGCAAAATATTTCTTCATTACTATTGATTGGCCAAAAGGACCATCTTTACAGAGATGGTTAGTCGAGTTAACCTAAAAATACAACGGCCGTACCTACTCGCCGTCGCGCAGCCTACCACAACATGGGTTACTCGCAGTCGCGCGGCCTACTGGCCGCCAGGGGGCTTTCGTCACTTCCTCCGCCTCCGCCTCCTCCAGTCCAAGTCGGCACCGGCGGCGGTGACTAGCTCCTCGTCCTCCTCCGGGTGGGCGTGGCGGCACATCTGAACAACCTGATCCCAGCTAAGGTTGTGCTCGGCCATGGATGGATGCTAGGGTTTACCTTGAGGTGTGTTGTGGGTATACTTCATAGGTGTACCATCGACAGTGCCTAGATCCGGCAAGCCCGGGTGGCCCATAGATGGTGATGGTGGCATGTGGCCCATCGGGCGGCCCAGTGTAGATCAAGATGGATGAAGTCTAGCCCATGAACAAGGAGCCGAATCCACCGACCGACATTGGGAGTCGGATCCGGCCTGGCCCATTAGGGGTAGCCAGATCCGGTACGACATGTAAGGGAAGGCGGATCCTTGACGTACACGGCAAGATAACATACCGTAGTTAGGCAACTTGTATTCCGGCTAGGACTCTCCTTGTAAACCCAAGATCCTGGCGCCTTTATAAGCCGAATCCCGGGAGCCCTAGAGGCACAACCACAACTCATTGTAACAACGCGAAAGCGCCCAGATAATTTCAGACAAGCAGCAGTAGGCCCTGTCCACGAGCAAGTGTTCCGAAGCTGGGTAAATCGTGTACCACCGTCCCGAAGACTCTCCGCCCTATGGCCCCTACTTCTTCTTCCCCTCGTGAGGATCCCTCTCCGAGGCACCATCGAACATGCAACGACAAGGTTTGCCCGTCACCCCCGCCGGTGTCCAGCATATATAGCCACAGCGGGGCGGGAAACGGTGTTGCCGCGTAGGTCGTTTCCCGCGCGCGCGAAACACCGGTGAAACTTGCTAATGTATTGGGCACGCGCGGGTACGACCGTCGTCGCGCGGGAACAGTTAATCGCCGGCGGCAGGCCTCGACGAGACATAAAACGCCATTAACGATCTTGACGTTGTCTCCGCTAAAAAAAATGCGTCCGCACCGCTGAAGGTACCCGATGGAAACGGTCGCCCTGGGCCGCCACATGGCGTCGTGGGCGGACGCAAATGGACACAGCCGAACATTTCGGACGTCCGAAATTCGCCGGCCCGTTTGAGATGCCCTTACTTTCATAGTTCATACGCAGATTGCAGCTTAGTTGCTAGCCAATCAATATAGACAAACAAGCTAAAAACGATTGTTAGAAACCAAACAAATTGGTATTCAGAGATATGAACTTGGCCTAGTTAAACATCTCCCTCTCTAAAAGAAAAATCTCAGCCGGTGCAGGAAACAGCTGCGAGCAACCAATCATAACCGAAATTGATGCACTTTGCATCTGCAAAATCCTCTGTTCATCGCAGACAAGAAATTTATCATGCACAGAATGACAGAACCTTCCCAACGCTGTGGTACTGGTAGCCTTAAGTAGGCAGTTAGCGTCAGGGACTGTGGAATCTGGTCTTCTCTTCTTGCTTACCCCGTCCAGATCCGAACCTGCTCCATAGTCCAAACCCCAGCCCAAAGAAATGGAGGCGCTCGTGGTGCGGCGGCTCGGTGACCCCACGCTACCACCCGGCGGCGACGACTCGCCGTTCGAGGCCATCTCCGGTGACCAACCTGTTCCGGAGCTCTCGTCGCCGACGTCTGTGCGGGTGCGTGTGGCGGCGACCAGCCTCAACTTCGCGAACTTCCTGCAGGTGCAGGGCAAGTACCAGGAGCAACCCCCGCTGCCCTTCGTGCCAGGGTCAGACTACGCGGGCGTCGTCGACGCCGTCGGCCCCGCCGTGCGCAAATTCCGGCCCGGTGACCGGGTCTGCTCCCTCGCCAACGTCGGGTCCTTTGCCGAGTTCATCGTCACCGAGGAGAAGGGGCTGTGAGTTCGTTTTCCCTCTCCTGGCTGGTAATTTCTGTAGGAAGTTTACACTTTGTTACTTTAGGTTCGGTGATTTGACGGAATACTGTACACGGGGCAAGAAAAGATGTGAGATTTATCTGTAGAGATCTAGGCGCCCGAAGTACTTTCTGTTGATCTGTTAGCATTTGGTCAAAATCATACTCACAGACCTGCACAAAGCTAATCCAATGTCCAGAAAAATTAACTCAAAAAAATTAGGCAAGTCTAAAATAGCAAAACCATTTGTTGAATCGGTACCATCTTATTGTGTATCAGATTCGTAGTGCCCGATGGATGTGACCTGGTCGCTGCTGGAGCATTACCTGTTGCATTTGGTACATCACACTTGGCCCTTGTCCACAGGGCTCAACTGAAGTCTGGTCAGGTGGGTTCCTCATTTGCTTCTTTTCCTCTTTATGATATGCATTGTACTTACATTCTGTATGTGTCATCCTCGATTGCACATTTAACTGGAGTTAATATTTCAGCCATGTCCGAATTAAAACTCTTACAATTTGGACCGCAAATCTGACACACGAAGTATTTGTTCAATTCTTTTGTTTTTTGTACAATTTGTGAGTAGATTACTTAACTTCTTTGATTTCTCCATCTTGTTGATGCAATTACCATATTGCCTACTATTCATATGCACACGTCGGTTCTCTTAATATTTAGGCGAAATATATATATGTTAAGCCTGCAGATACCCTCATCCAATATAAGAGAGTAAAAGTGCATCAAAAGTCCTAAATATATTGAAGGGTGTCAACTGTCAAGTGAGTCCCAAAAGTTAGGAAATGCACACGAGTCCTAATAGTGTGCACCTTGAATATTTTTCGGATTCTGGTTCATTTTACTCAATATAGAAAGTAAGTTCAGTATCTAATGTAGTCTTAGGCTCCTGAGCTTCTCCCGGTACATTGGTGGTTCTCATTAATGTAAGTTTTAATTTCAGGTGCTACTTGTACTTGGTGCTGCCGGCGGTGTTGGGGTATCTGCTGTACAAATAGGAAAAGTTAGTGGTGCTATTGTTATTGCGGTTGCCAGGTGATTAGCACAAGCAACTAAATTATTCGGACGTTGTTACTTTTCTTTCGTGAACATAGGTCGTGGCTATGTACTTATGTTATTTGACTGTTTTTTTGGTTACCTAAATAATATTTGTCTTGATCTCAGGGGAATTGAGAAATTGCACTATCTCAAGTCCATAGGAGCTGATCATGTGATTGACTCTAGCAAGGAGAATGTTATTGAGAGTGCCAAGTCCTTTGTAAAGGCTAGAGGTCTCAAAGGTGTTGACGTTTTATATGATCCTGTTGGGGGCAAACTTACTCAAGATAGTTTGAAACTTCTCAATTGGGGTGCACATATTCTGCTCATTGGATTTGCTAGTGGAGATGTTCCAGTTATTCGAGCTAACGTTGCACTTGTTAAGGTATACTAGTAAATTGCAAATGATGTTAAATTTAAGGCTGGTTTCTCATGTAAAAGAGGTATACTAGTGCATTGAAACATGAAGGTGAAGGTCTTCTCGTTTATAAGTGGAATTGACTCAATGCTGGCTTCCTGTTTTTAGTCTCACTTGTATGTGCTATAATTGATTGGTCTTCTTACTTAGAATAGGCATTTTGCCTTGACAGCCTCTAGCTTGCTAAATGAGCGACGCCAATAAATCTGTAAATTCCTGTAACATCATGTTGAAAGTAATTTGAGAATTTATCAGTCAGTACCATGGACAGCAATCCTATAAGTTTGCATCAAAATTATTTATGTGAGAAATTTCTAGTGCAATCAATCAATGTAAAGTTGTATTTAAGTAAAAAGTTAGTTGATAGCACTAGAATATGAGATGGCAATATTGGGATGTCAGTATATTTATACTTCACTGCACTTGAAAGGAACTTCAATAGTAAGGATACTTTTTTTTTTGAAACGGGGGCAAAAAAGACTTTGCCCCAATCGATTAATTAAGGAGAAGTTTGAAGTTTACAAGACTGTAAAAGCGGAATTATTACAAAGTTTTACTCTCCTTATTACAAAGTAGTAAGGATACTGAATACTGATAGAACTGCTTTCTACTGAATTTATGCTTACTACGATTACTCGCTAATTGTGGCTTGATGTTTCAGAACTGGACAATTCATGGTCTGTACTGGGGAAGCTACTTAATTCATCGGCCAGCAGTACTCATTGACTCACTCAACGAACTTCTGTCATGGCTCTCAAAGGGTTTGATAACAGCTAAAATCTCACACACCTACAGGCTCCCTGAGGTAAGCAACATGAAGTAACTTCACAATAGTTACACTGGGCCACGTGTGGTACTTGCCATCGCGTAATCTAACATATCTGGATGGCAGAACTTTATACCGTCTAAGTATATTTTGTGAACTACGGTTGTGTAACTTATAGTTGCAATTTTTTCTTTTGCATCATTTGACTGCTTACAAATTCATAGTATTTCTTGTCTGTGCTTGTGAGAATTGCTAGAACTGCTGGAAATAGTATCCAAGAGAACATCATTTCTCCGTGGCTATGCTTCAATTGTATGGTTTTGTTAATAAAATGGAAATTGTCTACAGCAACTTTTAACCTAATCTTCTGGTTGTCATTAGTCTATTTCTGGTAAATGTTCATCAAGCTCTCCCTAACAAAATGATTTACAAGTTCATCCTCTAAGTTTGTATGGGGTAAATATGTAGAGCACTACCGTTAATAGCCAATGTTCACGATCATATTACACGGCTCTCGAATTGAGTCCAAAAAATCACATGTATTTCTAGTGTGTTTTTTTTTTTTGTATGTGTCTTGCTGTAATTTATTGTTAATTTTTTGTACAGGCTCATCTCGCTTTTGCTGCCTTGAGAGATAGGAAGGCCGTTGGTAAAGTCATGCTTGTTATGGGCTCATCAGCAAAATCAAGACTTTGATTCCCCTGGAAAGATTCCATGGGAAAGCTTTGACATCTATTGTGGAATACTTGCACTTTATCGTCGGTGGTTATAATATCATCAGCAGTAGTGTGGATGGCAGTGATGTGGTGTACAGCCGTTCTTGAATAAAAGCTACAACGCGTGAAATGGTTCATCTGTACACCATGTCACCATGTGTAGCAAATAGACACTTCTGAGACAATGCACTGGTGCACACCAAGTGAATAAGTATATGTAACAAAGGTGTTGAAACTGGGTGGCAGGTACTTGTTGGTTGTCTCAACTTGATGGTTATGTATGGGTGTAGCAATATTGCATCATGCCCATGGTGTATGTACCAAAGCAAGGTAGGAAACTTGAGCGGAACCTTTCCTAATCTAGCGCTTGTTAAACCCTGTTGTTATTCTACTCGCTCTAAGGACATGTTTGGTAGTCTGTACTTGATTTAGGGCTCACTGGCGGGTGCGAGGGCACATGCGCGCCCGGAAGGAGTCACGGGTTAGAATTGGCATGTTTTTTGGTAGGTTGGGCTGCATGCTTTGTGTCAAATAGACTTTTTTTTTTGTTTGTCTACAACCAACTTCAAATCTCGACGGAGATGAAACTATACTTGTTTGGTACCATCTAGGCAAGCATAAGGTCCCCTCTTCTCTACAAGGTAGTCTTACCATACTATCACCTCCCATCACACAAAAATCACAGTTCATCAGAGTTGCACACTTACGAAGCTAGCAGTTCACGAAGTCAGCCCTAGCTACTACAAATGGTTATTCATAACGATACTCTCTAGCTAGTACGAATGACAGTTTATCATCACGAGGTAGTTCAATATACAAAGATCAAATTGGGGATCAAAGGGGGTTCTTCTTCATTTCTTCACTTCACTTCTTCACTTGTTCTTCTCCTTCCCAAATTGGTGTTGCCTCTGGCTTCTCACATTGCATCTGCCCACTCTTTCCTCTTCTCCTTTCAGGTTTCATTGTCGCCTGCCTCCACGCCATGGCCGGTCTCAACTTCATCAAAAGTGACAACCTTTTGGAAGAAATCATACTCGTCCTAACCTAGGATCCAGTTGTGAAGAATACAGCAAGCAAGGACCAGCTTTACTTGAGTGTCAAAAGTGTGGAACGGTTTCTGGTTAAGGACCTTGAACCTATTCTTCAATACAGAAAAGACCCTCTCAATGGTGACTGTAAGGCTTGAGTGTCTCAGATTGAACAACTCTTTCGAATTTCGAGGTCGGTTCCATGGAGTAAACTCTTTGAGGTGGTACCTTGTTTTCCTGAAGGGGGGTAGAATACTAGGTCGGCATGCATATCCAACATTTCCAAGGTAGAACTTACCCTCAGGGATTTGCAATCCATCAGGCCTTGACAAGCTGTCGGACAAGATGCTTGCATGAGCTGAACCCTCCCAGCTAGCAAACACGTATGTGAAGCTCATATCGAAATCCACAGTTGTTAGCACGTTCTGGCTCGTGTGGTGCTTCCTCCCGCGGAATGCTGCAGACATTGATCTCGGTACCATTACAGTCACATGAGTACCATCAATAGCTCCAGTGCCATCATGTCAAACAATCAGTCATGTTCGTGACAGTACCACACATCTGATAAGTAGAACGAACATGATTTTGTACTCACCCTGAAATACGGGAACCACCTGTAGCTGTTCTTGATCTTGGGTGGTGTGTTCATTGATGTTGGCTTGATCACTTTACCTCTGAGCTCCCCAACTGCGTACAACACCTGCTGCAAGTACTGAGGAGATAGTCTCCGTAGATCGCCTAAATGTGCTATGGATGACTCTGGACCTCTGGTTTTGACCCACGACATGAAGAAAGTGTCGATGCTGCCAACTAGTAGTCCTCTAGCCATGAACGTTTTCATAAGTGCATAGAAAGGGGCTCTTCTCATCCAAAGCATCTGGATAGCCTCTACATCATTGCAGTTGTAGATGTAGTTTAGGTTGGTCATCCTCTTCTGATCTCGTTGTAACATAGGACCGCAGATGACAGGAGGAAAAGCAGCATGCCTAACTACTCTCTTGTGCACCATCAAGATCCAGGTTTGTATGCAAATGATGAGTGTTGCGGCGTGATGCACAAGGTTGAGCTGGTCGGTCTACTCAAACAAGATCTATGCATTACAGTCGGTCTTATCGAACCCAACTAGTTCTACCAACATGAATCTAACACTACAGTACAGCAGAGGAGTTTCCCCTTACCTTCGTCATGGCAGACGATGGAGACGGCCGGAAGTCGGAGAAGATGTGCGCAGGCTCTGTCGCGGCTAGAAACGATGACACTGGTCCGGCGCCGGAGACCGAAGGTCAGATGCGCGTGGCCAAATTTGGGTCACCGCAGCCCCGCTAATGCGAAAATTGGGGAAAGGCAAATTTTGGGAGAGGGCTAATGGAGAGGGTAACCGAAGAGGGAGGTTACCCCTACCTTTGCCGCGCAACACCGCTCGGATTTCGCCTTCTCCCGCCATGCCGAGGCCTAGCACCCGCGCGCACGACGTTGTCGATTTTCGTCTCGTCCGAGCATGTCCCTGGAAAAACTTTCAAACTCGACGTTCCTCTCGGACCTGTCCCGGAGGTGCTCTAAGAACCGTGCGGTGCGACACGCGAAGGAACCCAAGAAAACAAACGGCCCAAAAACTACAGGGCACATGCAAGCCAAAGGATGCCCAGACTACCAAATGCGTCTAAGCGGTGCTTTGGGTCACTCGCGCCATCAAGGCAACTAGGCAAGTGTGCTCCAGCACGCCCTGTAGTGCGTGCACCGCATCCGTTGGATACCCCATGATGAAAGATCATTTTTCGAATCGACCTCATTTATGATCTTCTGTAGGATGATGCCCATCTCAAGGTATGAGGTTCCATGTTCTGTGTCCTTCTCATCTCGGATAGATGATGTAGTCGATCGTCCACTTGGTTGAACAGATGAAAACACTGATGGTACCAGTGACCGACCGTGTGCATAGTTATGGGATCGGGGTTCAATCTGGTTTTGGTTGGTTCTGAAACATAATTGCTTCAAGGGTGCTGCTGGCAACTGTGTGCATGGTCATAGGGAAGGTGTTGTCGACCGGGCACTACGTGCTGATACCAGGATAGTAAAGAGAAAAGAACGTCGCTCTGCGTTAGGTGTGCGGGAGCGCAAGCTCAACACCCGGGTTCCGGGTTCGAGTTTCGGGGGCAACCAGGGATTTTTCTTCTATAAAAAAATACCAACGGGTGCTAGTGCTTGGGTTTGTCTCATTTTTTTATGCTGGGATAGTAAAAGATCTGCTCTTGGGGAAGGAGATGGTTAAGGAGGTGTTGTAGCCAATGGGGCCAGCAAAGAAGGATCATCCATGTTTTGTTGTAAAATGATGGATATTACAACTAGACTGTTTTAGCAGTAGGGTAGTGCTATATGTTTTTTACAAAAATATACATTTATGAGTTATTAAAAATCCATGTTTGAGGAAAATTCATCCATCTTGTAACATTTCCAGTAGGAATATTTTTATCCAAGTAGTACCTTTAGCATTACAAAATTAGGGGTATAATTCAATCTATAGTTGTAGATGTAGCAGGGCAAGCAGAAGTGTTTTTCTATGCCCTGGCCGAAAATTGCATTACCGCAGCACCAAAATTCTCTGCCATGGTAGAAAAATCCATTGCCACGACAAATACTTTTCTCTTCCACGACCGATTATTGCCGCTTGATAGTTCTAGGAGTAGTTGGAGTAGGAATACACTTCCTCTGTTCTTTTTTATAAGACCTTTTGGAACCCTTAATTGGCTTGTCAAAATGTTTTATAGAAGGGAACGGAGGGAGTATTTATATTTTTTGAATATGTACAACTATTATCCATGTTCCACGAAAATGCATCCATGATGTAGCATTGCGTGTAGGAGGTTGAAAGATGCAAATTTAGGAGGCACACAAACGATTTTTAAATTCCTTACGCCGAACTGGATTTCCGTGAACATCATACCTATCTGGCTATCTATACAACCTTTTAACGAAACGAACCCAAAGACGAAGCATGTCCAGAATGGACTCTCCTTGGATCATTTCCACTTAGTTAATTGGCACATACAATTCTTCGAGCAAGCCCAGATATATTCAAAGATTGTTCCACACACAAATATTATCCCACTAAGATGAAGAATCAGATTGTTAGCTCGTATCTGCGCAGGGCAATTACAGCTTACCATTTTTAGAGTAAATTTCAAACAGAGAAGAACTGCATGCTTCATGGTCTTAGTTGCGCTAAATCCTAGTTGTATTGCATGTGGAACGTGACAAGAACAATTTATACATTTTTCAAAATTAAAATTATTTATTTGCAAAGAGCATGAACGGCACAGAAAAATTCCAGAGTAAACCAAGAAATAGGTGAAGCTCAGAAGCTAACAAAAGGTCAGGATCTGTTTGTTTAAATAAACTAAACATCGCATTTGTTGCTAACAAAAATACCAAAATCCTAATGGTACAAGCAACAAAGGGTAGTTATAAACTATTCTAAATCATGCCACCTAAATCATGCCAAAAATCCTAGTTTTACTGAAATGGCAAATAAAGAAATTTTCTGTGTGAACATGTATGCATTATATGATGAAAAAGGGGTAGTAAAAGGAACAGTCTTTATTATCAATCACATTATGTAAACTTGGGGGTACATGGTGAGAATTGTGTATTCTGCTGCTCAGCCACTCAGGGATCGTCCTCCTCCTTGAAATAGGCTTTCGCCCCGCTTTATAAATAAAGCAACTGCTACTCAGGGATCACAGAGGTATATTCTTCTCTGTACGGTGATAACTGTGAAACCGTGGATTTGCTATATCAACAATATTTACCTTCTCTTTTATAAATCATTTTAGCAGCATACAGTAGAAGTTATCTTCAAAGGGCAAGTCTCCTGCAAGTTTACATGGATAGCATCAATTTTCATTGCATCATCTTCCAGCTCATCTATTTGACTATTTGTCAGAGAATCAGATTGGCATGTAGATTTTTACTAAGAAATGATTTAACCGTGTTGATATTAACTGCTTAAGAAACAATCAACTTACATCAGATTCCGCTGTTCCTACAGCGATGGTCAAAGGAACATTTGATACTTCTGCTCCTGGCAACTATAGTTGGTACATATCGATCCCCCACAATCACTATATAGTGGACGTATGATCAGCCCACGAAACACAAACATTCACTCCGACTCCATGCAGACACCATCAAGTGAGCACACTTGGAGTGATAAAATAGTCTTCAAACAGTTTGAAATTGAGGACTTTTCTGTGCATTCGTTCACTCATCATGAAATATTTCAAGTCCAAAACATCAGAAAACCCACCATCTGAAACCATAGCCCATTGTTACTTCAAGAAAGATCCTGAATCACACGAAAGGAATATAAACTAGACAGTTAATTTTATCTTGCAGCAGTATATTGGTGTTTACTGTTAAAAGACTAAACAATAAAATGAGTACTCTTCTGGCTCTTATAACCTTCCAGGAGATTCCTAACACAAGCGCATCCAAATTGAGAACTTAACAATGCCAAAAGTCATGTACAGAACAGCATTTGTTTGGTGTATGTGCCTAATTCGAAGTTGCATCAAAGAAATAGAAACTATAATGTTACATTCAACTACACACAAGCCTGCAAAATCTAAAGACTTACCCGTTTCTAGCACAAAGAAGAAAAAAAATCCAGTATTTGATTCTACTCCTTGGTGTAAAACTATTTTTTTACTGGGGGAAAGTGCTGGTTTCCGACTGTCAACGGTGAAAACTCAAATGGTTTTAGATCCTGGAAGTTTGGGATTGGAACTTTGAACTGGATATTACCAAAATTTGGTCAGTCGGTAGCTTACGATTATGATTGGAAACGTGAAGTGAACCACACTAAACCAGAACATTTGTATATTCCATATAACAGTGTCTCCAGTGAAAAATACCATTTTGAACCCCCTGGTTTCAAACCCCCCATGCAAAAGTTGGTTCGTTAATACATCATAACAGTGGGAGACACAAACAAGGTTTGGAGTCAACTAATCCCATGTTTTATTTGCAAGAGGTCAGAACATAAGAAAAGTTATATTCCATAGGTTTTAGACGAAATGATAACACTGCAAATTATTTAGTTATAACTTACACAGAAGGTTAGAAATCATGACTCTGCCACTGAATCATATGCTTCTCCATGTCGTTGATGCTGAAGCTGATCTTGAGGTTCTTGTCATACCATGGTGTAGAACCACAAGTCGATGGAGAGATTGCTTTGTGCCCAGTTAGAGTCGCTAAGCGCTGTCTGGGAGCAGTCAATGTGGTTGGTGAGACCAAACTTGCCGAAGACAACATTTGGAATTGACTGACTCCACTGGCCATAGTTGGACTTCTGAAGGTCACAAAAACGGATATGTGGGCCTTGATAGTGATGAGCTGGATCTGGGAGGGAATGGTGTTGATGACGACTTGGGTGCCAAGCGCTGAAGGGGAACCAAGCTCGGAGGAGGTGGTGTTCATGGTTGGGAGGAGGATGGGCATCAGAAGCTTGAGACAGATAAGAGATTATGACAGGAAAGAGTCTGATACTACGATGGAGGCTAAGATGAGATTTAGACGTACACTCATTAGATTCATCTTCAGTCTGTACTTTATTCATGTACAAAACTATGCATAACTAAGTAAGAGATAATCTAGCCAGTAGATCCATAAGAAACGACTTGGTATGGCCGTATGAGAGTATATCATGCACTAAATTTAATGGTACCATGGTTCTGGTTTACATCTGTCACCCACGAATATTCGAATACTGATTAAGAGAAAGTAGAATGCATATAATTTCTAACAAGGGTTGAAGAATGGTAATGCAACACGCTAATTCGGTAAAGATCCATGAAGCAAGGGTCATCTGGAGATGGAGGGTATGGCTCCATGTAGCAAGGGCTGGCTGGACATGTCACCGGGGATCTTATCTAGAAACAAAGGCCCAGTCTAAACCATTACCAGATTGTGGAAGGAGTTAACCATTTCATATTTACTTCTACATTTTCATATGGTATTTGACTGAAGAAATGAAGTCTTGGAAACGACTGGGCCTAACCAGGATATCTAAACTGCACCCAGTACAACCAAAAGGTATCCATCCACTTCAGTAGCACAACCATGAGGACACCTATTGAAAACTATACTAATTTAGTTTGTGTTTACATTAAGCCCCAAACCCCCAAACACTAACACAGAGGTTGACAAGAGAAATAATTGTCGTATTGATATAGAGGGAAGTGGCCCCAGAGAAATGTCTTCCATATCATACCTTGAAGAAAATCTTCCAACAGCAAGTAGTTGCATGCACAAAAAGGCATGTAGATCGAAGCAATGAACAATCTGCATTACTTGGCACCATAGAGCTGACACCATGGCTCATCCAGAACTCATGCCAGCACCAGATGTCAGTTATTTCCATCTTTCTTGTGCATAACTTGAGCCCTTGAAATTAAACCTTTCTCTACAAGTATGCTGATATCTGGAGAAGTTCTTCCATCTTTAGAAAGCTCTTCAACTGCTTTATTTACTAGTCCTACCATCTTCAAATCATCACTGTGTGTCATGTCTTTTTGGAGAATCTCTTTCAAAAGCTCACATCCTTTAGTGGCATTTCCATTTGATATCAAAACATTTATAAAATATAAGCAGGAAAAAGTATCTAACTCAAAACCTTTCGTCATCATCTCGTCATAGTAGGTCACTGCAGTCTCTACTCGACCACACTTGCACAGTCCATTTACAAAAGCGCTATATGCTATCTTATTTGGTGCACAACCTTTATCACTCATTTTGTGCCACAAACCAATGGCTTCGTCAGGTCTTCCAGCAGTACAGAGTCCATCTATCAAGCTTGTATATGTAACTACTGTTGGTGACTCTTCTTCATCAACCATTTTATTTAAGCAATCAACCGCTTTTTCAATATTTCCAGACTTGCACCAAACATCAATCATAAGGTTGTAGGTAACAATAGAAGGAAACAGGCCCTTCTCCAACATCTCCTCCATAATTTCTTGTGCCTCATTCAATTTACCTGATATACGAAACCCATTTATCAAGATATTATGTGCTACCACATCCGGAAGATAATATTTGGCAGAAATGTCACGGAAGATCCCTAACGCATCGTCCACCTCACCGGCTTTACACAGTCCATTCATGGCAGCGGAGTATGTCACTATGTCAGGAAGAAAACCCATTTTGAGCATTTCTTCTAGAAATTCAAGGGCTTCTGTTATCCTGCCACTGAAGCAAAGTTGTTGCACCATCTCTGTGCAGTTCTTTATCCATGGTTTATGTCCATTTGTGCGCATCTCCCTCAGTAAATCAAGAGCAGCATTTGGATCTTTTCTCCTGCAAATGCCATAAAATAACGAATTGTATGTGAACTCCGAGGGTATCAAACGAAGATCCTTCATTTGGTTAAGCAATTCGTATCCTTCATCTAACCTATCTAAATTGCACAACTCATAGATCAAATCATTAAACATCAATAGCTTTCCCTTGCAGCCAAAGCTAACCATGTCCTTTATAAGAGCTAAGGCATCATCCAGCTTCTTAACCTTACAAAGGCCACACACAACAATGTTGAAGGAATCAGAGTTTGGCTTAACATCCTGACCGGTATCAACCACATGTGCACCAACAGTCAAACCTTCACTAATCTCCTGAACACCACATATCATTGAGGTGAGCAACCGATAAGCTGCTTCTACCTCCTCGTGGTTAACAAGCCCTTCTAATAGCACATTGTAGAGTGCGATAACACCGCTAGGTTTCAACTGCACAGCATTTTCATTGATAAACGGGCCAACAATGGCAAAATCTCCTTCGTGGCAGAATGCCTCAACCATCTTCTTGAGCAAGCGGACATCAGGAGCAACCTCACTGCTTTTCATGTCCTCAAATAATTTTACCGCTTTTCCTAGTTCTTTGTCCTTGCAGAGACCCTCAATTAACACACTGTACATCGACAAATCGGCAACAAACCCATAAGTGGCCATCTTGTCAAACATCTCAATGGCTTTATCGACCCTGCGCTGCTTTACAAACCCATGGACTAGCACGCTCAATGTCTTCTCGCTTGGCCTCATCCCCAGTGCCTCCATCCTCCCCAGCAGCTCGACCGCCCCGTCCACTTTTCCCCACTTGCTGAAAGCCACCGCCAGCATCGTGAGCACACGCTCGTCCACCCACCCACGCTGGCTCATCCTCTGGAACACGCCATCGGCGCCATCTGGACGACCTGCATTGCAGTAGCACTGCAGGAGCGAGGTGAGCGTGTACTTATCGACACTTCCCTCACCACACGTCGCCGCCATTTCCCGGAGCCTTGCCTCGGCATCGTCCGCACGGCCTGCCTTAGCCAGGGCGTCAAGAAGGCAGTTGAAGGTGTACGAGTTGGGCGCGCAGCCGAGGCGCGTCCTCGCGCCGTCAAACACGAGCGTGGCGGTGTCGGGAAGTCCGGCGGCGCCGAGGCAGCGGAGAAGGAACCCAAGCGCGCCGGGCGTCATGGAGCAGCCCGCGGCGAGCGCGTTAGTGGCGAGGCGTTCAAGGTGGGCGGATTGGTGGCGCGGCAGGCGCGAGGCCATGGCGTTGAGCGAGTAGCAGGAGTGGCGGAAGCCCGGCTGCTCGTCGGCCCAGCTGAAGAAGTCTAGCGCGTGGCGCCAGGAGGGGAGGCGCACGAGGACGGACTCGGCGGCCGGAGCGGTGAGGTGGGCGGCGAGGCGGCGGAGGCGGCCCGCGTCGCGGGAGGCGCGCGGGCGAGCGAATTCGTCGAGCAGGTGGTGGGCGAGGTTGGACGGGGGCGCCGACGAGGTGTCTCCCGAGGGTGGAGCAACGGCGGACAAGGACCGGAGGAAGGAGGAGGAGGAGGACGCCGGCACGCGGGCGAGGCGGCGGAGAGCCATTTCAGACGGTCGCAGTGGAGTGGAGTGAGGTGGGAGGTTGCCAGAGCCGGCGGCGGGGACGAGCTCGTGCGAGTTTGGCCGTTTGGTAATTGGTGGTGGTTACCTACGTGACCCAAGGGTGAAAATGTTTGAAGAAATTTGGGCCAAAGCCGAGGCCCATGCTTCTCATTTGAGCAAATTATGGAGGGGAGCTTGATTTTAAGGAATTCCATATGAGTTTCGAATACTAGGAGTCCTTTTTTTTTTCCTTATGTGCACCGTTTTATTTGTAGGAATAATATCCTTAGGAAAGCATACAATTTTTAAGATTCCTTTGCACTATGTTTTGGAGAAAATTTTCATGGACTAAAACCTCATGTTACAGTTTTTCTGTTTTTCTAAGTCAAACATTGTAGATTTCAAATAATATAGAATTCAACTATACGTGATATTTTTAATCCTACGGTTCTAAAAGTATGGCCAGAGTCTCACTCAGAAGGAAAAAAAAAAGGCGATTGCATCAACCAGAAGAAGTGACATGGCCGATGGCTAGAACCAAAGGCAATACCGCTTATGCAACAACGTCCAAAAAACCAGCTCTTCTAGAAACAAAGTGCATCGTCGGCATTTCAACATCGAAAAGAAAGATTAAATTTCCAGGGCTCTATATCCGAATGCACACATGCGTAACTTTAAGAACCTAAGCATTCTTGAAACAACCTTTCGTCATGCTTTATTAATATGCTAGATGACACCCCACGCTTTGTTGCGGAAACTTGTAGAAAAATATTAACGGTAAGGTATTTTTGTTATGATAAAATAGCTCAATAATTTTGCAGGTGGTTGCTCAAGTAGCAGGAATTTAAGAACCAACCTGAAGTTGGGTGGTTAGGAGGATGGTTGTATCCCCAGCCCACCAGAGTTCAAACCCCAGGTTTGACATCTGTGTGTCTTATAAAGCGGAATATTCATTCATGGGACGTTCCGTCGTGGCCTGTGGTGGCTTGTCAATTTCAAGATCCAATCCGGCTTCTTCCGAGGTGCTCATAGGGGTAGGGTGTGCGTGTGTGCGTTCATAGGGGTGAGTGTATGCGCGTGTATGTGAGCGTCTGCGTTTGTACTGTGTTTCTCAAAAAAAAAAAAAAAAAAAAGTAGCAGGAATTCATTATTTTTAAAATTTGCATATAATAGCTAAAATCTTGGTGGTAAATATTTTGGAGATTAGATTTATTAGAGTTTCCCAACAGAAACTAAAATATGCATCTGTCCAAACATATGTAACCCTTTGGCGTCAAAGATACAATTGCTATGGTAAATGGTAAAATTAGTGCCGCTTTTAGTCTGTAATCATGCTTTCGGCCCATCCAGGTGGCAATATGTATGGAAATGCTTTGTCAATGCAGTACCAAATTCAGTGCTAAAACGTGTATGTAAATGAATCATCGATTACATTGTTCAATAAGTAAAGCCAACATCTTGTCATTCTTGTATGCCCAACAAAGAAATGCGCCATGTCCGACTAAATTTTCACATACAATACAATATTATCATTTATTCAGATTATTTTCAAACTTATTTTTAGGCAATTATTTTGAATCGAAGAGGGAGCAGTACTTTTTTCTTTTGAAACCTGGTAGTACTGTAGTAGATTCGTGTTGCGCCTCGTGTCGAGTCCAAGCAAAATTTGCAGTCCAACTCCAACCCCGAACGCATCACATCGGCACTACTATAAAACACTAGATTTAGATGTGCGCCTTGGCGCACGACCCCGTAGATCTCGTGTAAAAATTTATTTTGTATTTAATACTCTCTTAAAATCGTTAATTTAACGAATATAATAAATTATATCATTAGAGAGCATAGCATACTCTCCTCAAATGTACTTTCCAGTTGTCTAGTATACTCAGTTCTGCTCTCCCCGTAGAATATGTTGTACAACTAAAAAGACAACACAGAAGACCAAATACACAGAGATCATGACTGTGTACTAAATGGACTGATTATAAAGATCAAATGCAGTACAAAAACAGATGAAATAGACGTGTAAGTGTGATAAAGAAAGCTGCCAATATGATAATCCATTTCAGTACAAAGTCTTTTCTCCAAACCAAGTATGGCAGCTAGTAGAAATTACAAAGAAGTAAAAAATAAGAGTGGAGATAGCAACATGAAGCAAAAGCAGTTGTACAGAACGAAGGACACGGAAGGGTCAAGCCAACAGCTAGAAGAGATGCAGAAGACAGCTATTGCATCGTCCGGTTGATTCATATGTACAATACATAGCAAAAGAGAAGAGTGGAACGGTAAGATTCTACAGCACCTAGATAGCTGGAAGAGAACTATCGGTGACCCGTGTCACCTATTAGACAACTTTTCTGAAAAGAAATTCACGTAACAATTAACGTTAGGTCTGAGTTGACGGTAAGCAATATAGAGTTGGCATCATTTTAACATGAACGGTTCATACTCACCTAACGGGGAATCAACTGATGTTTTTCTTGCCATCGGCATCAGGCACGTCTTCGATAGGGTTTGTTCCATATCTGCAGGTATATCTTTTGTCAAGTCATGTTGAACAAATGCAAAACTGATCGGTGAAGAATAATCGTGCTGCCCATACGGTGTCACCCACAAGGCCACAACCCCTTGCTAATGCTTAAAAATCGGACGGTCCACATGCTTTAATCTCTGTGAATGCACATTTAAATTAATAGCTAAGCACATATTCATACTTCAACACTTCCAAGAAATTGCTCTGTGCCTACCATGTTATGATGAAAACCACTTGCAAAACTCCTCATTTATCAGTCAGCTCTGTAAGTAAGTGAACTGGGCCTTCAGAACTCATCAATTATCAATCATGCATCTCTGGAAGTAACTGAACTGGAAGCCTTCCCTATTCTGCCTATAGTGCACAAAAGTTAAAAAAAAGTGCTAGTTACATAGCAGAATGAAAACATGGAAGTACTATAAGTAAAGTTCTTATTCCAGATTACATGGATGGGTTGCAATTTCTTATTGGAATTTGCAAAGGACCAAAGATAACAAATGTGTATGTCCTGTATCGAGTAGTGCAGCCATCCAGTTGGGATGTGCACTGATAGTTCCTCTCTATGTCCTGTAATCGGCCTCCTAGGAGGATGTAAATTTTTTCTATCTTTTCAATGAAATGAAACGAAAAGGAAGCGCTTTCTCGAAAAAAAAAATGTGTATGTACTAACGAACTCTCAGCAAATAAATAAACCATTTTTCATATGTAAACGGGGCAGTATCTACCCAGCAAAACGAAATGAGAAGCGAATTCAGACTTGAGATTTCGCCTCATTGCGGCGAAAATTTTTTTTTGGGGGGAAATAGCATATTTAGTATAAATATTAATAAACTGGCATTTTTTCCTTGATCTACAGATACCAATGATATTTTAAGACCAGGATAAGTACAAGTAATTAAGTTTAGGTTTAATCCAGTAAAACAGGGCACTTAATTTGCATACCGAAGAAACATATTCAGTACACATATATAAAGTATGTTCTACATAATTTATATGAAGAACACTGTACTTTTTAAATTTTTAAGTCTTGACATATGGAACTGTGGAGTTTATCCAGTCAAAAAAGAACAAACCTTCATTGGCTTTGAAATAGTTAGAGTAGAGCTCCTTTCGTCCTTCAATATGTCGATACAAATGCTCCCATTGTTGTTGATGTCCTTCAGGCCAACTGAATGGCTGCTTCAGTTGTTAGGGACCAATCTCCTCGAACTAATGGGCCTTTTGTAAGAAAGGAAACCTCATTAGATAGCTTATCAAAAATAATTGCACCTCATTTCTATGTTCGGCATAGTTGTTGCAAGTCCTATAGGAATATGTATAGATGTAGACTGTAGAGTAGAATTAGTGGAAAAGTTAAGTAGTGTTTTTTTAATTCGAAGTTCTCATAAGCACCATTTCAGATTAGGAAATAGTGCCACAATTTGTTGAACTGAATTTGTTCGCCTTCAAAAATAGGTAAAGAGCATCAGTACTTGACAGATGGGGAAAGAACAGGAGAAAGTACATGTAGGCTGCATCTCGCTGCCGCTGATCTCTCGACAGTCCATTGTGGCGCAACATACGGTCTAGAGACAGTAGGCAAAAACCTAGATGACGATCCCGGTGCTGGTACTATCGATTCCGCTAATGCTTTAATAGCAAAGAACATAAGGAACCAATGAGCTAAATAGAACAAAATCATGAAGGGGAAAAATCAAATCTAGTAAACTCCATGGTCAAATCTCTCGCAAGGCACACTCCATGCTCAATCTTATAATCCAGAAAACCGCACAAAAAGGATTTATGATGAGTAGCTGAACTGAATATTACTATGCACATGTAACTCAGTACATACTGGCCACCAATACAGGTCAGCTTAACACCTTCCACTGATGAGCTGAACTGAATAAGCTAGACAAAATAATTGGTACCAAACATATATCGATTCATGTACCTCACCTCAGACGGGCCGAGAGGGCTGCAGCGCTAGATGGCTGATGATGGCAGGGTGACAACATGCATGATTTCCAACACTCTACGTAACCTCTGTTGTGGAGATGGCCTGTGCAATTGGAAGAGAGTAGCAGAGGAAGACAAATTAAATAGTCAATGATGTGTAAATGAAGTCTACATCTTAAAGATAAACACTGTAATGTTTGAAGCAAAACAATAAGGAGAACGTTGTTGGTATAAGCATCATACGTCATAAATTTGTATCAAAGCAATTTGGTTTGTAGTTTTAGACCAAAAGCTGAACTATTACTATTACTTTGTGGTGTGCTTTCTTTCTAATTTTCAGTGCCAGGTCTAGGTATTGTCGTGTTGTGTGTTTGGATTTAGCTGTGAGCTATATCGCTGCTCTGTTTGTTCTGAATAAAAGAAAGATGGGCAGATACACGCAGCCAAGGTGTGTGAAGGACTTCAGATTATTTTATTATTTATGATACGTTAGGTCTTAGGTGCCACCAGAAAGAGAATGCATAAACTGGACTCCATGATGATGAATGTTTCACGCCCTGATAAGGAAAAACAAAAATGATGAGAAAGGCTGAGCAAAGGCAAGCATTTGACACCAAACTTCAAATATTCATAGAAAGATCCCGAATTTGAAATTACTCACTTAGAGAAGGAACATGAGCAAAGGCAACATACCAAATAGGGACACACTGCTCAAATATGCATTGAAAGATCCATAGTTTAAAATTACTCAAGTTCTTAACAGAAAGGCATACCAAAAGAACCTACATAGAAAAGGATTCTAAGCAAAGGAAATACACTATTTAGGAATTGGTGTGCCATTTGTACATTTTTTGTACCAGAAGTATGGTCAATATCAATGATATAGTGACACTGAACCTGCTCAGGAACGCATGCAGTCTCATGTATTTTCTTCTGACATAATAAACCGCATGAGTATGCATCATAAGTGCATAACCTGTGTATTAAGATATAACTGGCATCTTTTCCCAGATTTCTTGTTCTTCCCATCCTCTTGCAGTGCCTTTGAAAAGCCAACATAATACCTTCATCAGACCATAGGCACACGATCAGATGGCAATTAGAAAAAAACAACAGGATTAGAAGGAGCGCACATAAATTCAGATGCATATTCCATGTCAATGTGAACTAACCTCGACAAAGTAGAGAGCCCCGAAGCTGTAAGCCCGGACTGTGTCGACACACTGCATGTTGGCGTCGTGCTTCATGGCGAGGTAAGTCAGCATCTGCAGCATCTCCGGAGGAGCGCTCTGCCCCACCGGCGTAACTGCACAAAGAATTCAGAGCTTTAGACGGCTATTGCAGTTTGTTGATCCTCACATACATCCTAATTTGCTAGTTTGCATTCTCTTATCAGCCACATCAATATCAAATTAAATTCTGAAGAAGAACCAAAGCAGTGACAAAAATTCAGAAGATTGGGGAAGTAACCTGCATGTTCAATTATAGGTGGGCACTCCTAAGCAAAATAAGATTGGGGAATTACCAAAATAAGCAACAGTGGCGCCTGAGACAACCCTTACAGAGCTGCTATAAAATACAGAGTTAAAACCACCTGCAATGCAATGATGCGGACCTCCATAAGATGAACAACATGTAGGAAAGTCCTATATAGCACGTAGGTGGCAGGTCAAACATCATATGTTTCATTGGTATGAGAGAAAGGAAATGTGATATCTTTTCTCTGGGCCCTTTGTATAAGTATATATTAGGAAATGTAGAGTCTCTCCTCGTGCTTCAAGTCCCTGAGCAAAAGCAAATGCAACACACTCAGACATTGGTCAATTAATACCGAAGAAATTCAGCTAGCGTAAAATATAAGACATTTTGGTGATCTAAAATAGCCAACTAAAACATCTTATATTTGTTACGCAGTTAGTAGTATTTACAAGTGGCAGCTGCAATTTAATCTGACGCGGTGTCAAATCTAGGTGGCTGATAACGGCTTACTTTACACAAGGCTAGGAACATCACGATGTACTAAGATATCAAGTTATTAAGAAAATGTCAAGTCATCTACATAGGCAAGGTAAAAGCTAAAGAAGGATTAATTAGATAGATGAATAACAGAGACAAAACGTGCAGAAAACTATCAATTCCGTGGAAACATGTGCTCCTTAGACTAATCACCAGTCACGAATGTGAATTACATGGCCCGGTTAGCAGGAAGCAATATCTAGAGGGGGCTCAAATTAAATGAGGAAGTGTTTCCACTTCAGTAACAATGAGTACCTAAAATAACTATATAGTGTTCTGTCATCACAGGGATTGCAAATGGGGTCATATGCATGCCAGTTGGTCGTAGTAATATCATTGGAAAACCACATAACGGGACTTTCGTGCCCCCTGTAAGAATTGGAGACCAGAGAAATTGTTTTTATCAAATAAAAATAGTGTTCTTGAAATATAATTGTAAAACACATAATGGAACTTATCTGCCTCTAAAAATTGGAGTTTTCAAATTAATCCGCTTTATTATCAAATAAACATGGATACCTAGTAGCAAGCACTGATGATACATGTGTAGGCAAACACCATATGTTCAATAAAAGTAAGACATGCTACTCAAAAGGAAGAAGTTATGTCTATTTCAACTGAACTGTAAATGTATTTACATCAAAAGTAAGACAGGCTACTCAAAAAATAGGCACAATATTACTGCAATGGTGACGGGGAAATAAGCAATGGACAATCACATAAAAGAGAAAAGCTGGCCTTCTCTAAGTTATAACAATCTCAAGGTGTGATAGATCTCCAAGTGCCACTTTAGGGTAATTTTTACTAAAATAATCTGCACGATGCAGAACACCGAGTGCCAGATCTTGTCCTCTTACAGGCATAACACAAAGTATGCACTCAGATAAGAATAGTGTAAATAGAGAAATTTCTGCATGACAACATGCCATCAAACAAAGAAATAAAATCATCTGGAAGTCAGTAGCGTAGAACCACTAATAAAAATTAAATTAAAAGCATCAAGGTAAGATGATGTTAAATGTTCATGCTCACACAATAGCCACACACAAATCAAACTATTTGAAAGCATACCTTTGGACAAAAGCTGGGTTGTATTTTCCAATACATGTTAGAAGGAAAATAAGTCCAAATATTGCATTGTCAGTTTTTCTCTTATCTTAAAGCATTAGAATAGAGTCAAGAATATAGTCGGCACGATTGCACAACTTCTAGTTATCAGCGCCGTCATCCATATCTTTAATTTCAGATTGAGAAATCCACCCACTATGAACTGTCCAACATAAGTTCCTTCTTGTGCTACTATGCCTGGCTGTTAATAAACCAATCAGATTTAACTTTTTAAACCAATGGTATAGGGAAACTCATGCATAAGAAGAAAGTAACTATGGCATACCCGCAAGTAGGGTTGCAACGTGGCAGGACATGCGGGGCGGGTTCCGTTCCGAATAGTACAATTTGCTTAGACTAAACGATGATATGGGCGATCCTGCATTTGCAACACTACCTACAAGCCACACATCTAGCAGAGCATTTCTTCTTTATTATTCCCACCAATCATTATATGAGGAAAGAAAGAATTGTACATCAACTAATAGAAACTGAAAAAATCCAGCCAACCAGCATGGAAGAAAAACCTCACCCCTTGCAGTAACAAAACACACTTTCAGCTTCTCCAATTCAATTAGAAGCTTGCAAGGCACAGGTTCAGCATAGCACTATTCTCTTGTACTCCCATGTCATACCTGAACAGACATAACAACATTGAAAACTCAAAATTCACCTAGCCACCAACCAAAAATAAAAGTTTGTACATCACAGTTGTAGAAAACACCAAACCAAGATGAATGAAATTGTGCCGACCACCGGAATCATTTCAGGAGGTAACAACACTGCTCTAGTATGAGAATATCGTCAATCGAAATATAATTGCTTTTAGTTTACTTATTAATGATGCACCATACTCTGTAGTAAAACACGGTAAGATATGCTTTTCAAAACTGCATAATAATGCTATCTTGTTGTGCATCTAAAATCTGAAATTTTTCACTGTACTTTCTCGTTCTAGCTAAATGATAGAGAACTGAATTTGCTCTTACTAAAACACTTACCTTTTCTCATGTACTCCTATCAGTTAAGACCAGATGATTTAGTTCGTTTTAGATAGTTAAAGAGGATTATAAATGATTATAAAGGACTATACATCCACAGTGAAACTTAAGCAAATGAAAGAAGAGTTACAAAACAGAATCACCAAGCCAAAAGAGAAAATTAGGACGAAGTGATCCTGATCAGTACAATCCTCACCTCTCACTTGACCATGCTCCTGTGTCGTCGACTCTTATAATTATCATCCAAGATTCCTAATCCTATATATATCATAAATGAATGTAGAAGAGCCATAAGCAATGATAGGTATCAACCAAGAGCAAGATAACTGAACAATTTAATAGAAGAAATCTAAACAAATGTGGAAATTACCTAATCTATTATTTAGCACTAAGATCTGGGGTAATTTATGTGAGTTAAAGAAAAGTTTGCCTTCTAAAATATATTAATCCCCAAATTAATTTGAACAATCATCCAAATCTCACACAAGAAATGAAGTACAGATGAGAGGAGGAAGGAGTGGCCTGGAACTAAGCAAGGAACGACAAAGCATGCCTATGAGCATGGGCACATTCCTAGTACGTGTAAGTGTCCTCGAACATGCCTTTCTCTGTTTCTTCCTTGCAAATAATAGGGGCACATGAACCGAGACCTTCATAGCATAAAATAGAGAGGAAAAAAAGATGTGAATCTTGATCAGCGTGAGATGGCTCCTTACCTAAAGATGCACCTGGGCTTCACTTGCTAGAAGAGCCTTCGCTGTGAGAGGGACCTTAGGCTAGCATCGCGAGTTCTTGCCCAACGCATCTCCATCACCCGCACCTGGCATCACCACCGCTGCTTCCACACACATCCATCTCCTATTGAGCACGGACTTGGATCAGGGGGAGGAGGGCAGCAACGGCCCCCAAACCTTGTATTTACCTCTGGGGAGGAGGGAGAGGCGGAGGACGACGGCGGCGCGGGGCTGTAGCGCCACATGCTGTGAGCGCCACAACTTGGAGGAGGAGCTCCGGCTACATTGCAGGGTTGACCGGGGAGAGGGGAGGGGGACGTGTCACGGGGACGCGCATGAGAAAGAGGGCGAGACTGGAGCGAGCCGGAGCACACGACTGGCGGCAGCTCGCCGGAGATGGAGCGGAAGGCAGGGATTGGGGAGGAGCAAGGGAGGGGATTGAGGGAGAAATATGTGAGTAGGCCAATCCAGATATTTTGGGGAGGACAAGCTGATGTAGGGATTGGGGAGAAGTTCGTCTAGGCGCGCCTTCGCTGCCGTCGTTGCCGCACCACCCACGCGCGCGCCGTCTCCAGTCGCGCACTCGCTGTCGCCGCCGCAGTCGCTGCCGTCGCGCAGGCACACGCTTGCCTCCGTCGTTTCCAGCCGCGCGCTCGCCGCCGTCGCCAGGCGCGCCTTCACCGTCTTTAGGCACACGCTCGGCTCCGTCGCCCGGGCGCCGCCGCCGCTGCCCTGTTCTTCTCGGTTGGGGATAGGGCGTGGAAACGAAAGGGGATTGGGGAGGAGCATGGGAGGCGATTGGGTGAGGTAGGGTTTCGACCGGCGCGGTGAAAATATTTTGCACGCTAGCTCGCCATCCCTGAAACGAGCCGTAGAGATTGACGTGTGGACCCGCCGAACCGTAGGACCCAAACGCAGCCACATGCGGGTAGACAACGGCCAGTGCATGTCTTTCCCTAGTGCGCTGCTGGCAGACACAGACGGCTGAGATCGAATGTTAGGCAAGCACAGTAAAGATCTGACGGCCCACAATCATTAACCGCTGTGAAGCCCCCATAGGGGGGCATCAATTATACCTTTAGATGCGCACACATCTGCCCCGTCGGAGCGCCACCGTTCCGCCGCCGCGACCACGATGGCGTACCGCCGGAAGCCACAGCCGCAGCCGCAGCCGCAGCCGCCCTCCGAGCAGCAGCACCCGCAGCCCGTGAGCCCTTCCTCGCCGTCGCAGGAGTCCCTCGCCGCCCAGGCCATGCGCGCGTCCGCCGCGCACCGCGACGCCTCCTCCCTCTCCTCCGCCTACTCCTCCTCGGCCGCCTCTGCGGCCCCGGCCGCTCGCCGGAGCCACGAGCCCTCCGTCTCCACCCCTTCCCCTGTGAGTTTGCCCAGCCTCTTGCTTCCCCCTCCGCGGTCTTCGCCTCTCGATGCGCTGCCGGATCTGGTCCGATCGGCGGTTCCGGCGTTGAGGGTTCTTCGGATATGTTACGGGGATCCGATTTTAGAGTGATTACCGACTGATGGCTCCGTGTTTGGGCGGACCGACTAACCTTTCGATTAGACCTGAATTGGCGTTGAACTCGGCGTGCTTGACTTCTAGTTCTAGACAGCCAACCCCTGTTGGATTGCTTCTGTTCGTTCCTCGGGGCTCCTTGAAATGGTCAAAATTGTTCATTCTGTCATGTTTTGGAGTGTGAATGCTCATCGGTGACTTTTTTCGAGCGTAGGATTCTTCCAGCTATGGGTACACATCCATGAAGAGCTTGAACGAGGACAAGTATGGATTCTGGGGGACGCTCGCTCGGAAAGCAAAGTCATTCATTGACGAGGATGGTTCGCCCGGGCAATATGATTCCCCGGAGAGACAGCAGCCGCCAAGAGGTGGTCTATCACCAGGTATCCAGGTGAGGGCTTCTATCTTAACTCAACTCTAAGGTACGAATTTATTCCATTTAATGTGTACTCGATAATCCCTTCATTACATCTTACTAGTACAGTCTGAAGCTTGACTTCTGAAGTGAATATTAACAATGGCAAAGCTTTCTTATCTGTACTGTGTTCTTAATCATGTTTACTACATTTTGGTTTTATAGTACAATCTTCCCCTTGTAATCTTGTGTAATTAATTATCGTAATTACACGCAGTTCGCTTTGAATTGCTCATGTGGCTCATCAACAATCTTTACTGATGTCACAGATACCACACTCAGCAGACACTTGGAAATCCGATACACCTCCATCTCAGAAGAGGTCTGAGGTCTTAGCTTCCTCCCTTAACTATATTGGTGGCACAATAAAGAGTGCCCTCGAAGTAAGTTCATCTTCAAAAATATGTTTTTTTTCTTCCTTTTTGAAAGTTGATCTTAAACTATATCTGTCAACATCAATGCTACCTTTCACAGTTGATGCGGGAAGGAAATTCCTTTGCTTTTGTTTAGAACCTAGAAATTATGAAGCATTTTAACCTGTCTGTCAGTATATGTCTGGCAAGAGCAAGTAGGGCCGCATTTGTTATTTTACGAGAGCTTAATCAAATTATTTTATGTGTATGTTCATTCTTCATATCAGTTTCCCATGTTGACCCAGCTTGTTATTTATTCCAGGAAGGTCGGACCATTGTAGAGAATAAAACGGCCGACATTATTCAAGAGACACGAAGGCTGAACATAAGGCGGAAAGGATCTGGTCTAAATCCACAAGGAGAAGCTTCTCACAAATTTGCTCACAGAAATTTTCTTCAAAATCCACTCGATCACGAAACTCAATTGAAGGCATCTCGCGACGTAAGGTGGCAAATAAGTGTCACTAGATATGTTGTTTCAGTGCTCCATTTTGCATTTTTGTTTTTGGAAAGTTTTGCAATTGTTTAATCTATTGCAACTGAATGTCAAGTGTGTTTTGATTGGCTGCTTTCAGAAACACCTCTGTTTGTTAGGTGGCGAAAAAAATTCAGCATTTCTTCCCTATTTTTCTTTACCTGAGTAGGCATCAGCTCAGTAGGACTGAGTTATTAATTGCTCCATCTTTCGCTGTTACAGGTTGCAAATGCTATGTCAGCAAAAGCAAAGCTGTTATTACGTGAACTGAAGACTGTGAAGGCAGATTTAGCTTTTGCAAAGGAGCGCTGTGCTCAGCTTGAGGACGAGAATAAAATGTTACGGGAAAGTCAAGACAATGGTGATAATCCAGAAGACGATGATCTGGTTAGTGTTATTCTTAAAATTGAACGAGAAAAACTAACTATTTTTTCTGACCGAAATCCGCCAGCCTCTTGTTATGTCAAAAATAAATTAGCTACTTCTATATGCTGATAATCATTTGGAAATCATGTAGTAATCATTAGGTCCTTGCTCAGTTAATAACGTTATCATGAAATTGTCGTTATAATAATGCAGCAGCTGCAATTCTATTGCTAGCCCCCCAAGGGTTTGGAGCTTGTTATTTGCTACAAAGTATTATTAGATTCCCTTTCCTGCTAAAAACATTGTGCGCTGATAATCATAAGGAATTCATGCCAAGACTAAGTGAACAATCATCATAGTTCACGAGTTGTCGTTAGTTCTATGCCCAACTGAGTGTATCTTTAAACTTTGTCTGGAAGGCAGCTGCTGCAATTATATGTCTAGTTCTCAGGGTCTAGGACTTGACATATGATCAAACAACAACATGAAAAAGTGCTGGAATCACAACTTTGTGTAACTCTGACCAATATCTTATCAAAGTCAATATATCTTAAAAATAGAAATAAGAAAGAAGTGGGACTTGTCACATTGACATTTGTTAACCATGTATATATTCTGCTTCTTTGCAGATCCGCCTACAATTAGAGACACTATTAGCTGAGAAGGCGCGACTTGCACATGAGAACTCGGTGTATGCTCGAGAAAATAGATTCCTGCGAGAAATTGTAGAGTACCACCAACTTACTATGCAAGATGTCATATATGTGGATGAAGGCATCGAAGAGGTCAGTGAGGTGTACCCTACTCAAGTACTGCCACCAGCGGCTGCTCGCACTGGGTCGGGTAACGGTCGGGCATCAACTGCAGCAACACTTAAGCATATCAACTCATCTCCGGCCTCCAGTTCCGTTGTGCCAGAATCCTGTCTGCTCTCGCCACCTTCTCCAAACTCTCTTCCTCGGGCTTCATCTCTAAGCAAGTAGAGGGAGCCTGGCCCCACCAACCATCATCATGCAAGGGTAAAGATGGCTAGTGGTGTGATACAAGTAACAAATATACTGCGCATGTAACCGAGGTTGCCTGTGGCGAATACATGCAGAATATGTGTTGTTTTTGTATAATCCGTGTTGTAACTCATGGGATTTTTCTTTCACATCTCCGAAACTGCACATTTTGCTGAGTCGCATTTGCCTGTTCAGTTGAGCGTTTCTTGCCAAGGCCACTAGCACATGTGCCGTTTATTCTTGGTGCATTGCCTGTATGGCTGAGATGTCTGGCCTGCTGTGGTAAATATGCAAGCCTCTGTTTCGAGATAATGAAGTTAGGAACTGTTTATCAAGCAAGCAGTGAAATTGTGCTATTATGATTATTATCGTTGGGATGGACGCCTTGAATGTGATCTGGCAGTTAACTTGCTTAACTGTCAGCTGGACCCCATGTTGATCACGTGCCCTCATTGTTGTTCAGTTAGTTTTTCCGACAGATTCTGAAGAGGAGGATCATCACTTTTCCTTTAGATGGTCGTCACTTTGTTTGTTATATACGGTTAACAAGAGGAAGGCGCTCAATAGCCTAGTTTTATGGGTGTGACTATTTTTCAGAATGAGAAATAACTTCGTGTTCAGTCAGATGTTGTCATCAAATCTGAGTTGCAATTCATAACTAGTCACGATGCAATTAAATGATGTAGGACTTAACTGATCACGAAGTTAGTTCTTAGGTAGCCAAGAACTACTACCTCCGTTTCAAGGAATAAGGCGCACACGTATTCCAAGACGAACTTTGACCATAAAAATTAAGCAACAAAATCGTAATTATATTATATGTATATAGTATCGTTGGATTCGTATTGAAAAGTACTTTTTAATGATACTAATTTCATACAAACAATTTTTATCTATTTGAAGTAATTCTTGGTCAAACAAAAAGCTCGTAAAACGAGGACGCCTTATTCCTTGAAACGGAGGTAGTAGTATTTATTGCTCGTTTGATAGAGCATATATCTTTTTAGAAAAGTTAAGTTTGATCAAACTTTATTTAGCTTGACTTTTCTAGAAAAATATAACCTTTATTCTAGGAAACAAAGTTAGTACATCCGCGGCCGCAATGATGACCGAGTTGGTAGTTTGTGCCGATTTCGGTGTGTCTATGTGTTCTTGAGTAAAATTTTTATAAAAATAAAGCAACCACAATCGTACCAACTTAGACAAGAGCATAAACATGACAAACTAGCGAGAGAATGAGGATGTCAACGGCCAAGCCAAATAATTGCATCCTCCGAACTAATGGTTGAAAACGGGAGGAAACATCCCGTCAGTTTCCAAAGAAAATAAAATGGAGAGAAATAAAGAAACGAAAGCGGCACTGAAAATGAAAAAATCATAACGGAAACGACAAAGAAAACAGAGGAGCCATTTCCACGGAAACGAAAACGGCAAAGAAAATTCAGAAAAACAAATACAGAAAATTTTCAGATATATAATCCGCGCTCTGATAGGTATATATTACAGAAAATTTTCCGTTCTTTTTCTTTTTGAACACGGGAAAGGCCCAGAAAGGCATAGTCATGCATTATATTTATCGTCGGTGGAATACAAAGTACAAACAGGACCCCAAATGAAACTAACATTACAGCATAGTCCTAGAATTTAGCACAAAGGACCTAGAAACATAAGACACAAAAGCAATCGAGTCCTTCTTCTCCACCGCAACAATAAGGACTCCGCCGCCGATAGTCCTTCTTCTCGCCAGGGATGAAGCCACTTGGGAGAGGAAGGGCGATGTGTGCCGCCGGGAATACCTCAGAGGGCCTCCGACTTGGAGGTTGAGCTGACGCCATGATTGGCGTCTGGAGAGGCTGCCTTCTCAGCCATAAGTCATGGCGGCAATCTAGGGTCGTCATGTGATGATCTCCAGCATGCAGCAAGAACATGCCATGGAGCTCCAGATCCAGCCACCTCTCTCCACCAACCGCCACCGCGACGACAAGATCAAGAGGAAGAACTGAAATCCCAAACTCCACCCCGGCTACCCCCTGATTTGGGGGTCTTCGAGCTTATTTGACAGAGAACCTACTCCAAATCCGCTGCAACCTGCCCCCATCTGCCATGGATAGCAGCAGAGCAGCAGAAGGAGGCTTCTCTAGCCGCTGCTGAGAGATGACGGAGAAAAGCTCAACATCGGTATATAGCCAGACTCCATAGAGGAAAAACGACTAAAGGAACCCTAGATGCTAAAACTACTAGGCTACTGCTGTACATGGGGGGACCCTCTCCCGTCTCAATGCCGGCCACCGCCGGAGAGGAGAAGGGGAGGGGCTAGCCGGCCCTGGATCTGGGAGAACAGGGGAGTCGGGTTGGAGGAGGAACAGTTCGAAAAGTTTTCGTTCGTCTCCGATGATTCCTGTTTCTATATTTGTTTTCGGTTTTCCAATTTCGTTTCCCTTCCGCAAGCTACGCAGAAACGAAAACGATATACTCTCTCCATTTCATATTAGTTGACTTAACTTTGTCTACATAGAAATGTATCTAGTCAACGAATATGTCTAGATACATCCATATCTAGACAAAGTTGAGTCTATTAATTTGGATCAGAAGTAGCATGTTTTCCTTCCGTTCTCAACCTATCCGATTGTCCCACCACCACACTTTATGGACCGTGGATCACATAATTTCAACTGCCAGCACCTTGTCTCACTCTCTCTTAGAGCATCTCTAACCCATCCCCTATAGCACTGCGAATCGATCCCCAAAAGATTTAGAGTAAAATTTTGTTTTTTCCAAATCAAAATTTTGAACCAAACTATGAATATTAAAAAATCTAAATAAGTGTAATAAATCAAATTATTCACTATTACAAACCAAATGAATGTAATAAATCAAACACAACTAATTGGCTAATTACCGTGGAGACCCCAGAGATGATCAACAAGATCAGCTTGTAGTTGAGTATGCCATTTCGGCTCTCATGATCTCTCATGATCTTGCCATGCATGGCCGACCTAAGATCCCCTCCCTGGCGCCCGAAAGTCTTCATTCAAAATCATGATCATTGTCATTTCCAAATCTTCGTCTTCATCATCTTCCTCCTCAAACGAAGAATCGTCGAAAATCATCTTTCTCAACATCTTCATCTACAGCCGAAGGTGCTCTCGGTCAAGGTAGGCCGCGAACAAAGTAGAAAAACAAACCAAAAGTGATAGGGGAATTCGGTCGAGTACATTGTGCGTGGAAGATGTGCAGATCGCGGCCAGGACAGTTGCGCCGGCCAAAAGGAAGTTCGACGACCGCGGAGGCTATAGGACGAATGGACGGCAAGGTCGTGGGCGACAAATGCCCTCATGGCGGCTGCACGATGACCGGTTTATTTCTTGTTCCGTAATCCAAAATTCCTCCAGTAATTATCCAAAGTTTCAACCGGACACCGTACTTCTTCTTCCCTACTCCAAGCTTGAGCGGCTCAGTTTCCCCGGCTTTCTTCCCAAGAAAAGCAAACGCCCTGGCCTATATCAAACGAGACTGCCCGTCCTCGACTCATCCATCATAGCAGCAGCGACAGCCCCGTTCCATCTTCTCCACAAGATTCCGATCACGACCGCGGCGAGCTCTGGGCGATCGATGGAGAACAAGGGATCAGCGGAAGTCACGGACGTGAGGAGGCCGGCGGAGGAGGATGCGGCCTCTGGCGCCAGGTGCTTCCGGAGGACGGTGGGCGAGGACGCGACGTTGATGGAGAGCGCCAAGGACCGGTTCCGGCAGTTCAAGGACGCGCCGGCGGCGGAGCACTGGGTCTGCCTCAAGAACAAGGTCCGCGCCGCCGGCGAGTACGCTGGTCTCATGACCCGCCAGGGCGTCTCCATGTTCGGCGAGCCCAAGATCGGCTCCGTGTTCCAGCAAGGCTCCGAGGATCATGCCAAGAAGACGTCGGCCGCCGAGTCATAGACGACCAATGCAATGCATTTTATTTTTTTACCTCTAGTGGTAGATGATTAGTTCAGGGTTTTTTACACATTGTTTTGGTAGTTTAACTCTTCGTAAGTTGAGCAATGTTACTGCAATTTTATTTGAGCTGCAATGTCACACATTCATATTGGTGATGTTTATATTGAGAGTCTGGTAAACATGGTGAGTGATACCAGTGTGGTAGTTGTCCTAGTGGATAAGATTTCCGTATAGTATAAGTCTAGTACGGTGGACTTTCTTTCAGACTCGAACAGCTAACATCCTCCACGAGCTAATCAGCTTAGGGCATGTGCAATGGTTGATAAGACTTATCTTATCTTAATTTTTCTTTCACGTAATCCGGATATGATATAAAGTATGTTATACAATGGGTAATTTTTTCGTCTTATCTTTGCTAACCAGACATCCTAAGACTGTGGTGAGAGATTTTTTTTTTTCAATTTCCTCATTCTTGTGGAGGAATAAACCCAACATCAGTGTTTATCCAACGTAGCATTGCTAAGATATCATCATTGTACTTGCTCATAGGTTACATAAGAACATTCGATGCAACCAACAAATGGGGTAACTATACTCACATAGTAAAAATGACAGTGAATAAAGGGGAAAGTACAATCAAAACTTCATGTCGTTGTACACAAGTAGCGCACTGTTTTTTTTTTCTTTTTGGTGTTGATGGGTAGTCACTTCAAAGTTTTATGTGTTGTTTGGTAGTTCGTAAGTTGAATAAATGTTTTTGCAAATTTGTTATGTAGGAGTATTTTATTAGCTGAAATGTCAAAAGATTTTTTTTGTAATGGAGCATGGCTACAGAAGAATAGTGGATACAACAATGAAAGGAGCACCTATTGACCGAGAGACGAATTAATAAGAGAAACACACTTGCGCCTCAAATAAAAACTCACCAAAATCTATCAACATATGATCTAATGTCAAAATATGGACATAAGAAATGGTAAAAAACGTTTTTTTTTAACTCAGACACTCATACTTCAATGATATTTCAGTTTGGGTTTTCATCTCCATAAAAAAAAGAACAAACTCAAACTCGTTCAACCTCTCATGCAATTTTTTTTTCAGGTAATTTGTGCATGAAAAGCAGAGTGAGAGAATATAAGACAACAAATAGTAGCACGCTTGGATTACTAGCAACCACAAAACCAGAGTAGACCAGCAACAAAGGAAAATGGGGTAAAACATAAGAAATGTGTCAACATTGTGGTCTTTGTAATATTTACTGTTTGTAATGAGTACAATTTATATGGTTTTCAACATTTTGATGTATCACAGCTTTACATGTTACATTCCTATCACTTTCCCGAACATAATTCCTGCTGGCAAGCAAAACTTGCAGTCTCCAATTATACAAGGACACATCACTTTTCTTTAAAAGAATTACCAATTTTACATCGAGCATGCCAATAGCACAATGTGGTCAAGCGCTTCAGGGAGGGTCCGCAGAAGTAGATCTCTCCAGCAATACTCTTGACCAGTAACTCCTACTCCTTTTGTGAACTTCTGTTGATGTCACAACTGACCAGCTCTCTAACTATCGCTTGAACATATGGATGAACAGAATGGTTGCAGTCAGATGATTTTCAGGAACATTCTCACATAATCATTGGTACATATGGAGAAGATGGTGTGCATGATAAAGAACGAAGGACTTCTACTTGGACTCTGTATAACCAATTGCTTGTGATGGATTGTTAGTTAGCGTTTTCCATTTTGGAGTCTAAAACAACTGGAAGAACAGACTTGTAGAACCATCGCCAAATGACCGAATGTCAGCAGGCTTTACCAGTGCTCTACACAAGGGGCAAGTCCGTTCTCGCTCAAACCTAGAACAGAATAGGATAAACCATCATTAGTTCAAATTTCCAGATAGAATACAGGTAAAGATTAAGGCATAAACTTAACACTTTAACACTTCAATACCAAAAAAGACAATTAAATCTCATTTCACTCCTGCTAATTACTAAAACTATCATAAAAGAAATGTATCTTGTGCAGTGTCACGAAGAGGTCTGGTTCATATGAACTCTTAAACCTCTCGTCAGACTGAAGTTCCAAAGTGGTTAACCATCATCTTGCAAATTCATTCAAGCGCAGCGATGAATCAAGAACACATTGCAGATCCAGACATAAAGAACATTAAAGAATGAATTGCACATCAAACTAGACAGACTCAAATGACCAAATAGTGCACAATAAAGGAACATATAAGCAAAAGGTGTTACCATTCAGAGACACAATCCTCACAGAAAATATGTTTACAGCGAAGGAGAACAGGAACATGCATCTTCTCCTGGCAGATGGCACACATGTCACCAGCAGCAACTGCCTGCAGATAGTTCCACCAACACACCAGCACGTTAGCAATTGGAAAATTCATAACTCCCAACTAAAATGGCAAAACAAAGGACCTATTTGTTGTTTAATATTATGCACATCGTGGATAACTGAGAACTCAATAGAAGGTAAATAATTAAATAATGATCATGTGACGAAATGACTAAATAATAATAGCAACACAAAATTACAAGCTTCCTCGGTGTTTTGTGTTGCCATAAGAAAAAACAACCAGAGTTAAGTAACACCAAAACTCATGTTAGCAAGAGTTTTGACTCTACATAAGAGACAGCTAAAAACAACATGCAACAAGAAAGGGTTTAACACTTGGGGTTAATTCGATATATCTGCCAACTTAGCGTATTCGAAAATGCCACTGAAAGAAATGACTTACAAATATTTCCACTCCAAAAAAGGGATAATTCGATATCTGCCACTGTCTTAGTGCCATTTATCAAAAGTAGCCAACTATTGGCAGTCAGGCAGTGGCATTTTTCATAAGTCTTTATTTTTGCAATGGCAATTATTCAATATGCGAACTTGACAGTGGCTGAGTTGTCGGGTACTTTTGAGGGACTTTATTAAGCAGTTGAACATGAAGAGTTGTGGGGGTTATACACAGCATACAGCATTTTTGTTCAGACACTACAGCAAATTATCTTTCACCTGTTCTGATGTCGCATAAGACCCATAATGCACATCTTTACGCGACAATGCCTTCACTGCAGATAAGAATGATTGAACCTGGAAGACATATGGCCCAAAATAAGATGGTCGACATGTGGAAGACAACATTTTATGTTGTTGGCCCATGAGCTTGCACGTGAAATGCAATAAACAATAGTACCTTCTCAACTACGGAAGTCAACTTGAAAGTCAGGTAAAGACCAGTGGTTAAAGATGAGAACAGACTTCCATATTCCTTGTTCAGAAAGAACCGGTACCAAACAGGAGTTGGCAATAAAGCTCGATACAGAAGCAGAAGGTACTCCACAAGCGTTAGCATTTGTCCCTAAGAAAATAAGAATAGGAAAATCTTAAAAGACAGGTACAATACAGTCGACGTTTAGGGATCAAATGGAGTTGCCAACATCCACTAACGGAGAGAATTTAAAGTAGGAAGTAAAGAGCCAGTTGGCTTTTGAGATAATGGCTCATTCATAGAACCAAAAACAAAATTATACGAAGAACAATGTTTCACGTTAATTATTACCAGAGTGAATCCCTCATAGCCAGTTGTTCAAAACATGGAAGTTCTGGCATACATGTTACCCTAGAACACAAAGCAGATGAAGCCAACAGCAAAATTCTAACAAATGATGTTTCAACATTATTCAATAAGCGGCATACCGTAGAGACTATTGTGACAAAACCGTACCATTGTACCTAGGTGTGTGAATGCTGAAAAGTATCTGCTATTGTGAGAATGCATGAAGCATTCAGCAGCTTCACACACTAATTTAGTTTAAATTTTGACCCAAAAAAAACCACTATTATAGACAGAGACAGATTGTTCTTACAACAACCAATCATACAGTTTGGAAAAAGAAGAGAATTTCATGCCTGCAGTTTAGCTGTTATAAACATGACTACAGAACATCACTACTCCCTCCATTTCAAAGGTTAAGGCGTAAATTTTTAGGCTCCTCGTTTCTCGCGCAGTCGCTGTGACGGCTGCAGTCCCAGAACTCCATGCATGCCATGGATTACTGGGCGAGGACGAGGGGAACGGCCGAGGACGAGGCACTTTTGGTCTCACCGGCTTCCAATGAGACACATGGTGGCACACGCGGAGGCACCGGGAGAGTGTCCTCCTTCATGGTGCATGGCGAGTTGAGCGGCCGAGGTTGCGACCATGCCGATCGGTTTGTTGGCGAGTGCAGTGCCGCCGGACGGGGACACAGCTCCCTTGGGTTCCATGGCGATGCGAGCGGCGCCAAGGGTGCGCCCACCTTCATGTTGCACGGCAGCGAGTACGAGCCTGGACGCTGTTTCCATGGATACGCGAGCGGCGGCAGGGCGCGCCCCCCTTCAAGATGCACGGTGGGTTCCAGGGTGACACGAGCGCGCCCTCCTTTGACGGCGTGTTCCAGGGCCGGTCCAGAGGCCGAGGCGCTGCAGGAGATGCGAATGGTGCAGGCACGGCCGACCTCCTCCGCACGCACGTCCGGAACCGCAGCCATGGCCATGGCACAGACAGATTCCAGACGTTGAGAACGACTGCGAGGCCGATGCTACGATTAACTCCTCCGCGTTTTTTGAGGACGACGGGGATGGAGAGCGAGGGGTAATACAGGCAGGTTAGCGATAGCTTTGCGCAAGCGCCTTAAGCTTTGAGGAAAAAACGAGAAACTTTTACGCCCTAAGCTTTGAAACAGAGGGAGTATAAAAAATTATATGTACAATAACATAGAAGAGATCATCACCTGCCTACGGTAGTTACGGCCTCTGCTATTCTTGTAGTACATAAGTAGCATGCACTTGACGGTCATTGCTGCTTGGCGAACCATTGTATCTGCACGTAATTATTGTTTATATATGTCAATGCGACATAACATATTACCATGGTACCAACTATGCTAACCTATAGACAGATCAAAATCTTTCCTGCTAGATAAAATACATTTTTCTACTTAGAAGATGATCATGTAGCACAGTTATGAAGAATTGTTTTTGGCTAAACATATGAGTTGCCAGTATAAGTGCAGTAGTCTCAAACTCCGAACTAAGCACAATCAAGTTCATGTCATATTTGTGGTGTTCCTAGATTTCTGATGCAGATAAATATTGAAATATGTTTTACAACATACTTATTTTCTTCCATGTATTTCATTGGAACTTTTTATAATTGCTTTGAAGGTGAATACCGATCGAGAAAGTAGACAAACTCAGTGGAAGGAAGGCATTAAAGGAGCATGTAAAGTTCCGAAAATCTAGCTAATGACAGAAAAGAACAAGGCTAACTCCAATTATACTGCATTACCAACCAGTCAAATTAACAAGCTAAATTAGTCAATTGGGAGTTCCAAAATGAAATTATTTAGTACAAATAAGAAATGTATAAAATGATTCAAATAGGGCAGTATAAACTGAATAACCAACAGCACACAAAGGCAAATCTATGTAACTTGGACAACGTTCAGCTACTGCACACTACAGTACTGTGAGAAGACATTTGAGAACTTTTTCAGGCAGTAGCAATACCATTGACCATGATGATAAAAATTGCATGCCAGAATGGTGGTATATCTTTTGGAGGAAGCATGAACAGAGGTCTAAGAAGATCATCGTTCCTATACCACCAATATATGCCAAACACATGGATCACGAATATTAAGGTGATTCCAACCAGCATAGCAACTTTTCTCTCACCCTGTAAAAGAGGGAAAATATGTGACTTAATATCAATATGTTGGCCACAGGAAATGTTTTCATAATCTAACAAACAGATTTCCAACTTGTTTATCCACAAAAAACATGGCACTGTCTGAGCCACATGCTATTAGATGACCTAATGCTAACAGTAGAAATTTAACTCAGGGTCAGCTGCATTGAAATCTTCATTTCCTACAGTACTATCCAAACTGGATAATAAGGGATAAAACGAAGGCCATTATAACTAAAAGCTCTTCATCAATTATGGCCTCAAGATATTGATTGTTTGACTATGCTTTTATGTTGATGAAGTTATTAATACAAATCACCAATGAAACATCTCTTTGTTTCACGCAGTCATCATGAGTCCATTCAAACTCATGAGGATGTCAGAAAGGAAAGGTTGACTCAGTAGGCTATGCAAAATTGGAAATATAGCACCAAACCTTCAAAGCTGTTTGCTTCTTCAATATATCATTTGACTTGAACATTACAGCAGCAATCCAAATCGTGACAAAGAAACCTGCAGGTCAATCCTTACATTATTGTGCATGCAAACTCTTCTGACGTAGCATTGCCCAAAAAGTAACAGGTATATATAACTGAAGGAGGAAATTCAAATTAAACTCAGTATGACTTGTTATAACTTCTCTAACAGAAAAGGGATATGCATGCCCATAAATTATAAGGATAACATATCCATAAAAATGACCAAATAAATAGTTTTTTCTACAGATATATGTTAATAACACCACTATTACTAATACAGAGCATCGAGATGCAGATCTCTTATTGCATGGAAAAGGTTGGTCCAAAACTCACAGCCTATAAGCTGGATTGCCCACCCTCCCCTGGCAGACAGGTTAAATGCTAAGAGACTACGGAAATAAAAAAGTATCCATCTTTAGTATAACAACTGCAAAACCATGAGATATAAACACATTTACAAGAAAATTGTAGTTATTGGTAGATGTTAATATGTTCCTTTCGAGTCATCGATTAAGGTAGGAAGAAAATGCATTTATTTACAAGCATAGAAAACTGGTTGGAATACTTGATCAAGTAACCTCAAGCTCTACCGCATTGGGAAAGATAAGGTGTGGCTCTCACCTAATAGAGGAGCCCTGCTTTGAGCCAGTCCATTAAAGGTAAGTAATGGAAGCTAACTCCCAATACCCGACTATAAACATATTCCACATTGGATTCATGTCACTAAATGCTGAATCAAACCCTGTTGTGTTCCCAACTAATGACCCCACAACGGAAAGCCAAATAGATGCCATGACAAATGAAAATGCATCATAACTCTGCTAGACTGCAAGCATTGACCATCAGGACTACGTACTGTGCTCCTAGAGAAACATATTGTCTTTTGTTTAACATCCGCAATAGAACGTGTCAAAGTTATCACAATCATTAGCACACCCAGCTGTGTTCTTGTGGACTTGCTCTAAAATGCCCTCCATTTCGTTTATCAATCTCAGGAAGGTTAAACAGCTCATAAACGCCACAACATTAAGACGGATAGCAGGAAAATCCTGCAAAGAAGGCATCTTGGATGAGGACAAGGAAATGTGTGTCAAACCTTGGAGATGCTGGCGTATGAAGACGACGAGCAAGAGCAGCGAGAACGGCAGTATCTGCTCGATCCACCGAGCGACGTGGTGCACGTCGTACCGCTGGTACGCGCGGTCCCCGGCCCCATTCCCCGTCGCTCCGCCACCGCCACTGCCACCGCCGCTTGCCTCCGCGTCGGCAGCGGCTCCCCTACCTGCCACGGAGGCCGGGTCAACGTCGGAGGCGGCGGTGGCCTCGATCGAGTCCTGCGGCGGGGTCCCTGTCGCCGTGGCGGGCGGCGCGTCCGGGTCGCCCTGGATCCGAATCGAGACCTCCCCGTCCCCGGCCGCGGCGGCGGAAAGTAGGCCGTCAGCGTCAGAGGAGGAGGAGGAAGGGAGCGCCTGCTGCGGCGTCTGTGGGCCGGGGCCGGCGGGCACGACGCCTGAGTACTCGAGGAGCGCGGCGAGCGGGGCCTGGAGCAGGCTGGAGGCGGAGAAATTGAGGCCGTACCGGCGGAAGCCGGAAGCCGCGGGACCGGCGGAGGCGCCGGACCCGGCACCCCGGCGATCGGCGGAGCCTCCCGCCGGCTCCATGACCGGCGGCGGAGCCCTGGAAAGGCGAGGCCGACGGCGCACGCGGAGCGGCGGAGGCGGAGGCGGAGGCGGAGACCCCGGAAATGGAAGATCCCCCCTTTGCTTTGCTTGGGTTGGTTTGTTTGGCTTTTGGTCGCGGCGGAGCGGAGGTGACCGTCTCCCCTGTTTTCCTTGTGTTCTTTTTGATTTTGGCTTATCCCTTTTCCCCGAAATGGGCGTGTGGATATATAAACTAGCCGATCTTAATTGATCTTCTCGGCTCAACGGTTTTCCAAAATAATTTACCTTCTACATAGCTGGTGTATACTTTGCGAATTTTTTTTAAATAATACGAATTTTTTATTTAAGTGCAGGAATAGCGCGCGTTTTCAAAAAATTCGGAAACTGTGATCTGGTCGGTCAGCTGCCGACCGATCGGACAGCTGTGGGCCGATCGGCCAGCTATCGACCGACTGTCGCAGGCGGGGCCGGGCGTCAGACCTTATCGGTCAGCAGCCGACCGATCGGTCGACTGTGGGCCGACCGTGCATGGCATCTTCTGCCCGCCCGCAGACGCTCCCTTGACGCCCGTTCTCTTTCTTCTTCCTTCCTCTTTTCTTCTTCCTCTGGCTGTTCGTCGGCTGCACACGAGAAGAGCTCCAAAAACTCCGTTTTTCTCAGATCCCCACTGATTTAGCCAATAAAACTTCACCATTTTGTTGGTATTAGTTGAGGGAAGCCTGATCTACAGATGGGTTAGGGTTTGGAGGCGTTTGGTGGTGCTGTTTAGCAGCAATGGTGATGAAGTGGTGGAGGTTGATGGTGGTGTAAGGGGCTGAGCTGCTGCTGTGGATTGGTGGTGGTGCTGATGCTGCTGCTGTTCGTGCTGCTGCTGTTGGAGAGGCTGCTCACGCTACAAGGGTAAACCCTAATCTTTCTATATTAGTGTTAACTGTGTAGGTTAATGTAGGCTGGTTTTAGTGTTAGTGTATTTATGTGGGCTGGTATTAGTAGTTGACGCAGACGGAATTTTTTTTAGGTGAGCAAAGATGACAGATGTAGTGAAGATAGTATTTTATTATGGTATGGGTAGTGTCCGATCAGATGAAATGGGAGTTAATCTGAGTGAGTTCAAATCTGTAGAGATGAATATGACTGCTCCTAGAACATGGACAATTGAGCAGGTGAAGGACTGGTTGACAGAATGTTTCGGGCTTAATCCTGAAGTGCACACAGTGGGTGTGCATGCATTGTGGACTAAGTCGATCACAAACATTTTGTGGTATCTGAGGCCTGTAGATGATACCTCTAAGTGGGTGAGCTGGTTAAAAGGGTCTGAAAGGAGAGGAACTAACCCTGTGGCATTAGTTCTTCCGGTGGCGAAGGAGGTAGCGCCTCCTGAAGGCGGTTACAGTGGAGGAGGTGGTTACGAATCAGGCCAGAGCAGTCAAGCACCCGGCGGTGGCGGTGGTTACGAGCCTGAACAGAGCAGCCATGCAGAAGATGTTTATAGTGGCCAAGGTGATGGTTACAGTGGAGAAGACGGTGAGGTTGATGGTGACGAAGAAAATGGATACAGGCAGAACCAGATGGAAGAGGAAGATACAGAAGGTGAAAGTGATGCTGGTGATTCCGATGAGTCTGATGATGGGGAGGAGGTGCCTATTCCTGGCAGATGGAATCATAACTTTTCGTCTGCAATGACAATCAACGATGGTCTTGATTCTAACTGGGAGTATCACCAGAACAATGTCGCCGTAGGGGCCATGTTTCCGTCGAAGCGACATATGCAGGATGCAATAATTAAGTGGGCAATGGCGAGTCAGAGGCAGCTGAGAACAACCGTGTCATCTGGAAAATACCTGACGATGGAATGTGTGGACATCAATTGTCCCGGAAGGGTGCATGGGTATGTTCCTAAGTATGACACAACTTGGCGTGTGAGCGACTTTGTGCCGCATAGTTGTGAGCTTGCAAGTATCCGCAATGATCATTGCAACCTGTCGTCTAATCTCATAGCTCGGCTGTTGTACACTGAAATAGTGGAAGGGCAAGCCATGAGAGTAAACGCCATCCAGAAGAATGTTAAGAAGCATCATTTTTACACCATATCTTATGGCAAGGCTTGGAGGGCTAAGCAGAGGGCGATGGAAATGAGGTTTGGTTCGTTTCGAGACGCATACGACGCTGTTGTTCGTTTGCTGCAGACGCTGCAGGCGAGGAATCCAGACACATATGTGAACATCCAGGACATGTTTTTGCCGGAGTTCCCATCTTACAGGGTTCTGCATAGAGTCTATTTCTCGTTTGGTGTATGCATCGAATCATTCAGACACTGTCGACCCGTGTTATGTGTCGACGGCACGTTTCTGACTGGTCAGTACAAGGGTCAAATCTTAACCGCCATTGGAATGGACGGAAACAATCAAATCGTGCCACTCGCTTTTGCTTTCGTGGAGAGTGAGAACACCGAAAGCTGGTTATGGTTTTTCAGGCAGTTGAAGATTTCAATTGTAAAGGACAAGCCGAATGTTTGCATCCTTCATGACAGGCATGCAGGTATACTGAAAGCTATTAAGACACTGAAAGAGCCTGGGCAAGAAACGCCATGGATTGACATTGAGAGCCGTTGGTGCATGCGCCACCTGGGGGCCAATTTTTACACACAATTCAGGAACAAGAACCTTATGAATGTCTTCAAGAGGTTGTGCATCCAGAACCAGCAGTGGAAGTATAATTTTTTGCGTAGCAAACTGCAGGAGTTCACGAAGCAACAAGTTGTGCAGAGGAAAGCAGCTCGAGATGCAAACATAGCAGCACATATGCAGGCAGTTGCAGCAGGAACAACAGCGGTAGAAGCACCAGTTTATGAGGCACCCCAAGGTCTGTGCGACTTGCCCGGATTTGACCCGCCCGGAACAAGGAGAAGGCAGGGAAGGCAGATTAAAAACTTTGAGCAGTGGATAGAGCATGAGCCTACGGAGAGGTGGTCTTTGTTGCACGACACACATGGAGCTAGATACGGCGTCATGACAACCAACCTCGCAGAGTCGTATAACTTTGTGCTGAGAGGCAACAGAGCTTTGCCACTTACAGCTATAGTAGAGGGTATTTTCATGGGCACAGTTAAATATTACAGAGAGAGACGTGAGAAGGCTCGGATGCACATGGTGAACAAACCAGCCACACCATATTGTTCGAAGATTATGGAGTACATGCATAAGAAGAAGGAGAAAGCTAAGCATCTCGCTGTTGTTCAAATTGGTAATGTGGAAAGAAGGTTTGAAGTCCGCTTACCTACAGATAGGTTCGGGTGTGGCAATCCCCAGCGAACACATGATGTGAAAATTGGTAATGAAGAATGGCCAACTTGCGAGTGCACATGCAACAAACCAAAGTTGCTTCATCTTCCTTGCTCACATGTGTTAGCTGTTTGTGGTGTCCTGGGGATGTCGGAAATCTCGTTCGTCTCTCCGTATTATCTGAAGGAGGCCGTGCTTAACACCTGGACCGGTGAGTTGGAAGGATTTCGGTCAATGGGAAATTTCAACACTGTAAACCCTGGTGATAGGCGATATATCCCAGACCCAACGCTACTGAGGACAGGCATCGGTAGACGGCCTTCGCAGCGCATCCGAAATGATATGGATGAATCTGAAGCTGGAGGGCCAACGAGACAATGTTTCCTATGCAATCAATTTGGCCATTGGGACACTAATTGTACAACCTTCGGCACTGGCCCAGCAGGAAGGGGGCAGCGAGGCACAAGGGGACGTCGCGGGAGGGGAAGAAACTAGGCGGCGAGGCGCTACTTTGGAACTTATTTGCAATTTTATGTACTGAACAACGAATTTGTAATAAGTATGGAACTACTTTACAATTTCAAATGTGAAACTATGTTACTGTAATTTATGTAGTGAACAATAAATTTGTAATAAGTACGGAACTACTTTGCAATTTTATTGTGGTCATGTATGTTACTTAAATATATATTCGTATTATGTCTTGTGAATTTTGCAAATATGTTTTGTTGTTTACAGAAATGGCAGGAAGATCGTTGCTCAGTAGGGACGTTGAGAAGGCGCACCGTGCGGCGAAGCTAGAGGCAAGCCCTAATAGCCTTCCCACACTAGTGACACGCGGGGCTAATCAGAATTGGCAGATACATCCTGGTTGGGTTCAGAGGTATGTGGGATTATATTTGATATATTTAATTTGAAGTACTCACACATACTAATTGCATTCTTATATGAATTTGTAGGTTGAAGTGGGCTGGACTTCTACCTTTCGCTCGGTTGGTTGAGGCCACTATGTCAGAGGTCATCGGTGAGCGAGTGGGCACGCCAATCAAGCGCCTTCAATACGACCACTCCCTGCTGACCAGCCTAGTGGATCGGTGGAGGCCCGAGACTCACACGTTCCACTTTCGTTGGGGAGAGATGGCCCCTACTCTGCAGGACGTGTCTTACTTACTGGGCCTACCATTGGCGGGTCGGGCCATAGGCCCGCTGGCAGAACCAGTGGACTGGGATTTACAAATGCCTGCACGGTTTGAGGGAATTCGTGTGGGTCAGCCTGATTTTCTCTGTGAGGACCATGGTCCAAAGTGTGACTGGTTACTCAACTTCGAGGTAAGCATTGTTATAAAAAAATTATTTATTGTTAATGCGTTGTTGTAGCTAACATCTTTTTTTTGTTCGTTGTAGGTTTCACAGTTCACAACACCGATGAGTGAGGCACAAATCACTAGGAGTCTCGAGGCGTACCTTATGTGGCTGCTTGGGAAGGTGATGTTCACAGAGAACCATCAGACCACCATCAGCAGGCGCTACATCCCCATTGCGCAGGAGATTTGCTCGCGATCAGGTCAGGAACTGCTACCCTGCGTTCACTGAGCAGTTTGACGTGCTCGATGATAGGGCGGTGATCTGGGAGCCCTATACGGCGGCAGCAGTGCATGCAAGATACCCCGGCGGGATCTCAATCCTCTGCTATAGAGATTGTGCGTACTGGATGACACAGTCGAAGATCATCTTCGATGTGTCCGTGGAGGTAATGGCCCAGCAGAGGATCATGAGACAGTTCGGTTCTCGCCAGTTGGTCGATCCTCCTCCACCGATAGCACCTCTCCCTGCCTACGTCCACAAGTAAGTTCAGAGCGTCGCTACGGTTAAGATTGTTCATCATGGTTCGGCTTACTGACACAATAATTTTCTGCAGGTACAACAGGAAGGGTACGAGCCACTCCTCGACATGGTGGCTTCAGCGCGTTGGCTCGTATGTTGATGAGTGGCTGACTGCGACAACACACCTCTGGCGACACGATGAGCAGTTTGATCCACAGGAGTTTGAGGCATATCTGCAGAGGTACACTGCAGCAGCGCGAGTGCGCCTCATCCCGCCGATAGATCCAGCTGAGGCGCCTCCACCGTCTATGTACGATATGTACCCGACTCAGTCCACAGCCGGTAGTCGACAGCACGCGGTACGTAATACTTTTATTTTCCACCAACATATTTGTCGTTTATATGTATTGGGTTCTACGGTTTATATGATACCATGATCTACCATGTTTTTGCAGGGCCAGATGACTTCAGACTTACATGATGAAGTCGCTCGGTACACACGTCAAGTGTCCAGTGGGCCTCTTCTGCAGCCGCGCGACCAGCAGGTGTCCTGGTTGAGGCGTCTCGAGGAGAAGCTACGCGGGATCTACTCGGCTATCACGTGTAGCCGTAGTTCCGACGTCGTTCAGCGCCACCTCCTTCCACCGCGTCCCTCCACACGACACGATCCACGACCTCGTGTCACACCGACGCGACACCCAGACCACCACCTCCTGACCGGCCGGGAGGTTCGTCGTGGCAGCAGCACTCCTTCGTTCGACGACTTTCACGGGCAACAGCATGGATCACGGCCTCGCCTCACGCCGACGGCGACACCTAGACCACCACCTCCTGAGCAGGCAGGAGGTTCGTCGTGGCAGCAGCAGCAGCACACTCCTTCCTTCGACGACTTTCACTACTATCAGCAGCAAGCTGCTTTCGACGAGTGGCAGCAGCAGCAGGCTCCTTTCATGGGAGGAGGAGGATACTCGCAGGGTATGTACTATTCTAGCTATTCTATTCTGTATAAATTATACTCAATTTAATTTGACATCACTTATGTTTCGTGCCACAGGATACACACAGCACACTGCGTCTAATCCTTCATGGGGCGCTAGTGATCAGGACACTGAGCACATGGAGTATTACAGCACACAGCAGAACTATGTCGGTATGCAGACTCCTCCACCACTCCCCACACAGGAGACGCAGTACGACCCCGAGTCCGGGTCCTGGATCCCTGCTCGCAACGTCAGGGCCCCGGACAGGTTCGGTTGGACACCCCGTGGTACGCCACCCCCACGACAGCCCAGACTACGCCGTCCCCCCGGCTGATGTATCACCTATGTATGAGACATTTATGTATGCATTACTCCTGTATGAGACACTTATGTATGACATATTTATGTACGCTTGATTTCCCGCCACTTATCTCCCGCTCACATATTTCATTTCGTGCTAAATCAATAGTACTTTATTAAAACAGCGTAGAAAATTAAGATACAATAGAGCTGAAATTTAAATACGGCTTATCACTACAACGGAATTTAAGATACATCAAGAAACTAAAACTTAAACTAAGAACGCAGCACACCCTTTCCCTTGCCCTTCGACGATGCAGCTTTCATGGCCTTGGTGCTAGGCTCGAAGTCATCGTCCGAGTCGACGACCGGCGGTGCTGCACTCTTGCCCTTCGACGACGCAGGTGTCTTCGCCTTGGTGCTAGGCTCGAAGTCATCGTCCGAGTCAACTACCGGCGGTGCAGCACTCTTGCCCTTCGAGGACTTGGCACTCTTGCCCTTCGACGATGCAGCTTTCTTCGCCTTAGTGCTAGGCTCGAAGTCGTCGTCCGAGTCGACGACCGGTGGTGCAGCACTCTTGCCCTTCGAGGACTTCCCACTCTTGCCCTTCGACGATGCAGCTCTCTTCGCCTTGCTGCTAGGCTCAAAGATATCATCGTCGTCCTCACTCTCAACCGCCCACCGTCCTGGATATTTCAAATCCCTTTCCCTATCTTCTTCATTCTTCCATGTTAGTGACTTCCACTTCTCATTCAACCTGATAAGCTCACACCTTATCTCCCGTGGGCTGCGAGCGGGCATCTTCTTCACTGGCCACCCAATAGAATATTTCTCAAATTCCCTACCCACCTTACGGAGCAAGGAGTCGCTACTGATGAACTCCTCAAATGTCTCTACCTTACTCTCCCTCATCACTATGCGGGCCTCGTCTAGAAGAGGTTTGGCCATGAACTCGTTGAAAAGATGGGGGGATTCTTATATGGGGGATCCATCGTGTTTACAGAATACACTGAACCACAAGGAAACGATGGGGGGTTTTTATAGGGTACAAGGGATGACTTTCGGCGGGAAGATTGAGCGGGAGAAATTGGGCGGGAAAAAGTGGCGGGAAAATTGGGCGCGAAACATTGGGCGGGAAAATTGGGCGCCAAACAGTGGGCGGGAATAAATGGCGGGAAAATTGGGCGCGAAAAATTGGGCGGCAAATTTCGGCGGGAAACAATTGAGCCAATATTTCGGACACGACATTTTTGCGGCAAATTAATTTCACATTAATACTACAACTGAAATAAAGATACATTGAAGCAGAAATTAAAATACGCCTTATCACTACAACGGAATTTAAGATGCAATGACAAACTAAAACTGAAATTAAGATACATAGCCAGTACGACACATCACACTACTTTCCCTGCGTCCACCGTGGCCATTTTCCGGACTTGTCGCCGCGTTCTTCTGCCGCTTGCGCCTCAGCAGCTCTTTCCCTTAGTCTCTTCCTTTCCGCTTCACGAGCCTCCTGCGCACCTCTTCCTCTGCAAACCTACGTGCAGCCTCCTCATCCATCCTCTTCTGATTCACCTCCCGACGAGCTTCCGCCCTAAGTTTCTGGATCTGTCTCTCTCGCTCTGCTTTAGCATTAGCACGAGCCTTCTCCTGACGCTCCTCCTCAAAGAACGTTGCCCACGCACGCCGGTGTTTCTCCTCAACCTCCTGCCGCGCCCAATCCGGCTGCTCCGTGTCTATCCAGTGAAACCATTTGCATAGGGGCGGGGGAGACTGCAACACAAACAGTAACATTAAATCACATTCACAAAAAAGATTAAGCCAACATAAATTTATGTCGAAACATACCGGCGGCCTCGTGGACGACGAAGCTGAACTACGGGGTGGATCATGCTCATAGCTCGCACACATGAAAAATTTCATGCCGAACTGGTCGGAGAAATCCTCCACCTGCTTAACCTTAGCAAGACGGCCGCACCAACACCGCTCCGCAGTCACATCCGGGGGCAAACTTGCAGCCTTCGCCTTCACCGGCCTAAACTCCTGGTCAGAGCACGGCACACTCATGATGGCTAAGAGCGAGCACACAGAACAAAGAGAGAGATAGAAACACTTATGCAGCGAAGACTGTCGATGCCTGCTTTTATAGGCAAAAAACCGAGAACGTGGCGGGAAAATATAGCAAGAGATAGTGGCGGGATAAAATTGGCGGGAGATCGTGGCGGGATAAAATTGGCGGGAGATCGTGGCGGGAAGGACTGGCGGGAAGGATTGGCGGGAAGGACTGGCGGGAAGGGCGGGACGAAAACACGGCGGTGTGAATAAGAGAGGTCGAAAATATGGCGGAAAAGTGGTGGCGGGAAAATAATGGGATAATAAACCTAACAACATGCAAACCATCGGTGATTAGGAGGCCAATTGGTCGGTAGTTGGCCGATCGGTCCCTAGTGGGCCAATCGGTCTACAGCTGGCCAATTGGTCGATAGCTGACCAATTAGTTCTCTCACCTGACAAGGTCCTGGCAGCCGACTTTCAGTCGGTCTCCTATGGGCCGATCGGCCAGCTGCTGACCGACTGGGTCACACTTTCCAAATTTTTTGAAAACGCGCGCTATTCCTGCACTTAAATAAAAAATTCGTATTATTTAAAAAAAATTCGCTGTATACTTTATCGATTTATTTCTCATTTTTACCTATTCCCTCTATGGCATCTCTTTCTTTTTGTTCATATCAAAATAAAAAAGTGTTGCTCTCCTTCACTCCCCCGTCACACGCTCCTTCACAATTCCTTGCCGCCTCAATTCCTCCGTCCACACATGACATCAGCTCCCATCTCGTAGTGATGGCGCCTTCCTTTTGCCCCCATTTAGCAGTCCACGGACCTCTAGAGTGTCGGATCAGTGGTGCTCTGTTGGCAATGTGATGGCGAAGGGAGGAGGACGGAGCTTCGCGGCGAGAGGCCAAGGGGGGGCAAGTACTTCATCCGGTTGACACACATCTGCTCGAAGCGTGACTGATATATACACGGTTGAGGCAAGTGCTCCTGTTGAGGGATGATTGAGCTGTTGCGGCTTCTACCATATGGAGGTAATGACATATTCATGTTCTTGTTGGATTCACCGCCATAGTCCATCCCATGCTCCAAGACGAGAAGTTTGTCTAGGGCTATGGAGAGCGCCAGAGTAGCAGACGTAGAATTGCGGTGGGGACAAACGCCTTTCTTTAATGCGAGTAATGGACAATTCATCAAATTGCTTTGTGTGGCGTATGTTTTCGAGTACGACAACTAAATTGGAAAGGATAACGTATGAATCTTGCCCACCAACTTGTTGTCGTAGCTAGCCCTTTGACTTAAACGTCTCATATGATCAATACAATGTCCCAGTTTATTGTTATTGATTAGCCCTAGGCAACGTGTTATGTGTTAAGATCCATTTGAGTGTATGTTTAATACAAGAGCAAATTTCATGAATCCTAATTTTAGTTCACACTATAACAGTTTGACACTAATTTTAAGTAAATTTTTGCAGACACACAATTTTAAAATTAATTGGAATCACAACACCTAAATCAATCGGAAGATGGCAAACTCGCCATGCCTGGTCAACCCCAGATTGTTAATTAAATGGCTCCAAGAGAATCCGAATCATGAGAAAGAAAAGGTAGCAACCCCATGGAAACTAAGATTCCTAACATAATAGACAAAGAAGCTCCACAGTCGTAAGTTCAAATTAAATCAACAACTTGAGAAAGTATGAAATCCAAATAGGTTGTAAATAGGGCTCGTTTTCACTATCAACAAAAAAATTATCTTTATGTTTCTCAAGTTTGAAGTCAAGTTTTAATATACACCCTATAAGTGGAATCACCGAAGTCATTCTTTGATTCCTATTACTTCTGAAAGAAATTACGGTGATTGGCCTATATAGGGGTGGAAGCTGAGTGTGGATAATCATAAATAGCATGCATTCTTATTGGGAAACGCCAATATAGCAAGTAGGTATCCACGTCCAAAAAAGATGTGGATAATAATATCTAGATCTTTTACAACCAATAAGGACATGTACAATGGTGATATCTTGCCGTGAAACATAAGATAAACAATGCGGTGGAGGAAAGAGAAAGTCGAAAAGTCATTGCCTTCTCTTAGTTAAGAGATGATTTCTAAGCATAATTTCTCTCACCACATATTCAAAATGTTTGGTTATTAAAGATAAGACTAAAAAAATAATCAAGTGTACATCATGTTTTCTTGTTATATCTAGAATACGTGGCAGGGTTAAGACAAGACGGTCTTATCAGCCATTGCACATGCCCTAATAAAAAAAGTATCGTTGGATTTCGATGCCAATGCATATACGGACACACTATCCATAGTTTACCATGTATATACCGACACCCAATTATCTAGTCTAGTAACCAAGCAAGTGGTGTGGAAGCTTCTATTGTCCTACATCATCAGCCTATTGTCATGTGTCATGTTTGTTGTCGACTTAGCGTGTGCATCAGAAACAAAATCGAACATAATGGAACCATTTCTCACGTAGCGCCCATTCCTTGTGTTTAGTAGTGGAGAATGAATGGAACCAATACATACCCCTTCGATTCAGAATAAACACGTTCCTCTAAATCGGTGGAATTTCTCGCTTATCATCACCGTGAAACTCTCTCACACAATAAAAAGAAAGATTCGTCTCATCCCCACCTAGCCTAACCCTTGTCTCTCTCTCGGACTCCTCTCGCCCCCCAAATCCTCGACATGTGGCAGCGCAAGGCGAGGAGCATGCGGTGGCGGCATGGAGTAGTAGGTGGGCACAGCGGATTGATGCTACCACCCTCATGCCATCACCTCACAGTTCCATCATCTGCTCCTTCCCCCCCCCCCCATTCTCTGCTAGAACTGAGTTATTATTTGTCCCATGATTAGCGAGAGAGTGTGCTAAACTTGAATTTTTATTTCTACTATTGTATGTTAAAATGTACACATTCTGAATACTTTAAGTACATAAACCATTTTCACTTAAATCTAAAGCTGAATTAATCCAAATGCACAACCTGATTTTTTATATCATGTTTCTCTTATGATTGTGAAAGTATATTTGTTAATGCATTTTGCAAAAAGTTTAGATGAAATGCTATTGAATTTAGATTAATATGGTTATATGCTGTATGAAAGAGGTGAGCTTAAGCCAATTCTGGCCATTTCAACTCCCCAACAAAGACACAAATGAAATCATTTCATTCTTATTTTTGTCCAACAAAACACGAGGACGGAACCACAACTTTTCATTCCAATCATGCCAAAACCAGACACACCGTTAATGTTTTATCTAACAAATTGTTGAGGTTGTAAATATTCATATTCCGGATTGAGCAAACATTCCGTTTGTATTTGAGTTTTAACATCCGCTCAACATTTACATTTGATAGTGCGTATCAGTATTAGTATCCACGATTTGCTTGGAAAATATGGAAATTCAAGCGGGGAGAGCCCTAACCGATCCATTTTATGTACTCCATCCAACTTTGTACTAAATCCCAGACACTTACTATTGATCTGAGTGAGTAGCAAATTTCAAAAGTAAACCGTATAACATGAAAGATTTCAAGAGAATTCTCGTATATGACTCAAATCATATAAATATTCTGAAGACAATATAATTCATCCAACAAGCTATGAGTTTTTAAGTTTCGCATAAGCAAGCATGCAGTGTTCAGCTCTAGCGTGAAGATTTACTTCTGGAAAAAAAAAGGCTCCAACGTGATGATTCCCGCTTTTTAGGTGGGCCCTCTTCTTCTTTGTGTGTCTCTTCCTGTCTTCTCGGTCGCCAACGTTCACCTCGGAATAGGTGAGTTTTCCTAGATTATGGCTTTATTTACTTCTCTCGTATTTTCATCGCAAGAAGTTTAGGGATGAGAGGGAATCTGATGATCACCCAATCCCTTACCATCGGCTCAAATACTCTCCTCAAAAATACTCTAATATGAGGGAGAGTTTTTAATATATACAAAATGAAAGAATTTAGGATTATCCCGTCCAAACCCGAAGAAGTAAACGGATCTACTGAAGATTTTCCGGGATTCTGGATAATCCCCTCTGATCCCCTAAAATACACCGGACGTAAAGACCGAGAAGTCAGCAAGCCATGTATACATTGCTGGCATCTTATAACTGGAAACAGTATCCTAGTATATGATGGGATCCTATTGGACGTATTTCATTAAAAATGCTACGTCGATTGATTACTACAGTATCATGCAAGATGTAGGAAGACTTGGCCACAGTTCTAACACCACACCACCAGCGCTAACGATTGTACAAGTCTTCTCGTTTCTTTCTTCTTCTTTTTTTTTTTTTTTTTTGAGAGAGATGGTACAAGTCTTTGTTCTGACTGTAGCGATTCTTGCATCCTTGGCATCTCCAGATTTGTGCGGACAACAAGTTCGAGTATGCAGAGTGCTAAGTCTCGATTTAATTAAATGGGTCGATAATATAGGTTGTGCAGGTACTTACCGATGCTACTTTAAGACTTTGAGTATGGACTAAACACAGGGTCTAAAGGTTATGAAAAATCCAATCTGATGCTTGACTGAACTTACTGTTCAATCAGTTGTGACGAGTGTCATTTTCAGAATGTTTGTGCCCATTAGGTCTTGATCAATGTGAGACGAAAGCATTTTTTCACTTTTGCAAACATCTACTAGTTTTTTCACATTTGCAAACCCAGAGGCTAGAGCACACTGTAAAGCTAAAATCCATCAAAGTACCACACCATTCCTTTTCTTTTTCTTTTGCGATGGTATAATTTACAAGACTACTCCAGGCTAATCATTCAGTCCAATGTCTGTTTTCCATTGATTACACTCAGCCTCAAGGCAATACCCTTAACAGTTTGTTGCATTGTCGTTACATTGATGTTACATCTGTTCACATTTGACATCAACAGATCATGTGACCGCTTCTGGGGCCGAATTGCAGTAAGGAGTGTGCAAGCAGATGAATCTGGTGGACATCAAGCAAACAGAGGCGAAGCCAAAACCTACCAGGAGCCCACAGACGCTCTTTCGAACGTCCAGCCGCAGCGAGCGTCTGAAGACACGGCCAAAGCTCGGGATCAGAGCCCCGCACGCCATGACCATCCAGTAGTCCAGTCCATTGTAGTCAATCTTCGCAAGGATTGCACTGATGGCAGCGCTTGGCCCTGCAAGCCCCGTCAGAGCCGCAGCTGCCAAGGCTCCTCGCCAGCTATCAGTGGCACCGTATACGCAGCTGGCAACAGCGGCGCCACGTGGCAGACCGTGAAGGGAGACTGGAAGAACCATGTAACGGCCTAGACCATATGCCTTGCGTGCCGCCACACCGAGTGCAAGCCCTTCGGCGTAAGCGTGTAGGAAAACGGAACCACAAGCAAGGAGTGACTGCAGTGTGAGGACGCTGAGAGAGAAGCCAGAGGATGAAGTAATGACATTGACAGAAGATTTGTTGCGGTTAACAACCCTAAGGATGCTCGCTGCGGCGACATGGTAGAAGACCGAACCTCCTAGCAGGAAGAATAGGGTGGTAAAGAGACCCATCTTTGAGGACATCACAAGTTGTAATGGCCTCCATGAAGCAACACGGAAGGCAATGCCAGATGCTACGCCAGTAAGAAGAGGGTGTGGCATGCTGAAGGCAAGCGAAAATGCGACAAGTATAATTCCTCCGAAAAGTGGACCAAGTCCAAATACAAGTGACACCAAAAAACCTGATGCGTCTTCCGAGCTGTAGTCAGAAGAAATCAACAGCGTCAGTTGAAAGTTATGGTCATCCAAGTAAGATCCTGAAAATATTAAGAGGTAACTCACCCCTGGCCCTCACTGAATCCCTGAAGCACAGTACCTAATGCTTCCATAAAAGCAACAGCAAGCGTTCCAGCAGAGGCTACTTGAGATGGAGTTGCTTCCTGCAAGTAACAAAGAACTACTCAGAACTGCAATATCGAATCATTCAAAAACAGAAAGTTCAATCATTTAGACTTTCTTGACAGCCAAACATTAGTCACCTTAAAAGCGTCAGGAAGAACTTCGGCAATAACAATCCATATCATGCATCCCGCAGCAAAACCAGTACAGAAAGGAAGCACCTTTTGAAATGCATCAGCACAAAGGAATGCAGGAACGGCGACAATTGGCTGTATATACCAAGGAAAATGACATAGGGTCATCAGCATTTGTAGAAAGAACGTAACACCAGACTGTAACATGAAAGTTGAAATCAACTTGGAAAGCAATTGCATATAAGCATATGAGCATTTTGTTCAGAACTTAATAGTAATACTAAGAAAAAGTTGCACTTATAAACAGTAGTGGCAGTTCTTATTAAGAGAATAAAATGTGTTGTAGAAATGGTGATTGTGATAAACATTTGAGATCCTTTGTGGCGCCATTTAGCTTATTGCACTCTTGCATGCTATTTCTCCAATTGCGCCTCTTTGAGATGTTTGATGATTGCTCAGTGTAATACAGAGCATTTCTCCACAAATTCTTCATTATAAATACTGGTTCTGTTTCAACCAAATGTTGATTTTCTTTTTGAATTGTACCAAATGTTAATTGTTGATTTGCCATTCATATTAGGCACGAGCTCAGAGAAACTTTGTGAGCTTCACAGATGGTTACTGATCTACTATGTAAAACACTTGCCTCCAAAAAAAACTGCATGATCCACAGCAAAGAGAGTAAATTGCAAAAAGTTATGACATGAAACCACCCATGTTGCTAATACAGTACTCACCAATGAGCCTACCGCTCTTATTTATTATCTATTTCTACAATTAAGAGAATTTGAGGTCACTGAAATTTAAAATCTTAGGCGAAAGCCAATCAATTTCCGTTTCATAAGTATGCAACTCTATGGTGCATGACACCTTTACTTAGGGCCTCAGTCTTCCAGCACTTTGAAACACACATGCATAGACCAATATACTGTTTTGCACAAACATATAAGAATCCGCCCACACATTCATAAGTATGTAACTCTGTGGTGCATGACACCTTTACTTAGGGCCTCAGTCTTCCAGCACTTTGAAACACACATGCATAGACCAATATACTGTTTTGCACAAACATATAAGAATCCACCCACACAATCAACACAAAAACAAACATACTGAAGGACTACAATGGTTAACTTCACACAAAAATCTCAGTTATAGCCCCAAACTACTGCAAGTGGGCAATAAATAAAAAAATGGTATAATGTTGTGTTCCTGGTTATGATACAAGAGTATCTAAGAAATTGATATGGATGATTTTGATTTGACTGAAGAATGAGGACGATACATTCATAAAATACTAACTTCATATTTCCACTGGACGACAGGAAAAAAGATAAACGCACCTGTGGCAAAGATGTTATTATACTCCATAGCATTGCTTTTTGTGGGGATACACCCCTAGAAGATAGCAACATGCTTACAGCTAGGCCTTCAGGTATGTTGTGCACTGCTATAGCTATAGTAATTAGAAGACCTTGGGAGAGTCCCTTTGATCCAGCAAAGGATACACCCACACCAGAGCCCTCGCCAAAAGAATGGAGCGTCATTATTCCGACAACGAGAATAACTTTACTTGCATCAGCCCCTTTTATGTCCAGCATACTTACTTCTCCATGTTGCTCAAGAAGCTGTGATCAACGGAATGATATAAGACAATATATCATCTAACAAAATATATAGCGGAGGGGGATATATTGACTGATGATGAAAACATAGCTACCAACCTAAGCTGATGTGATGCTGAATGTTGTTAACGTGGAAGTTTATTCAGTTAAAATTTCAGACCATTGACCTTGCATAATCATCCATACATTGTTGTTTATAAGGTTTTTGGTAACATGAATGATCTTACGAATCTACCTTTTTAAGCAAGATCAGACTACATATGAGGGAAATTACTGGAGTAGACTGACATAGTGAGTACCATGCTCACATGAACTTATTGATTTTGTTTGTTTTTTCACCGAGACATCGGTTCACTTGACTAATGCACTTTCTTCAACTGGCTGAGCTTCAGACTTAACCCGGTAGCTAAAAAATTGTGGGCCCAAGACTACGTAGTAGGCTGCACACTGCTAAACCATCCGTGATGACACATACTTGAACAGAAGAAAGCCTTTTCAGGGTAAACTAAAGTGTTTTACTTTAGCTAGAGCATACATAAAAGGTGCCCTCTAAATGAACCTAAAAGGTGGGTGCATTTGGAGGACACTCATGACTATTCTTTCGAGTATAAAGACTTTTTGTTGCTATCTAAAGATAAAATAACTTGATGTGTAAATGCTCAACGATAGCAATAAAAGAGAACGAGCAGGAAGCAAGATGTACCTTCTTGCAAAGCCAAATAAAGACCCCTCCACTCAAAATCCCAAAAACAACCCAGCTCCCACTGCCGTACATCTGCCCTTCCTGCACAAGATCGAAACTTGCTGCCAACATCACCCCAGCCGCCATTCCATTGCAAAGGCCCGCCCACTGGGCCTCTAGCTCCAGGAAAAAGAACGGGAGTGCTCCCAACCCGGTTGCCGCGGCCATCGCAAGCGTAGACCATGCGACCGTATACACCGACACCCTTCCGCTTTTGAGCACATCCTGTCTACCAGCATCATCTAGCTTCACATCAGGCGCCTCCCGCGCTGCCCGCACATCACCAATCTCAGTCTCGGCAATCGCCGACACTTCGCCAATGAGTAGGAAGAGCAGGCAGACTAAAAGCACTCCGACTCTTCTGTCCATCGTTACTTGTACTTCAGGTATTCAGCAAGCTCCCGAGCCCTGGGCTGAATCAGGGCACTGGCTAGACTGCCAAACTCATGAAGTCATCTCACCACCCGCCTAAGTGTAGTGACAAATTATTCACGATTCCTGCATGCAACTGCAGGAAAGCTCCAACCCTGCAAGCCCACATTTAACACGGTCAGATACAACAGTTCACGGATTGGAGAAACAAAGCAGGAGACCAAACTTGCCCCCCATGCGCGCCAGGTAAGCGTACAGTACAAGATTTGGATCCGGCGCATCCCACTCCGCAGCACACCAATCCAATCAATTAGTACAGGAAAGATCCAAGCTTTACGCAAGAACCCAATGCCAGGAGCGTGCAGCACAAGCCAATTACCTCCTAATTAGTCCGTGATTGCGCTCCCAAGAAACCCCCAATTCGACCGACGGAAGGGGCCGGAATTGGGGGCTCGATCGGAAGCGGCAATCCGCCGGAACGGCGGGATGAGGCGAGGGTGGAACCGGTGGGATCTAATGGGGAAGAAGCATACAGCGGCGGGGGCGGGGGAGGAGATATAGGGAGGCGGCGCACACGGGTTTGAGGTCGCGAAAACCGGCGACTCCGTGACGGTCGGTCGCGGGCAGGGAGATGTCAGATTGCGTGTGCTGTGCTCAGACGGCACGCTTCGCACCGGCCCCGTACTGTTTCAGCGAGGAATTTGATGACTAAAGTTGGTGGGTCTTATCCAAAGTTGGTCATTCTTGTGATGAAATATTTCAAGTTGTTCTTTTTTTAACAGGTAAGGCCTCGAAGGACCAGAGCTGCATTAATTCAACGTGGTTACAGACCAAAATACAATGAGAGAAGTCCACTGTTTAGAATACACCTCTTTCAACGTCTAATTGGTTTAACCCAAGTTTATAGACACATCAGCCGGGTTTCTCCTGTATTTTAACTAAATATACTCGTACATGTATTGAGATCTCACATATGAGGTATGAGAAAGGATTATGCTCTTGAGCATACAAATGTGCATTAGTTGATTTTGGTATACCAGCCCTATCATGGATGTACGAGGAGGTACATACATATACGGTTATATATGTTTAAAAAAGGTTATATTTTAACTCAGGCGTTGATTTGTCGTACATGAAAAAAAAACCGTTTGCAATAAAAACAGTTAAAGGGGTGTATTCTGAATAGTTTCTGAAGTTTAAGGTTGAAACTTGAACTAAATTAAACTTCAGGGTTACAAACTGAACCTTGAGACAAGTTTGAGGGGTAAAGTAGACTTCTCTCAAATACAATAAGGGCCTCTAGAAACCAGCCCTGAATATTTGCATACAAGACCTGAAAGAAAAAAGCTGAAAAAGTAATCGGGTCCTTGGTCACCGCCGGAGAACTTACTCCACCATCTACTGCCTTCCACGCCGCCGGGGAGCGAGCCACTTGGGGCGAGGTCGGCGAAAACTGTCGACGACGAGCCGGAAACATGCCTCCAGATGGAGGTTGAACTCCTGGAGAAGGTCCACCATTCGGCCATAGGATGCAGGGGTGAGGTAGTGAAGCCGGCAACTGTCCCCTGCTGAGGAGCTTTCCAGGAAGGACGTCGCATCAACAACGTCGAAGATCCAGAAAGCGCAACTCCATAGCACCTCTTGGGCAAAGACTGGCTTCGACTGGAGCAAGAGGCGGCACCGTCAGCAACTCCCTCCTCGCCTCCATGGCAAGCTAGGGAGAAGTGCGGCACACTGCTCCGAGTGACGCCAGAGTACCCACGAACCAGGACCTCCTGACCGGAGCCAGGGACGACACGATGTAGCTTTTCTCGCCCTCGCCACCAAGGCCGTCTGGGAGACAAGCCAGAGAACACCTCGCCACGCTGCTTTGGTATCCCCCCTTGCCTCCACGGCCGGACGGGAACACCCTCACCTCGTGGAGCCCTTGCAGACAAAGGAGATCCACCACCACCGATTTATTCAAGGAGACCGCATTGTTCCTCTTCTCGCTGTGCTCCGACTAGAGGAGGACAAGCACAACATGCAGCAACTCTAACAAACCATGGATCAGGCGGCCAAGATCCAGAGCACCACTCCTACTACCGGGAATACGCCCATAGACGAAACACGAGGAAATCTAGACCTACTATCTACACTACTAGCACCAACGCCTTGCCTCCACCACTCCCCGACAGCAAAGCCACCGAGGATGGGTTCGGTCTGGCCCAAATTTGGAAGAGAGTAGCTCAAATACAGTAGCAGGGGGAGAAGAGGGGAAGTGCCAGTTGACGCCACTGGCCGACGGCATGTTTGGAAACCCCCAAGTGATGATATTTATATCTAAGAATGTTTTTATAAATACAAAAAATCCTTTAAAAATATTAATATGTTAACCCTCAAAAAAAAATGTTCCAACCTAGTAGCTCGCTAGAGCGCGAGACCTTTGAGAGCATTTCTAGATCTTGTAAACTTACCAAAACTCTAAAATAACTGCTACTTTTCAGAAAGGGATTTGCTAGTTTTTTAGCTTCATGTTCAGTCAAGTCTTATGTCATTTGATTTGCATCGTGATTCGGGCCAGTCATGAGTTGCGACATGGCTTGCAACTGAGATTTGATGACATCATCTGAGTTAGTTCTCAGTCGACTGAGAAATAATCACCCCCTTTCAGTAACCATTCGGTTTCATACGCTAATCAGATCCCATAAAAGGACCCGATCCAGGAAAAAGAGTACGGGCTTTGAAAATTAACTCTTAGAACAACCGGTTGTAGCTATAGCCGGTTCCGCCCCTCGCGTGACCCTCTTGTGCTGCTCGCATCTCTCCCCTTTGCACGTACCTCCATTTTCCACACTGACGTCTTGCACCGTACCAGACCTGACTTCCCGCATCGTACCAGACCCGGGACCAACTGCTTCCCCATCCACCTTCCGCACATGGCGAGGGCACAACTTCTCCCCATCGACCTCTCGCACCAGACTAGCGATGGGGGCGTCGCTCGCATCTCGCCCGCTCCAGGCAGGCAGCGAGGCCATCCTGTACTAGGAAAAAATCAGCGGCTCTCATTTCTCCTCCCCGGCTCCGCTCGCCCGCGAGCCTTTGCCGCATCTTTCCTTGTAGGACAACATGACGGAGCTTGCCATGTCGAATTGGCCGGGTTTCGTTCGATTTGGCTCCCCCTTGCCTCCGTTGTGGCGGATTGGTTCCCGACGAGTTCAAATCGACCTTGGCGTTGCTGCCATGGTCGTTGGCGAGGGTCAACTTTTGGGGATTTTGTCGTTGCTACATACGAAGTTGCGATTTGTTACATATGTGCATTATTTTCGTTGTGTAAGCATGACTTAAGCGGTACAACTATTTTATGTACGTATGCTATAGATAAATTGCACAAATATTACATGTGTATTCTTGTAATGTTAGATGAGTTAGGCAAAAATGTTGGATGCATTGCAAAGAAATGTTACAAACCGGTGTTGCATTTTGAAAGTGTTACATACGTAGATAAATAAATGTTACATTCGAGATTATTTTGCACCATTGGCTGAACTTTTTGCACCATAATTTCGCGACTTTGATACTATAGCAAAAAAATATTGGGGAACAATGTTACATACTCTTTTTTTTATACATACGAACCATTTTTGTTAAATGATCTGACGCACGGGATTTGATCACGTAAGTGCTGATGGTTAGTATTTTTTACAGCCGGTTGTAGGCTAGATTTTGGAACCGTACATACATCTAACCGCGACGGAAACCGAGTCTGGCCCGCACTCCCCGTCTCGATTTGGTGGGACGGGAGTTTCATCTCCTCATATTCCTCTTTCGCGCCGTCGCTGCCGTCGATCTGCCTCCCCACTACCTCTCCGCCGCCGTTGCTTGCCGGCTTCGATGCCATGAACCTCTTCGAGCTCCTATCGGCCGCCGGCCATGTCGTGCGGCCTCAACCGCCACCTCCCGCGGCTTACGCGTGAGTGCCCCGGCCGTCGCCACTTTATTTTGCGTGGCTCAGAAAATACGGCAGATCCTCAAAAAAATACTCCTTGGCGTAGGAATGGTGGCGTACAGTAAGGCTGGCACGCATGGCTAGGCCATTTATTCTCCGTGGCTCAAAAAATACGCTGGATCCTGAGTAGCTATTAGGTTTGCTAGTGGGACCTTCGGTGGAGATGCTCTAGTTAGACTTTCTGTTCGGTTTGCAGATGCTTGGATGAATATTCTGGCCATATACCTATTTTCAGTGCAAAATGGTTAAGCAAACTCGGTGATGTTGCTGGTGTGGTGCCCGTTGATGTGGATAGAAACTACTTCTCCGTTGGCAACCGCGGTACGCTACTCGCTGCTGACGCGGGAGACTCGGTTCCGTTGAATACTCGCTGGTGTTCGTGCAGGGATTTTATCTACGGAGAAGAGAAGTTGCTGTGCATTAATGGAATTTATTTTCATGAGAAAATAGAAGATCGTCACCCGTCGTCGCCAGCTCACACCGGATAGCGATTTGCTCTGAGAAGGCGATCCTGTCCTGTGAGAACTCAGGCTTGCTTCCTTCGCGACGAAGGCTGCAATGCTGCTGCTATAATCTCTGACCACACTCGCGACCAAGCCCAATTGCTTCCTCCAGCTCTCTCCACACCACACTCGCGACCAAGCCCAATTTCGTCGGATCGGATCGGATCGCCCTCCGCATCGATGGCCATGGAAGCGGAGCGCGACGGCGAGGAGCAGCGGCGCCCTCTCCTCTCATCATCCTCCCAGCCAGGTCCTCCATTCGCCGTACCATATGATCTCGCCTCTCTCTGATCTCACCCTTTCCAGTGGAATTCCGTTTCACCAGCGGAGCGCCAGCAGCAGTACCAGCACCTGGGCCGGAGCAGCTCGTCGGCGCTGCGCGGAGGCGGAGGAGGAGGCGGGTGGGGCGGCGGCGGGCCGGAGGTCAGCGCCGCCGAGGTCAGGTCCGCCGCCTCCTTCTCCTCATCCAACTACTACCCCCCGGCCCCGGAGCCCCACCACGACGTCGTCTACCCACCGTCCATCCACAGCGCCGTCCTCTCCCCGTCCCCTTCGCTTGCTCCCACTCCTCCACATCCGCATGGTAATTCCTCCATGTTTATTTCTAGTAGTACCATTTTTTTGTGTGCCACTGTAATGCTAACCATTGGGTTCGAAATCACAAGGTTTGGCGATCGTTCCCCAAGGGCCGTACCCGTACGGTGGTGATTATCAACCTTCTCCGGGCGTCGGGAGGTGAGTGGTTCATATCTGTGTTGCTTCCTGGGTTCCCAAGTCCTGGATGTAAGTCTACTATAGTTGCTGAACAACCATTTCCAAGCCGGTTGATGTAGTCGAGTACTGAAGAATGCGAGCAGCCTTTCTCATTCTAACGATGGGAGTGCATACCATTCCTGGCCGGTAGACTGATCAGAGGTTGATACATCCTGTCTTGTTTTGGGCTTCAGCTCAGAAGAACTCAACAGTTAGTTAAATTGACGCAGTAGGAATAAACTACTACATCAGCATATAATAGGCAGTAAGTTGTGACTTATACATGGACTCCATCTCCTTCCTAGTTATGGTTGAGCAGAGAGTATTGGCATGAACAATAATCCATTGTTTCCAAACTGAATATTCACTGGGTCGGTGCTTAATGATTTAAATAGATTGCCAACCACATGTATATCTAGTATTTCACATGAATGATTAAGAAGATGTAATGGTGGTGCTAGCACGTGCTCTCGGATGAGAAGGAGAAAACTAGGAAAATGAGCAATAAGAGGAAGAACTGACATGGAAGTACTACTGGACTGTGCGTTGTGCACATGCTTCTCAAAACGCAAAAGAATTTATGCTATTATTGTGCTTAGCCCCTTATTCTGCTTTTGTTCCATCCTTATGTTGTTTAGCGTGCTTGTTTTCCTCAAATACTCAGCACAAATTGCCCATTGCATGACTGGAATTTTCTGATAGGGATGTACTGGATGAGGTGGAGATCCGGCAGCTGCTTATTGAACATGTTGGGCACCGATGTTGCTGGGGAAGTCAGCCTGCCCGCAAGTGGAAAATTACATCCATCGAGGACTGCAATGTATATGTTGGAACTTTGGAAACTTTTATCGAGGAAAGGGACACCATAGTAAAAAAGGCACCTTATGATGGTGGGAAAATAGATGGAAGAGACCAGGGCCCTGTTCTTGGTGTGTGGGAACTAGATTTGAGGGCTGAGTTTCCTTTACTCTTTGTACCGGAAAAAGAAGTTATGATCAAGATCCCTCATTCAGAAGTTCCTGAAAAATGCTTAGGTATGATATCCATTTAGCAGAACATCATGTAGCCGCGTAACTTTATTTTGAAGATTTCAGTAATACGACAACATTTGTGTCCCTTTTGCTTGGTGGGTGTACATTTTTATGTAGCTTATCTAATTTAAGCGTACAGTCTCATTTCTTTCCATAATAGGATTTTTTCTAAGTACAAAACACCTTATATTCTGTATTCCTATCTACGACGACGTTGTATATCGTGTTTCCTGCTGTGTATAGTCTATACAATTTATTTTGCTCAAAGATCCTATTAGGCATTGCAAGTACAAATAAACACATCAACCAAATTTCTCAAATGGGTTTCTCAGGCCCATCAAATATCATCATTTACCTTTTGTTCCTGCTGTTATGTTACATCAGGTCAATGTTAGGGTCAGGGTCTTGGGCCCACAGCTCGGCACATGTGCGAAAGTGGCAGTGAAATTATTAATTAGTTGGAGATAGACTACTTCAAGTTTGAGATAGAATTAGAGATAAAGTGCTATTGACACCCAGGTTTATGAGTCCTAGCTGGCACCCAACTATGCATAAAGCAACACGTTGTATGCAAATTATCAAAGCAATATGAAATGTATACACCTAAATTTGTTTCCCTCCTCTATAATTATTAATTAACCTCACCCCAATCAAGCTGAGCCATCCTGACTACCTTCTCAGCTGCAATTACCCCATCAGAAAGCTCACTTGTACTGGTATTGCTTTCACAAGTATGCATTTTCTTATTTTTAGTACCAAAGTGAAGTGTCAATTCAACTTGAACACAGTAAAGGATCTCTAGCAACCTCATGTTTGGAGTTCACAATGTGGGAAAAAACCTATAGAAAGAAGAACAATTACCCAATTCTGGTAGACATGACATAGGAACTACTATTTATGGGAAATTCATCTAATGCACCAGTAGCAGTTCATGCTATAAATTCATGTAATGTTCAGCAACATTGTTTTCCAGTTTATGACTGAATGGTGCATCAGTTTGAGATCTATTAGCTTTGTCCATCTATTAGTAGAGGAATAATAGACATAAGCTATCCATACTTATTGAGTGCTATAAAGCAGTAAACATAGATCCTACATAAACTGCTTATTCATTTTGTCACACATAAGTTTAGTCCTCCTTGTCGATTCAATGGTTGTAGCCCCAAGATGCCGACCTTAAAATTCTAACTCTTTGGAGAAGAATAAGAAGGGTGAACTTCCGTAAGATTGAATATTTCTTTTGTGCTAGAACCTTAAATTGTCTTGGCACATTTTAAAGCTGTTAGTGTTAATTGATCTTTTTTATCAACCTTCTTTTGTAGCCTTATTTGTTCTTTTTTGCATTTGCAGTTTTAGCATGGTAAATATCATAATTTACCCATCATCTTTCTAGTTTTGAATAGTTCCTAATTTCCATATTCAAATGTTTCGGACAGATTGTGAGGGTCGTGGAGAGACCCCATGTCCTACTTGCAATCCTGGTCAGCAGAATGGGTTTTACAAGGCAAATCAAATGACCCGGTGCAGTGTATGTCATGGCAGGGGTTTACTTGCTCACCAAGATGGATCTGATTCAGTGTTAGTTCTGCCATTTCTTTTCATTTAGTTCTTCAGCATATAAGTCACCTCAAGTGAAGCCCATTCATCCTCACAACATAACTAGATGAACTCTATTTATGGAACATTCATCTTGCTTGTATGTCTTTCTTTATCGCAGATGTGGAATGTGCAATGGTCAAGGAACGTTGCCCTGTATAGCATGTTTATCGCGTGGCCTAGTGACCTGCAAGACATGTGAAGGCTGTGGTTCCCTTCTTGCACAAAGCACTGCTCATGTTCGATGGTAATCTCATTTGAATTTTTCTGAAACTCTTCCATCAGTTTGTATTTGAGAGAACATTGGAGTAGACAAAGAATAGAGAACTAATTTTTTTTTACTTCAACAGATCTGTTCTTTCGTAAATGCCCAAATGGAATCTACCATGTTGTTACAGTGCTATCTATTACGAAATCTTATTTACTAGCAGCAAGCCTGAAACTTTAGGTTAAATTTTTTTGCAGAACAATTAAGGTTTTGATTGATAGTTCAGTTTTCACCATTCAGTTCACAATGTTATTACAATGCTTTATATTAAGAGATCTCATTTGAATTATTTTTTTTACCAAGAAGAGATTTCATTTACTAGCAGAAAGCCTAGGTTAATTTTTTTTGAAGAACACTTAGGGTTTTAATTGGTGGTTCAGTTTTTGCCATTCAGTTTAGTCTTGTAATACTGCAAACAACTATACTTTCTTAACACAGATTGATCAAATGAAGCTTCAAAAGATAAAACCTGCAGGGAGTCATATTTTCAAGACTATGACTCCATTTTAATTTTTTCAGTTGCACCGCAATCTTTATGTACTGCAATCCAGTGGAGCATTATGTACGACAAAGTCATGAGACATACCAGTTTGTGAAGCTGTTTGACTGGTTGCTTTTTCTCTTGATCTAAATTATAATTTCTTCTGTTTCCAGGAAGACGCTGTCAGCGAGAAAAGTTAGTGCAACATCAGGAGCTGCTTCGGTTCCTGAAGAAGTTTTCCATAGAGCCAAAGGGGTGCAATTATGCAACATACAGGCATACCAATGCACTCCTGCTTTCTTTGCCGATTCATACCCACTCAACCAGTTCTCCTCAGAGGTTGTCGCCAGCCGGCTCCCAGTTCCACCATCTGCAAGGGTCATTTCTGAGAGGCACATCATCTCGGTGGTGCCAGTTACCCGCGTCACAATGTCTCACCGAAAGCGATCTTTCAGTTTCTATGTCGTTGGCTACAGCAGGGATGTTTTCGTAAGGGATTACCCTTCAAAGTTCTGCTGGGGCCTCTGCTGTTGCTTCGAATGGTTGGGGAACTAGTTGCATTTCATGCCATGTGTGTGCCTCATTGGTCCGGCATCATCAAATGTTTGCACTACAGAACCTGGTGTGTAATTGTAAAGATGTGCTGCAATTTCAGTTGTGTTACAGTACATAATCTGTATTTACATTTTTGTACTTCTTAGGCTTGTACAACAAGACAATACCGATTATTCAGTGAGGAATAAAATCATTCATGTTAAAAGTTTTACTCTCAGTAGAGAAAAAATGACAAATGTGACGATTGTTCTGAGAAAGGACAAATGGATGCGGAGCTCAAGGAGCCCACTATTTTTATTTTGTATTTCTAAAATCATCTGCTGATGGGATGTGTGGTAGCCTGAGAGATTTGGGCGTCGGCGCTTGCAAGATGGGGCAAACCGGACTGGTCACCAGTTGGAGAGATGGACTTGCTCCAATGGTGGCGTGGTGTTCAACAACGGAGCCAGCTTGGAGGTTGCGACCATCAAAAGGAGGATCAAAGATGAGCATGAAAGGTGGCGTTTAGCTAGGTTATGTGCATCATTTGTGTCATTAAGGCATAATGTAGTTGCAGAGGATAAGTGTAATTGGTATCTCCGCGAGATCAATATATGATCTTTATCGAAAAATAAACAACTGACTCGTGACTTGTAGGTGCCTTGATAGACCTTCTAGGTTGTTTTTTTTTTTTTGCATATTTACATGTCTCAACATTTTTTGAAAAAAAGTTCAAATGTAGTCGATGATGCATTTTATAAGAATTTTAATGTGAAATTCTTTGCAATTTGAGCCACATAAGATGGATTTTTCTTGAAAATGTTCATTGTTCCTATACTCCGATCCACGTTTTTGTCTTTTTTGTGTACCTTTTACATCATAAGGTATTTGTACATTTTGTACTGTATTATTAACTATGTTCAATTTTTTTTGAATTATTTCAAAACTTTGAAATGTGATTTTCGAACTACAGATAAAGGGGTCCTGGAGTTTCGTCGCCCTCACACTTCCATTGGATACCGATTTGATCTGATTTTCAGGGAGGACTGGACGAGACCGAGACAGTACCGGAGGGGGAATCTGAGAGAACTCGACTTGATTCCTTGGCGACGAAGGCTGCGATAATCTCAAGCTCTCCTCCCGCTCTTTCCGCACCTAACTCGCGACCAAACCCGATTTCGTCAGGCAGGATCGGCCTCCGCATCGATGACCATGGAGGCGGAGCGCGGCGGCGAGGAGCAGCGGCGGCCTCTCCTCTCATCATCCTCCCCGCCAGGTGCTCCACTCGCCATCGAACCGGCCCATCTGATCTCGTCTCATCTCCGATCTCATCCGTCTTAGTGGAATTTAGTTTCAGCAGCTGCAGCAGCGGTGTACAGCAGCTCGTCGGCGCTGCGCGGAGGCGGCGGAGGGTGGGCCGGCGGCGGGCCGGAGTTCTGCGCTGCCGAGGAGTCCGCCGCCACCTTCTCCTCACCTAACTACTATCCCCCGGCCCCAGAGCCCCACCACGGCGACGTCTACCCACCGTATATACCCGGCGACGTCCTCTCCCCGTCCCCATCGCCTGCTCCCACTCCTCCACATATTCATGGTAATCCATCGGTGTTACTCCGTAGTACTTCCTTGTTTCTAGTTTTCTTTTTGTGCCATTGTAATGCTGACCATTAGGTTCGAACATCACAATGTTTGGCGGTCGTCCCTCAAGGGCCGTGCCCGTACCGTAGGATTGTACTCCCTCCGTTCACAAATATAAGATGTTTTGAACATTTCAAAAGTGAACTAGATACACCTCGTAATGAGTGAATCTACACACTAAAAGTAGACTATATACATAACAAACTAAAACATCTTATTTCTATTTTATACAATCCTTATGTTCTTTGCAGCGCTTCTTTTTCTCAAATACTTGGCTAATTGTCCATTGCACGACTTGAAGTTTCTGATAGGGATGTACTGGACGAGGTGGAAATACGGAACCTGCTTATTGATCATGTTGGCCATCAATGCTGCTGGGGAAGTCAGCCTGCTCGCACATGGGAAATTACATCCACCAGCGACTGCATTGTGTATGTTGGAACTTTGGAAACTTTCATCGAGGAAAGGGATTCCGTAATACGAAAGGAACCTTATCATGGTGGGAAAATAGATGGAAGAGACCACGGTCCTGTTCTTGGTGTGTGGGAACTAGATTTGAGATCTGAGTTTCCTCCGCTCTTTGTGGAAAAGAAAGTGGTAGTCAAGATTCCTCATACAGATGTTCCTGAAAAATGCTCAGGTATGATATTCATTAGTTATTGTATTGGTTCTTTTGCATAGCGGGAGTACTTTTTATGTAGTTTTCCTAACTTAGGTAAGCATAAGTTCAGTCTCAAAAAATTTCTCGATAAATTACCTTTTGCTAAGAATGAAACAAGTAGTACTCCGTTCTACAACAATGGTGTATAACTGTATATTATGTTTCCTAATGTCTATGCATTATATATTGTTCAAATATCCTATTAGGCATTGCAAATACAGATACATGCATCAACCAAAATTCTCAAACTGTTATCTCAGGCCCATCAAATATCATCATGTTACCCTTTTTTTCTGCTATTATATCAGGTCAATGTTCGGGCTGTGGGTCTTGGGCCTGACAGCTGGCCAGATGTGCCAAAGTGGCAGTGGAAATTATTAACTATTAGAGATATAATAAATTTAATACTTCAAGTTTGAGATAGAATTAGAGATACTGTTATTTGCATCCAAGTTTATGAGTCCATCTGGCAGCCAGCTACGTAGTATATATAAAGTAACACATTGTATGCAAAATATCAAAGCAATGTGAATTGTAGAGGCCTAAGTTTGTTTCCATTTTCTAATTAACGTCACCCCAATCAAGCAGAGCGATCATGGCTATCTTCCTAGGCTCATAACTACCATTACCCAATTGGGATGGTCACTCTCACCGGCATGGCTTTCACAAGTATCCATATTTTCTATTACAAAAGTTAAGTGTCAATTTAACATAAATACAATAAAGAATCTTATATATCTAAAAGCAAGCTCATGTTGGAAGTTCACAATGTGGGAAAAGACCTTTATAAGGAAGAAACTAGTACATCCAATTCTGGGTAGACATGACATAGGAACTGATAAATATCCCACCTCGTACTATTTATGGAAAATTCATCTGATGCACCAGTAGTTTTCATTATGCTATCAATGTTCAGCAACATTGTATTCCAGTTCATGAATGAATGGATCAACTAATACTTATTGACCGATATACAACACTAAACATAGATCCTATATAAACTGTTCATTTTGTCATCTATAAGCTTCCGTTAGTCTTTGTTGATTTCAATGGTTGTGGACTAAATTGCTGCCTTCCAGAATTCGAACTCATTGGATTTGGAGAAGAAATAAAATGGATGAACTTCCGTATGATTAAATATTTCTTTTGTTCTTATCACTGAAACCTTAACTTGTCTTCGTTCATTTTTGAAGTTGTTAGGAGTTAGGATACCTTTGCCAAGTGTTCTTTTGTCTCGTCAATATTCTATCATAGGCTCATGGCCCTATTTGTTCTTTCGGTATTTTTATTCTAGCAATGTAAACATCATACTCTCTCAGATCCAAATTAATTGACACAGATTTAGGCAAAATGTTGCTTAAAGTCTGTACCTGTGTCAACTAATTTGGATAGGGGGAGTAATTTATTCGCCATCTTTCAGGTTTTGTTAAGTTCTCATTTCCCACATTCTAATGGTTCTGACAGATTGCAAGGGTCGTGGAGAGACGCCATGTCCTACTTGTAACACTGGTCAGCAGCATGGGTTTTACAAGACAAATCATATGACCCAGTGCAGTGACTGTCAAGGCAGGGGTTTAGTCGCTTGCCAAGATGGATCTGATGATGAATCTGATACGGTGTTAGTTCTGCCACATCTTTTTTAATCAGTTCATCAGTATATAATTCACCTCAATTAAGCTCATTTATTGTCACAACATAACTTGATGAACATCTATTTATGGGACATCTTGCTTTTTCACAGATGCGGAATCTGCAACGGTCAAGGAATGGTGCCCTGTAGAGCATGTGGAGCTCGTGGTATATTGACATGCAAGACATGTGATGGCTGTGGTTCTCTTCTTGCACATAGCAGTGCTCGTGTTCGATGGTATTATCATTTATATTTTTCTGAAACTGGTCCATCCATTTTTATTGAGAAAATGGTGGAGTAGACAAAGTATAGAGAACCAAAGATTTATGTGTTCTTTCGTGAATGCCCAAATGGAACCTACCATGATGTTACAATGCTATCTATTATGAAATCCCATTTAATACTCCATCCGTTTTTGTATAGAAGGTCACCACGCATCTCGAGGTAGAACTTTGACTAATAATTTGACCAACAAAATATGAGTTATATATCACCAAAGGCATACCATTGAATTCATACTTTAAAGATGTTTCCAAGGATATATGTTTTTTGTGTCATATAACCTATGTTTTATTGGTCAAATTATTAGTCAAAGTTTTTCCTCGAAATGCATCGTGGCCTTACATATAAAAATGGAGGGAGTAGTAACAGTAAGCCTGAAATTTAAGGTTGAAAAAGTTTTTAAGAACGCTTGAGGTTTTAATTGATGGTTCAGTTTGCCATTCAGTTTAGTCTTATGATGCTGCAAACCATTACATTATATATATTTACACGTATTGGTGTTTTCTCGTATGAAATGAAGCTTCAGCTTCAGTTGAACGCAATCTTTATTTATCTGCAAACAAGTGGAGGATTATGTCATTAGATATATCCAGTAGCCTTGTACAGTTTGTCTCAGTCAGCAGGAGCTTATAGTCTGTGTTAATACTTGCACCATCCTTTGCAGGCTACCCATATAGTTTTGGTAACTAAATAAAATTTAATCTGTATTGCTTCTTTTGATCTTTCAGATGGACTAGTTTGGGAAGTTGTTTGACTGCTTGTTTTTCTCATGATCTGACTCATAGTTTCCTTTGTTTCCAGGAAGACACTATCAGCCAGAAAAGTTAGTGTGGCAGCTGGAGCTGCTTCGGTTCCTGAAGAAGTTTTTCATAGAGCCAAAGGGGTGCAACTATGCAACATACAGGCATACCAGTGCACTCCTGCTTTCTTTGCTGATTCATACCCGCTCAACCAGTTCTCCTCAGAGGTTGTTGCTAGCCGGCTGCCAGTTCCACCATCTGCAAGGGTCATTTGCGAGAGACACATCATCTCGGAGGTGCCTGTTACCCGCGTCACGATGTCTCACCGCAAGCGATCTTTCAGCTTCTATGTCGTTGGCTATAGCAGGGATGTTTTTGTAAGGGACTATCCTTCAAATTTCTGTTGGGGCCTCTGCTGTTGCTTTGAATGGTTGTGGAACTAGCTGCATTCCATGCCATTGTTTTTGGGCACCAAATGTTTGCACCATAGAACCTGGTGGCGTAGTTGTAAATATGTGCTGCGATTTCTGGTTGTGTTACAGTACAGAATCCGTATTTGCACTTTTGTAATTCTGAGGCCTGTACAGCACGGCTATATCGATTTTGCAGTGCGAGTAAATTCATTCATATTCGGTCATGAAAAAGAAACTGCAGTCGGATCAGTTATCTTCTTATTCGGTATTAAGTGTATTGCCTCTCAAGATACATAAAGGTTTTTAAATCTCAGAAGAGATACGAAAAGTATGCGTTGCATGTGCACATTGGTCAGGGTGCATCTCAATGATAGTTTTTTTGTGTGTGTGTCCTGGGTGTGTTCAAGCTTTGCACGTCTGGTGAATATTGTATGCAGGACATTTTCCAGGACAAATAATATACTCTGAAATGCCTGCCGACAGAAAGAGGGAATTGAAATTGCAGTACGATAAATTCGTATGACGGGGTTGAATTCACTAGGGATATAAAATATTAGTACGAAAATTTAAGATGAAATTGGTGAAACTTGATAATATGAAGGAAAAAAGGATGATAATACTTCTAGTGTCCTAAATTTGACGGTCTAGCAAAAATAGAAGAAGCAGAAGAGCTAAGGAAGTTGCAACTGCAGACAGTTCCAACGGTTTTGTACTCGATTGTGCCATCCCGCTCTCTCAATTTCTCTTCTCTTCGTCGCATTTAATGGTTGCTTAACCCCTCCCATTCTCATACCATCCTTAGAAGTTAGTAGTGCAGTACAACAATCAAGTCAAGGATCGTCGTCCGTTGCAACGCTGCATCATCATTCATCACAGAAGAAATGAGCAGCAGGCTCCTCTGTGATCCGCACCCGAGGACGACGAAGAAGGCATCCGCGTCTGCTGCCGCGGTGCAGCTTCTCCTGCGCCGCAGCGGGAGTGGGAGAGCTGCGGCCAAGGACGAGAGCATCGAGTTCTTCTCCGCCCTACGGGAGTGCCAACATGACCCTCGCGTCTCCGGCCAAACCGGTGAGAATGATCCTCCTCTCAAATTCCTCTTATGCTTGCCGGGTTCTGCCATCTGATGCTGATGTAAGAAGAGCGTTCGGGATGCAGAGATAGGATCAGCTGATCGGAGGGGAAAGGGGAGGCGGAGCGGTGCCGAAACGGAGCTGCTCTCGACGGATACCGGGAAGCACGACTACGATTGGTATGGACTGGCAGAACGTGATGATAATTCCAAGCATTCACAGGGGACACTGCTATGATCCCTTCTTCTGTTGCATTATTCCTTATAGCCTCGCTTCATCGTTCTTAGGCTTCTGACTCCCCCGGCGACGCCTCTCTGTTTCCCGGCGGCGACTAGCGGCACCACGGCGGCGCTGAACCGGCTTACAAGAGCTACATCGGCGTCCTATGCTAAGAGTAATTCGCCGGTATGTGCCTCGTGATTGTGTGATTACCTTCATATGAAGAGTTAGATTAGATGCTAATTTTGGCAAATATGTACGGTGCAGCTCTCCCTGACACGCCGGGAAAATGGGAACCCGACGTCGAGGCTGGCGAGGAGCAGCTCCGCGTCGCACTCCTCCTCGGTCAACACGTCGGCGTTCGCATCGTCCTATCGCCCGTCGCAAGTCAGGACACTGTCGTCGGCATCTTTGTCGTCGATCAACGCCCCAAGCAACGCGTTCGGGAGATCCACGCCGTCGGGGTCCGCGGCGACGAGCCCACGCACGCCGGCTACGGCAAGGAGCGCCGCGGCGGCATCTTCTCCGACGACCTGTCCCCAGGGCAAAACACACGTGTCCTCCTCCAGCTCCGGCTCCGCGAGCCAACCAGTGGCATCGTCGTCGTCAAACTCCAGGCCCTCGGCGGCGACGATCGCGCGGCCACGCGCTCCCACGACCGGTGCCTCGAGCCCCAAGTCAACCAAAGTGGCCTCAGAGCAACCGGCACTATCCATCAAACGTGGCGCCAATGCCGTGGCACGTTCGAGGTTCGCGAGCCAGCTAAGTTCCGCAATGTCAACGGCTCAGCCCGCGCAAAACGACGTGCGGTCCAGTATCATCAAGCCGCGACCTGCGCCGGCGGCCGTGAAACAATGTCACGGCAACGGGACGGCGGCGATGAACAGGACAGCGTCGACCAAGAGTTGGCTCTCTGCCTCTCTGAGCGCGTCGAGAGGGGAATTGTTAGCCAGTAAAGGAGCATCACGGAGCGGTGACTACGGCCGAAAGATCAACGTCGACAAGGCTACCATACCTCGTCGAGCTGCCGGCCTCGCCTCGGCCGCCACGAGCAGCGGCCTCACAAGGACGGGCTCTCGGAATTCGGCAAACGCCGACGCGAAGCGCGCGGTGAACGAGGACCTCAGACCGACTGTCCAGCACCGGAGCATCCACTCCTCCGTAGCGTCGAGAATAGGATCCGCGTCCACGAGCTCAGCCGCCGGCTCGATCGCCAGGGGCCGCCGGGCCACGACTCAGAAAGGCAAGGTCACGGTCACCGCGCGGGTGGCCGGGGCGGACGCGTTCCCGAGCACGCGGTACGACGCCATGCTGCTACGGGAGGATCCCAAGAACCTTACGTGGCTGAACGGATGCGGCGACGACGACGGCGAGGAAGACGGAATTTGCGGCGTGGGTTTGGTCGAGGGCTCGCTGGAGCTGGAGCCGTTCAGCGTGGCGGTCACTGGGACGAGCGGCGCAACGGCGTGATTCTGAATTTGCCGCCAATTTGGCTGGTAATCACTGCAGTGTACATAACTCTGTTCGGGAATCAGGAGCCAGAAAATGGGATTTTGAATGTCCGTGGTTGAATTTGCGTCACAACTAAATCGAGACTCGATTATGTTTCTTGTTTCGATTTCTACACAGCATTTTTTCATACTCCAACCGTAAATTCAAGTCGTTTTGACTAATACCAAGCTCAATGGTCGAAATTGAGAATCATTTTTCTTAAAATATTTTGAATTGGGTTTTCACCGAAAATTCAAGTCGTTTTCACCGAAAATGATTATACATTTTTTTTCATTACGGATCTAGTAACGTGGGGTAGTTCATGTTATAAACGTTGGTAACGTTTTCAATAGTGATGATTGGAATGTCCATGAAGATTTATCTTTTCATGGAGCCGCGTGGAAATCATCAATCTATGTGCCAAAATCTTATTTTACTTCCTTTTTTTCTCTCTTTATTTTGGTTTTCTTGTGTTTTCGTTGGGTTTCATATCTAGTGTACTCCAACTTACTTGAGAAAAAAAAGGCTTTGTTGAGCTTTGAAATTAATTTTCAAATGCTTATCAAGTAGTATTTAAGACACATATGAACCAAGAACAACTGGGGGTTTAAGCAAAACTTCATTACTTGAAACGACATATATTCACAACATTTTCAAGAATAATGTAATGTTAAATTCAAAACCTTTCATCTGAAATTATATGCGGCCATAAAGGTAGAATTGGGTTTTGAAGCTAGAACAAAAATAATAGTACATGCCGAGAACTCATACACCAAGTGAACCACACAAAAATGTATGTATGCTAGGTTTTCTTATTTGAAATCCATCATGCATTAAGATTATTTGAATTATGATGATTATTTAGTCAAAATTGATTTTTTTGCTAGTAAGAAAAACATCGAGATCGCAAATTTCGATAAGAAAAAATTGTCCCTGTTTCGGACAACATGGGTCCTCGTGGAGAGATGTCAAAACAATGTCGATGTTTATATTTTACCCTCGATCTATATATTGGTATATGCTTTAAAGTTATTTATTGTTGTATTTTTATATCTATCGGGAAGGAATTTTGTTTCAGCGGTGTTTTTTTTATCCCACCAGAAACAAGTTAACAAAGTTTAAGTACGTAATAATTTTTTGATGCTAGAGTATTATCCTCAGATACCAATATAATATTTACTTTGTAACAATGGAACATTTGACATGTTTTTATAATTTAATCTAAACATAGAAGAGTTTTCTTTGAATATCTAAAAGAGAGACAAACGAAATATATGTCACAAGCTAAGTGAAGCAATCCAGTTGTTGGGCCCGATCACTAGGCAGCCCAACTAATTGGCAGATCTGGAACATGCTGCGTGGGATCAGACCAGTGGGCTAAACCCCTCGACGAGATGTGTTTAAAAAGGACTAAGAGCATCTCCATTCGGCAGTCGCGTCCCCAAAGTAATTTGGGCCTAAAAAATTCAGGCGTTCTCTAAAGCCACTTTTGTCCGGCGACCCGATACGGTGTCCGGCGTCCCGAGCCCGTCCCGTCCACGGGGACGCTCGGCGCGTCGGACACAAACGAGGCGAACCGACGCGGCCCGACGCGTCACGGCTTGGAAGGCTAAAACCCCGTCGCCTACCTTTGGTCAAGCGACGTTAATGGCGTCCTGTTTTCTCAGGCGGCGCGGACGCGTCTCGGCATGACATGGCCGTCCGCCCGCGTTATTGCGTAACAACCTCCGGACATTAAGTCGCCTGCGTTCGTCTTTCTCACCGCTTCCAAACCTTCTTCGCGCCTCCCCAGATCTTCTCGCCGCTCCAAACAATATCGACCTCGTCCTCCCGCAAGATGGCGCGCGACGCCGCGCGCACTGACCGTGCCGAGGCGTGGGCGCTACCACGCCGGCTTATAAGCCGGACATGCGGTGCCAAGGCGGCGGCGGAAGATGGGCGTGAACGGCATTGGCGTCCCGCCGCCGCCGGCCGGGCCGAGCAATGGAGGGACGGCATCGGGCCCGGGGCTCAACTCACCGCCGCGGAGCGGCAGATCCACGTGGGCGGCCAACAACAACGACGAGTGGTGGAAGACGTACTTCAAGGCGAAGTACGACGTTGAGATGCACAGCACCCAGGCTCGTCGGCGGGCCCAACATGGAACAAGGACGGCGCGCCCTGTTCGGCGCGTTCGGGGCGCACCTCGAGAACGTCATCCGCGGCATCCGCAACGGCTCCAAGGTTGGAGACCCGTCGCCGCCACCGTCTCCTCGAGGACCACCGCGCGCCGCCGAGCTCGTCCTCCTCGCACTCTACTTCCTCAGGACCGGCGCGATCGACGCCGACCTTGTCGTATCGCTCGGCGCCCTACACCGTCCCCAAACGGGAGGTGAAAGAGGAGCCGGCGACACCCGTCAACACGAGGCGTGGCGGCGCCCTCCTCATCCCGAAGCCGGAGGTGAAGGAGGAGCCGGAGGAAGCGTCGCAGGCGGCGACGGCAGCAGCGGCTCATTGCCAGCAGCGACGACCCCGAGGACTGCCCAGGGCTGCGCGCGGCGTTCTTGGCGTCCATGAACGACAAGGACGCCTGGAGGGGCGATGTCGACACGGCGATTGCCATGTCCATCCGCGACTCCGGCAAGCCGCTCGTGGACCTCACCGACGACGGCGAGGCAGGACCAAGCGGTTTGGTGAAGGACGAGCCCGTCGATGAGCCCGTGGACGAGCGCGTCAAGCAGGAGGCCGTCACCGACAAGATGTACAACTTCCGCCAGTACTACGACGCCTTCGGCCGCCGCAAGTACTTCTAGATTAGGTTTAGTTTAAATTTAGTCAAATTTCGTTCGAATCTATGTAAGTTTGGACGAATCTAATCGAATCTCGTTAAGTTTAAAATTTCTGAAATTTTGTTTGGGGGACGCGATTAGGGAGCGACGTCCCCCAAACGCGGCACGAACGAAACACGTCCTCCAAACGCTCAATCCGGCTCGTTTTGGGGACGGTTTGGAGGACGCGGCTGGAGATGCTCTAAGGCTCAAATGAAAACTCGCAAACTGCAGAGAGTGAAAATGTGAAATGGATCCTCGGTGAGCTTGAACAAAGCTATGTGTAATCTTCAGGTATAAAACGTAACTCCAAGGTAAGATAGCGACCCAAGCTTGGAGTTGCTAGATTAGGGCCAAGACTAAGTTCAACTTGTAATGATATGTAACAAAAAGAAAATGGTGAGAAAAAATTGGTCGTTTTTCCAACTACACCGATCGTCTAATAAGTTAGATCTGAGCTGTCTTGTATTTTCCAACAATTTCTTTAGCCAAGCATAAAAAATACTATTACAACAAATCATCACAACATTTTTTTTGTAGAAGATGTATAAGAAACGCATAGAAATTTCACGGTATTTAAAAATAGTAATGCAGCAAATATGTGATTATACCACAATATTTTGCAACAATTTTAGGAAGATATTGCAACCGTGCAAATATCTTGGCAACATTTTGGAAAGAATGTAACGAAAAATGGTTACATAGCCGAAAAAAGTAGGAAGACGTTACAAAAACCATGCAAAAAAATCACAACATTTCACGCCTGATTTCACGATAAAACTTACATTTTGAAAGCAGAGAACACCAAAAAATCCGAGGAACAACTTGTATCAAACGCCTAGAAAATCCTACTACATCATGTGTGTGCTTTCTCAATAAAAGTCACACGCTTTGTTACAATTTGAAAGCACATATACAATAGCAAAGAATCCGCGAGAAAAACTTACATGTGTCGTCGTCAATGGCGGCCCGATCTCTTCGATCGGACATCGCCCCACGGCAAGCCAATTCACCAGAGCCCTGTCGGAGGTAGATCTGGCGACCCCGTACCCAATCCCATTGGATCCTCGTCTTCCCGGGTTTGAAACGGTCAATATCTTGAATTTGAAATCTCCATGGGAAATTGCTAAGCTAGGGTTGTGGGGTTTCCATGGAAGAGGAGGGGGGTAGAGGGGCGTCGGAGCAACATACACGCGTAGAGTGGCGGCAAAATGCAACCGGTGGTAGGGTAGCGGCGCGTGGATGCACGATTGGTCGCCTAATTGAAGAGTTTTCCAACCAAAAGAGGATTACTATTCTTGGCATGAGACGAGAAACTAGCTAACTCTAAAGATTACATTTTTTACAAAATGAATATGTTAATATCAAGAATATACCAATTATACACATCCTCTACACCAACATAATGTCAAGACAGTGGCGGAGCCAGGCCCCAGGTTGCACGGGCCTTGGCCTGGGGCGTGGGCCGAAAACTTAGGCTTGACTGTAGCTACTGTAGCAAAGGATGGTCCGGGGCATCGCTGGATCCTGGCTCCGCAACTGTCTCAAGATATATTCGAGACATCTATGCACCCAAAAGGGAAAATCAAACAAAGAAAAATGGACCCTGCCACAATGGCCGACCATTCGCAGTAGTTGGACCGAAACCACCACCAAATACAAAACCCTTACTAAAAAAAAGAGGTTTTACAAAAGCAACATCATCAAGAAGAAAACAGGCACCATCATCATCGTCATTCAATAATAGATTGTAGATTTTCACTTAGGAAAAAAATCTGAATTCTCCAAACAATGCTTTCAACAAGGATCGCTATTGGCAGGTATAATCATGAAGACGAGATCTTAGATTTTCATCCTGGATATCCAAACTCTGGTACTTGAGGAGCACCACAAAACCAAAGTTCCTAAGTGCTACGGCTCCTATTTGCCTAGGCCGCCGTTGCAAAGCATCAATCACTAGGCTCACATGCACGGGTACGAATCGGACAGGAACAAGGAGCTGCAGCCGTGCCTGGCCAACAGCCCATGAAGCAATAGCTTCATCGTATCCCAGACTCGATCTCTACCTTCTGATTTTCCAACCGTAGCCGGAGGTTTTAACATATAACACCAGATGTTGGTGTTTGTTTTGCACAGAACCACAACCTTAGCTTCTTGTTGCAAAAAACACCAATATTTGGGTTAACTATTTGCACAGAACACAAAATGTGTAATTATCCTATTTAACAAATATAATTAGCTCGCCAGGCCCACTGTCAGGACATACGTGGCAGCCACCATAGTGGAACGGACCAATTGGACTAACAGAGCCTCGTTCCAGTGGTAGATTGCAGTGGCGGTGGCGCGCCGACGACTAGGAGGACATAAAGGGGACGACGATGAACTGCGGTGAACTGTGGCATGGCAATGTATGGATACCACGGACTCGCTGAGTAGGCGGGGGTGGCAGTGACCTACGCGGTTCCTCACCGGCAAACATCGGAGGCTGGCTAGGGCCAGGTGCAGTAGGGGTCACGTAGGTGACCAAGGCGGAAGAGCTTTGCTGGTAGGCGACATGGCTGGATGTGAATGATATAGGCGGCATGGCTCGGCGGTAAGTGATGAGCGCACCTCAGGCGGGGTGGCAGTGACCTACGCGGTTCCTCACCGGCAAACAGCGGAGCTAGGCTGGCTAGGGCCAGGTGCAGTAGGGGTCATGTAGGTGACCAAGGCGGAAGAGCTTTGCTGGTAGGCGACATGGCTGGATGTGAATGATATAGGCGGCATGGCTCGGCGGTAAGTGATGCCACGTCTGCTGACAGTGGACCCAACGGTCTAATTATCCATTAAACTAGCTAACTATGGGTGTTTGTGCTCCATGCAAATAATTAACTCAAACATTGGTGTTCCTTGCAACAAAAATCTTGGATTGTTGTTTGGTGCAAATAGAGCACCAACAAGTGGTGTTGTATGCTAAAACCTCCCGTAGCCGTGTTGACATTTTCCGTCCCCCGCTAGAGCCCAAAGAGTACCTATTATGTCTAGTTCGTCCCAAGCGCTGCCGCTGCCGTGGCCAAACTCGCCATTAGTATTCAAGTTACAGATCGGGCAAGGACAACTAGCAAATAATCTATTGTCAACTGTGACGTACCTTCATGACTTAAAAATACAGTAATCTGTCTCCTTGTCACAATTAGCCAAGTCAAGAATGGACCCATATGTTTTCTCCAGATCCTACCTACGCAGGTTATTGCATATTGCGAAAGTGGCATCAGAGTTTAGGACTGGCCAATTCTCATGATTGGGACACACGGTCCAATCGCCATTGCACACCGGGAAAGAAGTTGAGGACAAGATCCATTCCAGTACAATTCTAACGACACTTGGAAGCACTATTGACCAAAAGCGATGGGCCATGCACGCACGAGGTTTATTGCTAATTTTACCGCATGTCTCCATCCCGGTTCCTCCTAACGCTGTCTGTATGCCAGATGGTCTTTGAATTGTCCACAATATATGTTTGTTATTATCACCATTGTTAGGTAAATGTGCTTGCGTCAGTGTTAACAATTGGTTAATGTTTCCTCTCTTTCTTCAACTCCAAGCGAGCATTGGATATTTGGGTGAAGTCGCTGTAAGATCTGGACAAGGATCGTGGCGGCCGACTCGATCGTGCACCTGACAGCCGACTCGACTGAATCTTTTTTGGCGTCTTTATTTTGTCATGTTTCCTACAATAACCCGTTCATTGTATTCACTTTATTTTAATTAATCTTCCGCTAAATCAAGACAAAAACATCCGTGCCAACAAGGGGCGAGATGTTCTACTAGGGTTGCACGGCGGGACGGTTTGCGGGACGAATTTTTGTCAATACTACTTGATATGGCGTTTGTGCGCGTAGGACTATATGCTCCTGATTTCTAGAATAAACTTTGAATGTATTATAAAATGTAAAAAAAAATCGATATACATGTTGATGTTCTATATGTTCACAAAATCGTTTCACAAAAAACCGGTTTTTGTGTGTCATATGTAAAAAAGACAAAATTTGGTGCAAAAAAAGCTCCCCAAACGACATTTCCTTGTCTTTTTACACAAGAGACAACAAAAGTCGGTTTTTGCAAAACTTGGTATGCGCACATAAGATATCGACATATACATGCAAAAAAATTGTTCATAATTTTAAATATTTTAAATTGTTTTTTCGATGGCAGAAGCATATGCATCCAAGATCAAATGTGTATTTTTGAATGCTACCCAGCCTCTTTCTGTTTTATTCTCCAAATCTAATGCTATATGTTCCCTTAATTTTAATTTTGCAGAACTAATCGGGACACCGCCTGCCACATGTAGGTTCTACCATTAACCATCAAATATTCATTTTGAGTCTTGTACCTATCAGATACCTTACCTATATTTTCTATTTGACCTAAGCCTTACTGTCTCACTTTTTATGGAAGAATGAGAAGACACCACTATGCATATTACATACTTTATATTTTGAATTCCCTACATGAGCAAAGAAATTGATTTATCACTTTAACTTTTTTAGTCGGTATTATAAAATATAAGAGCTAACCGACCATCCCGATTTAATGTTTGAGTACTCGAAGCTTCAAGTACTGATGGAGCGGGTAGACCGGCCGTTGCATCCGCGGGTTGAGCCCAAGCCCCTGCTAGATTGCCAAAACTGGCGGTGCGTCTGCGAGTTTGTTTGTTGTGCAACGCTAGAAAATGGAAGGATCTTTCCTATTAGATGTTGGTGTGGCTCATGATAGACTATGTAAGGACCTGCCCAACTACGGTCCTAATCCCACTTCTCCAAAGGCAAGGCCTGAGAAATCACCTGATTGTTCTAAATATAAAAGGTTTTGGGAGTTCAAATTGAACTCTCAACAAGTTTATAGTACTTTTATGATGTTATCAATGTTGGAAATATGCCCTAGAGATAATAATAATTTAGTTATTATCATATTTCCTTATTCATGATAAATGTCTATACTACATGCTAAAACTGTGTTAAGCGGAAACATTAGTACATGTGTGTTTTATAAACAAACCGGAGTCTCTAGTAAGCCTCTAATTAAACTAGCTCGTTGATCAATTGATGATCAAGGTTTCCTGATCAGAACATTGGATGTTATTGATAACGGGATCATATCATTAGGAGAATGATATGATGGACACACACCCATAGTAAGCATAGCAATAAGATCAAGTCATTAAAGTTCATTTTGTTGTAGCTCTCAAATGCATAGTAACCTAATCCTTCGACCATGAGATCATGTTAAACTCTAACTTCGGATGAATACTTTGATGACATCAAACACCACTTCGTAATTGAGTGGTTATAAAGGTGGCATTCGGTACTCTAAAAGTGAGAGTTGAAGCTCATGGATCAAGAGTGGGATTTGGCCATCCAAATGACACAGAGATATACTCTGGGCCCTCTCAGTGATATGACATCCAATTAGCTTGCGAGCATGTGACCGGGTCACAAGGGATGTCAAATCACGGAACGAGTAAAGAGTACTTATCAGTAACGAGATTGAACTAGGTATGGAGATACCGATGATCGAATCTCGGATAATCAAAGTATCGCGCGACAAAGGGAATTGGTAACCAATGCTTATGGTTCTTTCGATCATGAAGTCATCGTTGAATATGTGGGTGCCACTATGGATCTCTAGGTCCCGCTGTTGGTTATTGATCGGAGATGTGTCTCGATCATGTCTGCATCATTCGCGAACCGTAGGGTGACACACTTAAGGTTTGATGTTGTTTTAAGTAGATATAGAACATGAGATGGAGAATGAATGTTGTTCGGAGTCTTGGATTGGATCCAGGACATCACTAGTAGGTTCGGAATAGTCTAGAGAATAAGTTTCATATATAGGAAGTCATTTTCAGGGTTACGGAAAAAGTTCGGATTTTTTGATATTGTACGGAGGTTCCGGAGGGTACCATAGTGGGGCCCACCTGTCCCAGACGACTAACATGGACCGGAGGGTGTCGCATAGGCCCACATGGGCCAGGCGCACCAGCCCCCAAGGCCCATGCGGCTGGATCACGTGGATAGGATCAAATCCTTTGAAAATAGGGAGTAAATTAACTTGGTGGGAAAGTCCGCCCCCCTTTTTGGCCGACCCTAGGGCTCGGAGGAGGGGCCAACGCAGCCCCCACGCCTATATAAGAGGGAGGGGAGGGCTGTAGCGCATCACAACATCCTCCCAAACCCTAGCCGCCCCTCTCTCCCTCCTCTCTCATGCGCAGGCTTGGCGAAGCCCTATAGGATTTCTTCTCCACCACCACCACACCGTCATGTTGCTGGGATTACGAGGAGGATCTACTACATCCGTTGCCTGCTGGAACGGGGATAGGACGTCTACATCAACACCATACGTGTGACCGAGTACGGAAGTGCTGCCCGCTTGCAGCACCGGAAGGACATCATCGCGAACTTGAGTTCGGCAAGTGTACAACTACATCATCCACGAGATCTGATCTCGTTACCGCTTTGGATCTTCAAGGGTAATGTTCTCATCTATCTCGTTGCATAGATCTAGTAGATTAGATCTTGGTTTTTTCCTAGATTGGATCTTGGTTTTATTCGTTCTTACGGTAGAATTATTTTGTTTTCTATGCTACGAACCCCAACAATCACTGTTATCTATACATTTTTTGTTGTTAATGTTGCTTTCATTATGTGTTTTCGTTGTTCCATATATCCATGAATAGCTAGATATCTCGTGGGTATGGATATAATGGCCATTTTATATCTATGTATGTCTTCGCGGGTGGGCAATGGATGACCATATAAATGATATGAGCATAGATATAGAGGAGTTGTTTATGTCCTAAGGTCATTTCCAGTTGCCCATCCCATTTCGAATGCCAAAGTGCCCATTTTATCTGTTTAGGACAACCCACAGATAGGCCAGAGGTATGTATCCTCCATTTGTTTGTTTGAAGGACGGTGCACCCATCGGGCATTCCATCTGGTATGTGCTGGCCATTTTAAACATAATCGAATACTATATTTATAATTAAATAAATTTAAATAGTTCACAAGCAATTGAACAACATAGTTCACAATCAAATAAAATCATATAAAATGAGAGAAGATGACTAGTTCAAGTAATACGCGCCATAGTAAGGCGTATACTTTTTTATAGAAGATATGCCAAGAGGTTGTCAACACCCGTAGCATTTCAACACACTTCGGGTATGGTTGTTTGTGTCACAACACCCAACCTACCCAACCACACAAAGCCCAAAGAGACTACTCCCCAACGACACAAAGCAGACAAAAAAAATTGAACTTGATTGTGAGTTGCTCAATGATGGATCTTATGATGGACATGAAGGAACTGCTATAATGTTGTCGGTCCAGGCACGCACTCAATCAATTAACCCTAAAATTTCCAAACATGGTCAAAGAGGTTGTCATCACAATCTCATCAACTATTATGTTGTACATGATCACACAAGAGTCATCACCTCCCACATCGTTCCATGGCTCCATGTTCGAGCAGGGTGCCAATCAATTTCGCACAGAGATAGGAGCACACATAAATGTCCATTTAACAACCTTTCTACAAGCCTCTTATTCTTTGGCAAATGTTTTTCTTGCGGAGGCTCGTGGATTTTCTTCACAAATGTAGACCACAGAGGATATATATCATCAACTAGATAATGCCTCTTGTTGTATGCATGGCTATTAATCTCATAGTGAACAATTGGAGCTAGAGTTGCTTTCTGCAAGATTAGAGAATACTAGAGAGTGTTTCGTACGTTGATGTTATTGTGAGAACCTGCCATACCAAAAGAAAGTCAAATCCAAAGATATTGTCATGCAACGTCTCAAGTATGAATGTGAACCCATTAAACATGTCTTTTAATATTGCCCTGCCAAGAAAAATGACAGTTCTTTCACTCCTAATGAATGCAGTCTATGCTTTCAAAACAACCCTCTTGACTCACTGATCGACAACCGTTCGACAATGTTGGCAGCATTTGGTTCTCTTAGTTAATATTGGCAATTACCTAAACCATTGTTTTGCAGAACTTCTATATCGAGTCAAGAATGTTGTTTCGACAACCCCACATGCAAGCATGCGAACAACTAGAGCATCTTTGGTCAGAAAAGAAGCCTAGAAGCACGCGGTAGAGCAGGGTTTTGCATTAGAGCTCACTTCTCTTTTCTCTCCTCTAATTAGATAGCAATAAATTAGTGTTTTAATCCTTATAGCTAGCTGTCTAGGATCTATTGTATTTAGGCCTTTCACAATGCATTATATCTTAACGCGTTATCCTAGGAAGTGATATGTTTTAAGAAACAACATTTACAATACATTGTTTTTAAAGTTGTATCTACATTTAATAATTTTTGCGTAATGCATGCATGTGATTGGTAAGAAGAGAAGCCAATCTTATCGGTGACATCGTTCTTGCATTGGAAGTACATGCCGTGCTCCCTTGCTCCTTCCAGCATATTCATGAACAATTTTCTTGACATTAAAAAGCGGCGCCAAAAAATGTACGAAGGTTATAGATGGAAGTGGTTGTTGTATAGTCGGGCAAGCCCATATGGCCATATTCTCGCGTACAATTCAAATTCACTCATCTTGGTAGATGTTTCTCGTTGTGGTCATGGGTAAGGGTTGTTGCCACCATCGAAATGTTTGTATCATTGTCGGAGTTGTTGTCCGGCGATGTATCAATGAAATGTTGGTAGAAAAATATTTAGTATTTTAAATGTTTATACTTTTTTAGAACCTTGGTCAAACTTATTAGTGTCAACTTTTGGATAAACTTATACTATGCCTCATATCTTAGTGTATTTTAGGTAGGAGCGAGTATACTAGGGTGCACAAGCAAATCAAACGGAAAAAGCAGACTATGTTTGCCAAGTTCAAAATGACTTTTGAAATTTATATTTGCCTAGAGCAGTTCTAGTAGTAATCCCTGGTACTCTATGTGGTTGTGTGTCACCTCGAAGTGGTTCCGTAGAAGACGAAATATGCATGGTCTGTTTCATGGACGGAAATCAAGGGGAGAGAGCAACGCAGCCCCAGCTGTCGGGCCCACGTCCCCGACCAAAGCCGAGCGGCGGTGTGGGTGTGGTTGGGCTCGGGCGGCGCCGGCGAAATCCCCGTCCTGCCCTCGCGCGCAAAATAAGGACGAGGTGACGCCGATTCTGTTATGCCCGACGACGCGTGCTCCGCTCAGCGACAGGCGGGGCCCCGTCTCGGACGACTCGACGGGTCAAATCAAGATCTTCTTGGGACGTCAAGGCGACTAGCCTAGCTGAGCGGTGCTCGAGAGCTATGGTCTATGGCCGCTGGTCGCGTTGCGTTCCACGCAGGGCAGCGGCGTCACGGTCGCAGGCTTTGCTCTGCGCCTCTGCGGATGCATCTTTGAACGGACCAACCAACGGGCACTTTGAATTGCTGCCTCGGAAAGGGGGCAAATTTCGAATTTCGAATTCCAGGCAGCCTTTGCGCCCATGTGTCCATCCATTCCACGGTTAGCTTTGTCTGTACCGGGTGCAGTGATGCACGGCTCTTTCTCAACGATCCACGGACCCTCGCAACTGTTTGCGAGTACTCCTACTGCTACCACAGCATGGGTTGGTTATTCAAGGGAAAGCAATAGGTTGCCTAAACGGCATTCCAGATTTAGTCAAAATCAATCTTACTAAACTTGTTCGAAACTTGGACTATGCCGTCTCTCTCCCCCTCCTAGGCGACTCTGGAAATCTACAGTCCGCTCACTCCGCCGCCGTTGAATCCCTCGTCGCCGGCCATCACATCCCCTCCTCCTCGACCTAGACCTCATCTCCAACCCACTGTCTCCACCATGGCCTCCTGTTCTCTTCCAGACCCCCTCTCCAAACTGACCCCTCAAACTCCAGAAACCCATCCCATATCACACCCTCAAGAAACACCTTTGTTACTTCACGGTTCATACCCACCAAATCTGCCAATTCATGCCGCCCATGAAGCTTTTCCAATGCGTAATCTTTCTTCAAGGAGACAAGAATCTCCAGCAAGCAGGGGGAACTCCTCAAGCATGTCTCTTTGTGTGAAGGAAAAGAAGCAGAGCACCAGCAAGACAACCAAAATAATGACCACATTGTTGAAGAGCAGGACAACCTAAATCAACTCATACAAGAAAGGTCAGGTCCGAGGCATGTCATCCTATTCAGAAGGCTCGGTTGCATATTTGTGAACAAGATGTTGTCTGTAAGGAAGCTCTTGTTGCACAAGAAGCCACTACTAACAAGCATCTAGTTCGCCATATAACATTCAGTCTACTCAAAATCTAGAAGTGTTTAGAGCATCTCCACTCGTTGGCGCTCCCCACGCCCAAATCCGGCGAAATTTTCGTCCGGATTGGAGGAAAATTTGGCATGGGGAGCGCCAAAGTTCCAGCCGTCCCCCCGGCAAGAAACCCCCAACCTCGACCATTTGACATATTTCAAACAAATTCGACATAAAATTTAACAAGTTCGGCGAGCAAGAGTCAGAAAATTGCTGAAACAAATTCGGCGATAATCAGTACAATGTTTAACAAGTGCTGAAATAAATGAAGCACACAATTTCACAAGTTTTGAAACAAATTAATACAGACTAGTTGGCGTCGGCGTTGGCGTTGCCTCGGAGCGTCCATATGTGCTCCACCAGATCATCTTGCATCTGTTGATGCATTGTAGAGTCTCGAATCTCCTGGCGCATAGCAATGAAGGCGACCCATGATGTCGGCACCTGGTGATTAGGCTGTGCAAGAGGACCCTCTCTCTCATATGGTGCTTGTTGCTCAGCCAGAGGAACCGGATGTTTTCGCTCATTTTCAATAATCATATTGTGTAAGCACACACAACAATTCATCACCTCCCGCATCTGATCTTTGGACCATCAGCGGGAGCTCCATACGCCAGCATCCTCATAGCCACTGTGCACTTCTGCAGTGACGAAAATCCAACCAAGCCAGTGCAATCCGCTTTGCATCTGAAGTAGGGGTCAAAGTCTCGGATGGCATACACAATTTGCAGAAATAGCTTTCTGCTCATCCTGAAAAGATGCCTGAAAATAGTCTCAACGTGCAATGGATTGTCGACGAATTAGTCGGAGTACAACATGCAGTAGCCCTCCATTCGCTGTCTCGGCTTGCACTTCGGGCGACCTGGTGCCGACCCACCACGTCGACCAGTTGCCACCCCGGCGTATGATATGTCTCCAACGTATCTATAATTTCTTATGTTCCATGCTAGTTTTATGACAATACCTACATGTTTTGTTCACACTTTATGATATTTTGATGCATTTTCCGGCACTAACCTATTAACAAGATGCCGAAGCGCTAGTTCTGTTTTCTGCTGTTTTTGGTTTCAGAAATCCTACACAGGAAATATTCTCGGAATTGGACGAAACAAAAGCCCACGGTCTTATTTTTCCACGGAGCTTCCAGACCGAAGAAGAGACGGAGAGGGCCACGAGGCGCCCTAACCATAGGCGGCGCGCGCCAGCATGGGGCCGCGCCACCCTATGGTGTGGGGCCGTGCCTCCTCCGACTCTGCCCTTCCGCCTACTTAAACTCTCCGTCGCGAAAACCCTAGTATCGAGAGCCACGATACGGAAAAAGTTCCAGAGACGCCGCCACCAATCCTATCTCGGGGGATTCGGGAGATCGCCTCCGGCACCCTGCCGGAGAGGGAATCATCACCGGAGGGCTCTACATCACCATGCCCGCCTCTCGGATGATGCGTGAGTAGTTCATCCTTGGACTATGGGTCCATAGCAGTAGCTAGATGGTTGTCCTCTCCTCTTGTGCTATCATGTTTAGATCTTGTGAGCTGCCTAACATGATCAAGATCATCTATTTGTAATGCTACATGTTGTGTTTGGTGAGATCCGATGAATATGGAATACTATGTCAAGTTGATTATTGATCTATCATATATGTGTTGTTTATGTTCTTGCATGCTCTCTGTTGCTAGTAGAGGCTCAAGTTTTACTTGTAACTCCAAGAGGGAGTATTTATGCTCGATAGTGGGTTCATGCCTCCATTGAATCTGGGACAGTGACAGAAAGTTCTAAGGTTGTGGATGTGTTGTTTCCACTAGGGATAAAACATCAATGTTTTGTCTAAGGATATTTGTGTTGATTACACTACGCACCATACTTAATGCAATTATCTGTTGTTTGCAACTTAATACTGGAAGGGGTGCGGATGCTAACCCGAAGGTGGACTTTTAGGCATAGATGCATGTTGGATGGCGGTCTATGTTCTCTGTCATAATGCCCTGATTAAATCTCATAGTGATCATCATGATATGTATATGAATCTTTATTTGTCAATTGCCCACCTGTAATTTGTTCACCCAACATGCTATTTATCTTATTGGAGAGACACCACTAGTGAACTGTGGACCCCGGTCCATTCTTTTACATCTGAAATACAATCTACTGTAATCTTTGTTCTCTGTTGTTCTTCGCAAACAAACATCATTCTCCACATCATACGTTTAATCATTTGTTTTCAGCAAGCCGGTGAGATTGACAACCTCACTGTTATGTGTTGTGCAGGTTCCACGTTGGCGCCGGAATCCCTGGTGTTGCGTCGCACTACACTCCTTCACCAACAACCTTCACGTGGCCTTCATCTCCTACTGGTTCGATAAACCTTGGTTTCATACTGAGAGAAACTTGTTGCTATACGCATCACACCTTCCACTTGGGGTTCCCAACGGACGTGTGCTTCACGCTTATCAAGCTAAATTTGCCTTGCCGAAGATCAAGACACGCTGCAAGGGGAGTCTCTCACATCCAATCTCTTTACTTTGTTTATTGTCTTGCTTTACTTTATTTTATTTTCTGTCTTGTTTGCTTTATATCAAAAACACAAAAAATTAGTTGCTTTACTTTACTTTATTTTCTGTCTTGCTTTCTCTATATCAAAAACACAAAAAATTAGTTACTTGTTTTTACTTTATTTTGTTTGCTTAGTTTACTTTTACTACTGTTAAGATGAATACTCCTGAAAATACTAAGTTGTGTGATTTCACTAGCACAAATAATAATGATTTTATAAGTACTCCTATTGCTCCACCTGCTACTACAGCAGAATTTTATGAAATTAAACCTACTTTACTGAATCTTGTTATGAGAGAGCAATTTTCTGGTGTTAGTAATGATGATGTTGTTTCCCATCTTAATAATTTTGTTGAACTTTGTGAAATGCAAAAGTATAAGGATATAGATGGTGATATTATAAAACTGAAATTGTTTCCTTTCTCCTTAAGAGGAAGAGCTAAAGATTGGTTGCTATCTTTGCCTAAGAATAGTATTGATTCATGGACTAAATGTAAAGATGCTTTTATTAGTAAATATTATCCTCCTGCTAAGATTATATCTTTGAGAAGTAGCATTATGAATTTTAAGCAATTTGATAATGAACATGTTGCTCAAGCATGGGAGAGAATGAAATCTTTGGTAAAGAATTGCCCTACCCATGGACTAACTACTTGGATGATCATCCAAACCTTTTATGCAGGATTGAATTTTTCTCGAGGAACCTATTGGATTCAGCTGCTGGAGGTACTTTTATGTCCATCACTTTGGGTGCTGCAAAAAAGCTTCTTGATGATATGATGATCAATTACTCTGAATGGCATACTGAAAGAACTCCTCAAGGTAAGAAGGTAAATTCTGTTGAAAAAACCTCTTCTTTGGGTGATAAGATTGATGTTATTATGTCTATGCTTGTTAATGGTAGATCTCATGTTGATCCTAATAATGTTCCTTTAGCTTCATTGGTTGCTCAAGAAGAGCATGTTGATGTGAATTTCATTAAGAATAATAATTTCAACAACAATGCTTATAGGGATAATTATGGTAATAACAACTATAGGCCATATCCTTCTAATAATGGTAGTGGTTATGGTAATTCTTATGGTAGATCTATTTTGCCTAGTGAGGAAAAGATACTGGAAATTGAAAGAACTACTAAGAGCTTTATGCAATCACAATATGAGCAAAATAAATTGTTTACTAAAACTATGAATGAACAATCTGCCTTGTTGAAAAATATAGGAAATCAACTTGAAAATTTGAATATGAAAATTTCTGGTTTGCAAACTAAACTTTCAAATGCTGAAAATCGAATCTCATATATGTCTGAATCACAATCTTCTTTAATTAATAAAATGGCTGCTAAACCTGAGGATAATGATAAAAAAATTCTTGCTACAGCAAACGCCATACAAGTTCGAATCAATGATAATATTAGAATGTTGGCTGAATTGCATGCTAGGTGGGATAGAGAAGAAAAAGAAAAACTTGCTAAAAAGAATAATGTAGCTAAAGTTTGGACTATTACCACCACTAGTAATGTTGATTCTTCACATGTTGCTAAACCTCCTACTATCAATGGTAAAATAATTGGTGTTGGCAATGTTTCTACTCCTAGTACAAAGCGTGCAAAATTGCCTGAAACTGCTGAAACTGTTTGTGATAAAACTGCTGAGATCATAATGGTTTAGATTTTGATGATTGTCATATCTCTGAAGTTATTAAGTTCTTACAAAAACTTGCTAGAAGTCCTAATGATAGTGCTATAAATTTAGCTTTTACAAAACATATTACAAATGCTCTCATTAAAGCTAGGGAAGAGAAATTAAAACTTGAAGCTTCTATTCCTAGGAAGTTGGAAGATGGTTGATACGTCTCAAACGTATCTATAATTTATTATGTTCCATGCTACTTTTATGACAATACTCACATGTTTTATACATACTTTACATCATTATTATGCATTTTCCGGCACTAACCTACTAACAAGATGCGAAGCGCCGTTGCTGTTTTCTGCTTTTTGGTTTCAGAAATCCTACAAAGGAAATATTCTCGGAATTGGACGAAATCAACGCCGGTCTTATTTTTCCGAAGCTTCCAGAAGACCGAAGGGATTACGAAGTGGGGCGACGAGCGCCGCCACCATAGGGCCGCGCGGCCTAAGGGGGCCGTGCCGCCCTATGGTGTGGGCCCCTCGCCTCCAACCCTACCCTTCCGCCTACTTAAAGACTTCGTCGCGAAACCCTGTACCGAGAGGCACGATACGGAAAACCTTCGAGAGACGCCACCGCCGCCAATCCCGTCTCGGGGATTCAGGCGATCGCCTCCGGCACCCTGCCGGAGAGGGGAATCATCACCGAAAGGCTCTACATCATCATGCCCGCCTCCGGATTGATGCGTGAGTAGTTCATCCTTGGACTATGGATCCATAGCAGTAGCTAGATGGTTGTCTTCTCCTCTTGTGCTATCATGTTTAGATCATGTGAGCTGCCTAACATGATCAAGATCATCTATTTGTAATGCTACATGTTGTGTTTGGTGGGATCCGATGAATATAGAATATTATGTCAAGATGATTATCAATCTATCATATATGTGTTGTTTATGCTCTTGCATGCTCTCCGTTGCTAGTAGAGGCTCTGGCCAAGTTGATACTTGTAACTCCAAGAGGGGTATTTATGCTCGATAGTGGGTTCATGCCTCCATTGAATCGGGACAGTGACAGAAAGTTCTAAGGTTATGGATGTGCTGTTGCTACTAGGGATAAAACATCAATGCTTTGTCTAAGGATATTTGTGTTGATTACATTACGCACCGTACTTAATGCAATTGTTTGTTGTTTGCAACTTAATACTGCAGGGGGTGCGGATGCTAACCCGAAGGTGGACTATTGATACGTCTCAAACGTATCTATAATTTTTTATGTTCCATGCTACTTTTATGACAATACTTGAATGTTTTATACATACTTTACAACATTATTATACATTTTTCGGCACTAACCTACTAAAAAGATGCCGTTCTTGTTTTCCGCTGTTTTTGGTTTCGAAATCCTAGTAAGGAAATATTCTCGGAATTGGACGAAATCAACGCCCAGGTCCTATTTTTACATGAAGCTTCCGAAGACCGAGGGGAAAGGAAGTGGGGCCACGAGGTGGCCAACAGCTGCGCAGCCCAGCCCGGCGCGCCGGCCGTGGTGCGGGCCCCTCGCGTCGCCTCCGACCTACCCTTCCGCCTACATATAGCCTTCGTCGCGAATACCCCTGTACCGAGAGCCACGATACGGAAAACCTTCCGAGACGCCGCCGCCGCGAATCCCATCTCGGGGGATTCGGAGATCGCCTCCGGCACCCTGCGGAGAGGGGAATCATCACGGAGGGGCTCTACATCATCATGCCCGCCTCCGGATTGATGCGTGAGTAGTTCATCCTTGGACTATGGGTCCATAGCAGTAGCTAGATGGTTGTCTTCTCCGCATGTGCTATCATTGTTTAGATCTTGTGAGCTGCCTAACATGATCAAGATCATCTATTTGTAATGCTACATGTTGTGTTTGGCGGGATCCGATGAATATAGAATATTATGTCAAGTTGATTATCAATCTATCATATATGTGTTGTTTATGTTCTTGCATGCTCTCCGTTGCTAGTAGAGGCTCTGGCCAAGTTGATACTTGTAACTCCAAGAGGGAGTAATTATGCTCGATAGTGGGTTCATGCCTCCATTGAATCTGGGACAGTGACAGAAAGTTCTAAGGTTGTGGATGTGCGGTTGCTACTAGGGATAAAACATTGTTGCTTTGTCTAAGGATATTTGTTTTGATTACATTACGCACCATACTTAATGCAATTATCTGTTGTTTACAACTTAATACTGGAAGGGGTTCGAATGATAACCTGAAGGTGGATTATTTAGGCATAGATGCATGCTGGATAGCGGTCTATGTACTTTGTCGTAATGCCCTGATTAAATCACATAGTAATCATCATTGGTATGTATTGAATCTTTATTTGTCAATTGCCCTTTGTTCACCCAGCATGTTAGTTATCTTATTGGAGAGACACCACTAGTGAACTGTGGACCCCGGTCCATTCTTTTACATCTGAATACATTCTACTGTTTTTGTTCTTTGCAAACAAACACCATTTTCCACTCGATACGTTTAATCCTTTGTTTTCAGCAAGCCGGTGAGATTGACAACCTCACACGTTGGGGCAAAGTACTTTGATTGTGTTGTGCAGGTTCCACGTTGGCGCCGGTTTCACTGGTGTTGCGCCGCACTACACTCCTCCACCAACAACCTTCACGTGCTTCTTGGCTCCTACTGGTTCGATAACCATGGTTTCTTTCGAGGGAAAACTTGTTTTGTGCGCATCACACCTTCCTCTTGGGGTTCCCAACGGACGTGTACATCTACGCGCATCAAGCTTTTCTGGCGCCGTTGCCGGGGAGATCAAGACACGCTGCAAGGGGAGTCTCCACATCCAATCCCTTTACTTTGTTTTTGTCTTGGTTTACTTTATTTTATTTACTGTCTTGTTTGCTTCATACTAAAACATAAAAAAAATTAGTTACTTTACTTTCTGTCTTATTTACTAGCTCTATATCAAAACACACAAAAATTGGTTACTTGTCTTTACTTTATTTGCCTAGTTTACTTTTATTACTGTTATAATGGGTACTCCTGAAAATACTATGTTGTGTGATTTCACTAGCACAAATAATAATGATTTTATATGTACTCCTATTGCTCCACCTGCTACTACAGCAGAATTCTATGAAATTAAACCTGCTTTACGAATCTTGTTATGAGAGAGCAATTTTCTGGTGTTAGTACTGATGATGCTGCTGCCCATCTTAATAATTTTGTTGAACTTTGTGAAATGCAAAAGTATAAGGATATAGATGGTGATATTATAAAACTGAAATTGTTTCCTTTCTCATTAAGAGGAAGAGCTAAAGATTGGTTGCTTTCTTTGCCTAAAAATAGTATTGATTCATGGACTAAATGTAAAGATGTTTTTATTAGTAAATATTATCCTCCTGCTAAGATTATATCTTTGAGAAGTAGCATAATGAACTTTAAACAATTTGATAATGAACATGTTGCTCAAGCATGGGAGAGAATGAAATCTTTGGTAAAGAATTGCCCCCCATGGACTGACTACTTGGATGATCATCCAAACCTTTTATGCCGGATTGAATTTCTCCTCGAGGAACCTATTGGATTCAGCTGCTGGAGGTACTTTTATGTCCATCACCTTGGGCGCCGCGACTAAATTACTTGATGATATGATGATCAATTACTCTGAATGGCACACTGAAAGAACTCCTTAAGGTAAGAAGGTAAATTCTGTCGAAGAAACCTCTTTCTTTGGGTGATAAGATTGATGCTATTATGTCTATGCTTGCAAATGGTAGATCTCATATTGATCCTAATAATGTTCCTTTAGCTTCATTGGTTGCTCAAGAAGAAAATGTTGATATGAATTTCATAAAGAGTAACAATTTCAACAACAATGCTTATAGGAATAATTATGGTAACAACAACTATAGGCCATATCCTTCTAATAATGGTAATGGTTATGGTAATTCTTATGGTAATTCTTACAACAATAATAAGAGTGTACCCTCTGGTCTTGAAGTCATGCTCAAAGAATTTATTAGTACACAAACTGCTTTTAATAAAACTGTTGAAAAAAAGCTTGGTAAAATTGACGTTCTTGCTTCTAAGGTTGATAGTCTTGCTCTTGATGTTGATCTTTTAAAATTGAAAGTTATGCCTGAGGAAGTTAAAGATGCTAGGTTTGCTAAAACAAATGCCATCCAAGTTCGAATTAATGATAATATTAGAATGTTGGCTGAATTGCATGCTAGGTGGGATAGAGAAGAAAAAGAAAAACTTGCTAAAGAAAATAATGTAGCTAAAGTATGGACTATTACCACCACTAGTAATGTTGATTCTTCACATGTTTCTACACCTCCTACTATCAATGGTAAAATAATTGGTGTTGGCAATGTTTCTACTCCTAGTACAAAGCGCGCAAAATTGCCTGAAACTGCTGAAACTGCTTGTGATAAAACTGCTGAAATTTTTCAAAATATTGGTGACAATGATTCCATTGCTGTAGAACATAATGGTTTAGATTTTGATGATTGTCATATTACTGAAGTTATAAAGTTCTTACAAAAACTTGCTAGAAGTCCCAATGCTAGTGCTATAAATTTAGCATTTACAAAACATATTACAAATGCTCTCATTAAAGCTAGGGAAGAGAAATTAAAACTTGAAGCTTCTATTCCTAGAAAGTTAGAAGATGGTTGGGAGCCCATCATTAAGATGAAATTCAATGATTTTGAATGTAATGCTCTATGTGATCTTGGTGCAAGTATTTCTGTTATGCCTAAAAATATTTATGATATGCTTGACTTGCCACCATTGAAGAATTGTTATTTAGATGTTAATCTTGCTGATAATGTTAAAAAGAAACCTTTGGGGAGGATTGATAATGTTCGCATTACGGTTAACAATAACCTTGTCCCCGTTGATTTTGTTGTCTTGGATATTGAATGCAATGCATCTTGTCCTATTGTGTTGGGAAGACCTTTTCTTCGAACCGTTGGTGTTGTTATTGATATGAGGAAGGTAATATTAAATATCAATTTCCTCTCAAGAAAGGTATGGAACACTTCCCTAGAAAGAGAATGAAGTTTCCTTTTGATTCTATTATTAGAACAAGTTATGATGTTGATGCTTCTTCTCTTGATGTTACTTGATTTGCACTTTCTGCGCCTAGCTGAAAGGCGTTAAAGAAAAGCACTTCTTGGGAGATAACCCAAGTTACATTTTATTTAATGTATTGTTGAGTCGTGGAAGTTGTTTAATACTGTAGCAACCTCTCCTTATCATGTTTGTGTGCCAAGTAAAGTTTCTATGCTAAAGTTGATGCTAGATTTGGATCGCTGCGCAGAAACAACATTGCTGTTTGTCACGAATTCTCGTAGAGCTCTCTGTAAAAAAATTGAAAAATTCTGAAAATTTACGAGCGTGATCCTCATATATGTACGCAACTTTCATTAGTTTTGAGTTTTTACATTTGAGCAAGTTAAGTGCCCCTGACAGATTCGTCTTTACGGACTGTTCTGTTTTTGACAGATTCTGCCTTTTATTTCGCATTGCAGCTTTTGCTATGTTGAATGAGTTTATTTGTTCCATTAACTTTCAGAAGCTTTGTGCAATGTCCAGAAGTGTTAAGAATTATTGTGTCACCTCTGAATATGTGAATTTGTAATTATGCACTAACCCTCTATTGAGTTTGCTTGAAGTTTGGTGTGGAGGAAGTTTTCAAGGGTCAAGAGAGAGGATGATATACTATGATCAAGAAGAGTGAAAGGTCAAAGCTTGGGGATGCCCGGTGGTTCATCCCTGCATATTTTAATAAGACTCAAGCATCTAAGCTTGGGGATGCCCAAGGCATCCCCTTCTTCATCGACAACATTATCATGTCACTTCTAGTGAAACTATATTTTTATTCCATCACATCTTATGTTCTTTACTTGGAGCGTCGGTTTGCTTTTATTTTCATTTTTGTTTGAATAAAGTTGGATCCCACCATTATTATATTGGAGATATTACGCTCCGCTTTTTCATATGGAACACTTGTGTTCTTAATTGTGCTTTAATGTTCATGGCGAAGGCTGAAAATTGTTTCGTTAAATTGCTATTTGGTTGGAATCAAAAAATGCTGCATATGGTTTGGAAATTTGGCAATTGTTTGAGCTCTCATAGATCATGTTTAAGCTCTTGCATCATGTAGTTTAATCTATTAATGAATAACTACCGTAGAGCTTGTTTAATTTGGTTTGCATGATTGGTCTCTCTAAGTCTAGATATTTTCGGGTAAAATGTTTGAACAACAAGGAAGGTGTAGAGCCTTATAATGCTTGCAATATGTTCTTGTGTAAGTTTTGTTGTACCTGGTCATACTTGTGTTTGCTTCAAACAACCTTTCTAGCCCAAACCTTGTACTGAGAGGAAATGTTTCTCGTGCATCCAAACACCTTGAGCCAAAACCCATGCCATTTGTGTCCACCATATCTACCTACTATGTGGTATTTTTCGGCCATTCCAAAGTAAATTACTTGAGTGCTACCTTTAAAACTTCATTTCTTTATCTCTGCAATATATAGCTCATGGGACAAATAGCCTAAAAACTATTGTGGTGATGAATATGTAGTGATGTGTCTTAATTCTTATAAGTTGCTTGTTGAGCGGTAACCATGTTTCTGGGGACGCCATCAACTTTACCTTTGTTGGATATCATGTGAGATGCTATGCATGTTCGTCTTGTCTGAAGTAAGTGCGATTTCATGATCAAATGGTTTGAGTATGCATATGGTAGAGAAGAACATTGGGCAGCCAACTAAAGCCATGCATCATGGTGGAAGTTTCAGTTTGGACATACAACCTCAATCTCTTATTAGAATATTAACTGTTGTTGAATGCTTAAGCATTAAAAGAGGAGTCCATTATCTGTGTCTATGTTGTCCCGGTATGGATGTCTAAGTTGAGAATAATCAAAAGCGAGAAATCCAATGCGTGCTTTCTCCTTAGACCTTTGTACAGGCGGCATAGAGGTACCCCTTTGTGACACTTGGTTGAAACATATGTTATGCAATGATAATCCGTGTTTTCCGAGCTGATTAGGACAAGGTGCGAGCACTATTATTACTCTATGCATGAGACATGCAACTTGTAGGAAGTATTATGCATAGAACATATGAATTATTACTACCGTTGACAAAATTGTTTCTATGTTTTCAAAATAAAAGCTCTAGCACAAAAATAGTAATCAATGCTTCCCTCTGCGAAGGGCCATTCTTTTACTTTATGTTGAGTCAGTTTACCCACTTCTTTCTATCTTAGAAGCAAACAATTGTGTTAACTGTGTGCATTGATTCTTACATGTTTACTTATTGCACTTGTTATATTACTCTATGTTGACAAATATCCATGAGATATACATGTTACAAGTTGAAAGCAATTGCTGAAACTTAATCATCCTTTGTGTTGCTTCAATGCATTCTACTTAGAATTTATTGCTTATGAGTTAGCTCTTATGCAACTCTTATTGATACTTGTCTTGAAAGTACTATTCATGAAAAGTTTTGCTATATGATTCATTTGTTTAATCATTATCTTTGTTAGCAATCTTTTGTTCAGATCACTCCATTCATCTCATATGCTTTACAATAATGTTGATCAAGATTATGTTGGTAGCATGTCACTTCAGAAATTATTTGTGTTATCGTTTACCTACTCGAGGCGAGTAGGAACTAAGCTTGGGTATGCTTGATACGTCTCAAACGTATCTATAATTTCTTATGTTCCATGCTACTTTTATGAAAATACTTGAATGTTTTATACATACTTTACAGCATTATTATACATTTTACGGCACTAACCTATTAACAAGATGCCGAAGCGCCAGTTGATGTTTTCTGCTGTTTTTGGTTCCAGAAATCCTAGTAAGGAAATATTCTTGGAATTGGACGAAATCAACGCCCAGGGTCCTATTTTTACACGAAGCTTCCAAGACCGAGGGGAAAGGAAGTGGAGCCACGAGGTGGCGGACAACGGGCGGCGCGGCCCAAGCCACAGCGCGCCGACCGTGGTCTAGGCCCCTCGCGTCACCTCGACCTACCCTTCCGCCTACATATAGCCTTCGTCGCGAATACCCTGTACCGAGAGCCACGATACGGAAAACCTTCCAGACGCCGCCGCGAATCCCATCTCGGGGGATTCGGGAGATCGCCTCCGCACCGGAGAGGGGAATCATCACCGGAGGGCTCTACATCATCATGCCCGCCTCCGGATTGATGCGTGAGTAGTTCATCCTTGGACTATGGGTCCATAGCAGTAGCTAGATGGTTGTCTTCTCCGCATGTGCTATCATTGTTTAGATTTTGTGAGCTGCCTAACATGATCAAGATCATCTATTTGTAATGCTACATGTTGTGTTTGGCGGGATCCGATGAATATAGAATATTATGTCAAGTTGATTATCAATCTATCATATATGTGTTGTTTATGTTCTTGCATGCTCTCCGTTGCTAGTAGAGGCTCTGGCCAATTTGATACTTGTAACTCCAAGAGGGAGTAATTATGCTCGATAGTGGGTTCATGCCTCCATTGAATCTGGGACAGTGACAGAAAGTTCTAAGGTTGTGGATGTGCTGTTGCTACTAGGGATAAAACATTGATGCTTTGTCTAAGGATATTTGTGTTGATTACATTACGCACCATACTTAATGCAATTATCTGTTGTTTACAACTTAATACTGGAAGGGGTTCGAATGATAACCTGAAGGTGGATTATTTAGGCATAGATGCATGCTGGATAGCGGTCTATGTACTTTGTCGTAATGTCCTGATTAAATCACATAGTAATCATCATTGGTATGTATTGAATCTTTATTTGTCAATTGCCCAATTTGTTCACCCAGCATGTTAGTTATCTTATTGGAGAGACACCACTAGTGAACTGTGGACCCCGGTCCATTCTTTTACATCTGAATACATTCTACTGTTTTTTTGTTCTTTGCAAACAAACACTATTTTCCACTCGATACGTTTAATCCTTTGTTTTCAGCAAGCCGGTGAGATTGACAACCTCACTGTTACGTTGGGGCAAAGTACTTTGATTGTGTTGTGCAGGTTCCACGTTGGCGCCGGTTTCAGGTGTTGCGCCGCACTACCTCCACCAACAACCTTCACGTGCTTCTTGGCTCCTCTGTTCGATAACCTTGGTTTCTTTCTGAGGGAAAACTTGCTGCTGTGCGCATCACACCTTCCTCTTGGGGTTCCCAACGGACGTGTACATCTACGCGCATCAACTATTTAGGCATAGATGCATGCTGGATGGCGGTCTATGTTTTTTGTCGTAATGCCCTGATTAAATCTCATAGTGATCATCATGATATGTATTGAATCTTTATTTGTCAATTGCCCACCTGTAATTTGTTTACCCAGCATGTTATTTATCTTATTGGAGAGACACCACTAGTGAACTAAGGACCCGGTCCATTCTTTTACATCTGAATACAATCTACTGCAATCATTGTTCTCTACTGTTCTTTGCAAACAAACATCATTTTCCACACCATATGTTTAATCCTTTGTTTTCAGCAAGCCGGTGAGATTGACAACCTCACTGTTACGTTGGGGCAAAGTATCTTGATTGTGTTGTGCAGGTTCCACGTTGGCGCCGATTTCACTGGTGTTGCGCCGCACTACACTCCTCCACCAACAACCTTCACGTGTTCCTTGACTCCTGGTTCGATAACCTTGGTTTCATACTGAGGGAAACTTGCTTCTATACGCATCACACCTTCCACTTGGGGTTCCCAACGGACGTGTGCTTCACGCGTGTCAATGGTTGGGAGCCCATCATTAAGATGAAATTCAATGATTTTGATTGTAATGCTTTATGTGATCTTGGTGCAAGTATTTCTGTTATGCCTAAGAAAATTTATGATATGCTTGACTTGCCAGCATTGAAAAATTGTTATTTGTTTGTTAATCTTGCTGATAATTCTATAAAGAAACCTTTGGGGAGGATTGATAATGTTCGCATTACGGTTAACAATAACCTTGTCCCCGTTGATTTTGTTGTCTTGGATATTGAATGCAATGCATCTTGTCCTATTGTTTTGGGAAGACCCTTTCTTCGAACTGTTGGAGCTATTATTGATATGAAAGAAGGAAATATTAAGTATCAATTCCCTCTCAACAAAGGTATGAAACACTTCCCTAGAAATAGAATGAAGTTGCCTTTTGATTCTATTGTTAGAACAAATTATGATGTTGATGCTTCTTCTCTTGATGTTACTTGATTTGCACTTTCTGCGCCTAGCTGAAAGGCGTTAAAGAAAAGCACTTCTTGGGAGATAACCCATGATATTTTTACTACTGTTTTGTTGAGTCTTGGAAGTTGTTACTACTGTAGCAACCTCTCCTTATCATGTTATTGTGCCAAGAAAAGTCTCTAATAGAAGGTTGATACTAGATTTGGATTTCTGCGCAGAAATAGATTTGCTGTCTGTCACGAATTCGCGTCCTTCTCTCTGTAGAAGAATCAAAAAAATCTGCCAATTTACGTGCCTGATCCTCAGATTTGTACGCAACTTTCATTATTTTTGAGTTTTTCCATCTGAGCAAGTTAAGTGTCTCAGAAAAATTCGTCTTTACGGACTGTTCTGTTTTAACAGATTCTGCCTTTTTATTTCGCATTGCCTCTTTTGTTATGTTGAATGGATTTCTTTGTTCCATTAACTTTCAGTAGCCTTGGGTAATGTACAGAAGTGTTAAGAATGATTATGTCACCTCTGAATATGTGAATTTTTGATTATGCACTAACCCTCTAATGAGTTTGCTTAAAGTTTGGTGTGGAGGAAGTTTTCAAGGGTCAAGAGAAGAGGATGATACAACATGATCAAGAAGAGTGAAAAGTATAAGCTTGGGGATGCCCCGTGGTTCATCCCTGCATATTTCAAGAAGACTCAAGCATCTAAGCTTGGGGGTGCCCAAGGCATCCCTTCTTCATCGACAACTTATCAGGTCACTTCTAGTGAAACTATATTTTTATTCCGTCACATCTTATGTTCTTTACTTGGAGCGTCTGTTTGCTTTTTGTTTTGTTTTTGTTTGAATAAAGTCAGATCCCACAATCCTTGTATTGGAGATAGACACGCTCCGCTTTTTCATTTGAACACTTGTGTTCTTAGCTTTACTTCAATGTTCATGGCGAAGGCTGAAAACTGCTTCGTTGATTGCTATTTGGTTGGAATCAGAAAATGCTTCATATGGTCTTGAATAATTTGATACTTGGCAATTGTTTTGAGCTCTCATAGATCATGTTTAAGCTCTTGCATCATGTAGTTTAAATCTATTAGTGGAGAACTACCGTAGAGCTTGTTGAAATTTGGTTTGCATGATTGGTCTCTCTAAGGTCTAGATATTTTATGGTAAAAGTGTTTGAACAACAAGGAAGACAGTGTAGAGTCTTATAATGCTTGCAATATGTTCTTGTGTAAGTTTTGCTGTACCTGTTCATACTTGTGTTTGCTTCAAACAACCTTGCTAGCCTAAGCCTTGTACTGAGAGGAAATGCTTCTCGTGCATCCAAACATCTTGAGCCAAAACCCATGCCATTTGTGTCCACCATAACTACCTACTATGTGGTATTTTTCTGCCATTCCAAAGTAAATTACTTGAGTGCTACCTTTAAAATTTCATTCCTTTGTCTTTACAATACATAGCTCATGGGAAAATAGCTTAAAAACTATTGTGGTGATGAATATGTAGCTATGTATCTTAGTTCTTATAAGTTGCTTGTTGAGCGGTAACCATGTTTCTGGGGACGCCATCAACTTTTTACACCTTTGTTGAATATCATGTGAGTTGCTATGCATGTTCGTCTTGTCTGAAGTAAGGGTGATTTATCATGATTAAATGGTTTGAGTATGCATATTGTTAGAGAAGAACATTGGGCCGCCAACCAAAGCCATGTATCATGGTGGAAGTTTTCAGTTTGGACATTAATCCTCAATCTCTTATGACAATATTATCTGTTGTTGAATGCTTAAGCATTAAAGAGGAGTCCATTATCTGTTTTCTATGTTGTCCCGGTATGGATGTCCTAAGTTGAGATCTATTAAAAACGAGAAATCAAATGCGATTTATCTCCTTGGACCTTTGTACAGGCGGCATAGAGGTACCCCTTTGTGACACTTGGTTGAAACATATGTTATGCAATGATAATCCATGTAAATCCAAGCTAATTAAGACAAGGTGCAAACACTATTGGTATTCGATACATGAGGCTTGCAACTTGTAGGAGGTTTTATGCATAACACATATGAATTATTACTACCGTTGACAAAATTGTTTCTATGTTTTCAAAATAAAAGCTCTAGCACAAAAATAGTAATCCATGCTTCCCTCTACGAAGGGCCTTTATTTTACTTTATGTTGAGTCAGTTTACCTACTCCTTTCTATCCTAGAAGCAAACACTTGTGTCAACTATGTGCATTGATTCTTACATGTTTACTTATTGCACTTGTTATATTACTTTATGTTGACAATTATCCATGAGATATACATGTTACAAGTTGAAAGCAATTGCTGAAACTTAATCATCCTATGTGTTGCTTCGAAACCTCTTACTTTGAATCTATTGCTTTATGAGTTAGCTCTTATGCAAGTCTTGTTGATACTTGTCTTGAAAGTACTATTCATGAAAAGTTTTGCTATATGATTCAGTTGTTTAGTCATTATCTTTTTTGTTAGCAAACCATTGCTTTGAGTCACTTCATTCATGTCATATGCTTTACAATAATTTCGATCAAGATAATGTTGGTAGCATGTCACTTCAGAAATTATTGTTTTTATCGTTTACCTACTCAAGGGCGAGTAGGAACTAAGCTTGGGGATGCTTGATACGTCTCCAACGTATCTATAATTTCTTATGTTCCATGCTAGTTTTATGACAATACCTACATGTTTTGTTCACACTTTATGATGTTTTGATGCATTTTTCGGCACTAACCTATTAACAAGATGCCGAAGTGCCAGTTCCTGTTTTCTGCTGTTTTTGGTTTCAGAAATCCTACACAGGAAATATTCTCGGAATTGGACGAAACAAAAGCCCACGGTCTTATTTTTCCATGGAGCTTCCAGAAGACCGAAGAGGAGACGGAGAGGGGCCACGAGGCGCCCTAACCATAGGGCGGCGCGGCCAGCATGGGGCCCGCGCCACCCTATGGTGTGGGGCCCCCGTGGCTCCTCCAACTCTGCCCTTCCGCCTACTTAAACTCTCCGTCGCGAAAACCCTAGTACCGAGAGCCACGATACGGAAAAGTTCCAGAGACGCCGCCACCGCCAATCCCATCTCGGGGGATTCGGGAGATCGCCTCCGGCACCCTGTCGGAGAGGGGAATCATCACCGGAGGGCTCTACATCACCATGCCCGCCTCCGGACTGATGCGTGAGTAGTTCATCCTTGGACTATGGGTCCATAGCAGTAGCTAGATGGTTGTCTTCTCCTCTTGTGCTATCATGTTTAGATCTTGTGAGCTGCCTAACATGATCAAGATCATCTATTTGTAATGCTACATGTTGTGTTTGGTGGGATCCGATGAATATGGAATACTATGTCAAGTTGATTATTGATCTATCATATATGTGTTGTTTATGTTCTTGCATGCTCTCCGTTGCTAGTAGAGGCTCTGGCCAAGTTGATACTTGTAACTCCAAGAGGGAGTATTTATGCGATAGTGGGTTCATGCCTCCATTGAATCTGGGACAGTGACAGAAAGTTCTAAGGTTGTGGATGTGTTGTTGCCACTAGGGATAAAACATCAATGCTTTGTCTAAGGATATTTGTGTTGATTACATTACGCGCCATACTTAATGCAATTGTCTGTTGTTTGCAACTTAATACTGGAAGGGGTGCGGATGCTAACCCGAAGGTGGACTTTTTAGGCATAGATGCATGCTGGATGGCGGTCTATGTTCTTTGTCGTAATGCCCTGATTAAATCTCATAGTGATCATCATGATATGTATATGAATCTTTATTTGTCAATTGCCCACCTGTAATTTGTTCACCCAGCATGCTATTTATCTTATTGGAGATCCATTCTTTTACATCTGAAATACAATCTACTGCAATCTCTGTTCTCTATTGTTCTTCGCAAACAAACATCATTCTCCACACCATACGTTTAATCCTTTGTTTTCAGCAAGTCAGTGAGATTGACAACCTCACTATTACGTTGGGGCAAAGTATTTTGATTGTGTTGTGCAGGTTCCACGTTGGCGCCGGAATCCCGGTGTTGCGCCGCACTACACTCCTTCACCAACAACCTTCACGTGGCCTTCATCTCCTACTGGTTCGATAAACCTTGGTTTCATACTGAGGGAAACTTGCTGCTATACGCATCACACCTTCCACTTGGGGTTCCCAACGGACATGTGCTTCACGCGTTATCAGAGTACATGCTTGATAAGCAACCGAGGATCAGCATGTGCTCCTCGTCTTGGGCAGCGGCTGCCATCTCTTCTCGCATAAGCTCGACGAACATCTGCTCCTCCTCTTCGTCCGAGTCCATGGCCGGCGAGGCAAATGGACGAACACCTGACGGGCGTGGTCGAGGCAACCCGAGCCGCAAACGACAAGGAGTAGGCCGTCGTTGAAAAACAGGTCGGTGGAGGAGCAGCCAGATAGGCCGTCGTCGAAAGACGGCGGAATATAGGAAGGTGGGGAAGGAGGGGCGGCGGAATCTAGGCAACAAGCCGGCGGGATGGTGACGGAGGCGAGAGAGATACGAGGGGTGGGGGAGATTTTGAGCGAGGTGGCGGTGGGGTTCGTGTGTCGAGTCGCCGACAGATCGGGCCCTTCCCCGCTTTTCACTACGTCCGGACTCCCCGATAGATCCCCGGGACCGGGAATGGCGTGGGCTCGCCGGATGGATGAAGGGACAAATTCGGACAAAAACGAGGAACCGGGGGCGCGACTGGGCCGAATTTCGCCGTCCGGATGGAAAAAACGTCGCTCGGGGGCCTCGTCGGGGAGACGAGTGGGGATGCTCTTACACCATGGCTGGAAAACGCAGTTGGCCTGACAGCGGGTGTTGTTTCTCAAGGTGATCACCACTGGGGTATACAAACCGCTAACATGCACATCGAATCACAATTGAAGGGCGATGCTAAAGACAATATTGTTGCAACCATCGGTGATGCTACAATATCCATAAGCGGCAGTGAAGGCAGGGCTAACGATAATAATGAGGCATACACTACAGAAGGGATGGGCGACAACTTGCAAGAGGACACAGATCAGGCAGCAACGCTAGGATTTAAGGCGCCACATATGCAATTTGAGCCAGGGCGCTAGCCTTCAAGGCGCCACAGGCGCAATGAGAGCTCTAGGATGGAACTGCCAAGGTATGGGCAGGAGACTTGGCAGTGAAAAAATGACCCATCTTGCTCGAATGATTAATTCTGCAAAGCCTCATGTATCTTTTGTCTCCGAAATCAAATCTTCTAGAGTTAAGTCCAATGATCTTAATACAAGGTTTAACATGGCTGATAGCTTTATAGTGCCCTCTCGAAGACGCTCAGGTGGACTATGGTTGATGTGGAATGATGAACTTCAAGTAACACTACATAGTTCTAGCTTCCATGTTATTCTAGCTACTGTTGTAAATACTACTAGTAACCAAAAGTTTGGCTTAGGCTGCATATATGGTGATCCGTATCACCGTCAAACTAGTATAATTTGGAATGAAGTGATTGCTTTTGTGTATGATAACCCTGGCCTTCCTTTGTTGTGTATGGGAGACATGGATGAGCTTTTATATGACATGGAAAAGAACGCCCCTAACATAAATCGTACTCGTATGTATGATTTCCATGCTTTTGTTAAACAATGTGGTCTTTTTGACTTGGGGTTCCCTGGTCCGGCTTACACTTAGACAAAAAAAAGACTTTCTTTTGGGCCTACTTTTGAAAGATTGGATAGATGCTTGGCGAATGCTGATTGGTGTGTTGTTTATCCCATCTCAAATGTTTATAACATGCCAATTATTCACAACTTCAGTGATCATGCTGCCATTTTTATTTCTACGGAAGCTCATGTTCGCAGAATTAAATGCCCTTTAAATTTGAAAACTGGTGGCTCAAGGAGCAAGATTTTCAAAATTATGCGAAAGCTGATTGGTATTCAACTAAGAATAAATCCTTTGTTGCCAGAACTAAGCACCTTGCAGGCACCCTAAAGATTTGGTGCAAAAAGAAGAAACCTTTGAACGAGGAGCTAAATAACCTTGAAGAGGAGATCAAACAGATACAAATGCAGCCGATAGCAAAACAAGGCCACAATTTGGAGGAGGCTCTCAATACAAGGTATGAATAGGCTATGACCAAACTAAGAGAATCTTATGTGTAGAGAGCAAAAAAAACAGTGGATAAAATACAGAGACAGAAACACCTCCTTCTTTCATCATGCCATTGTCAAAAGAAGAAGAAGGAATACTATTGTCTCGGTGAAGGATGAAAATGATATTGTTCAATTTATGTCGGACAAGATCAACAACACTTTTGTTAATTACTTTAGATCCACTTTTTCTTCTACAAACACTGACAATGGCAGACTGTTTCTTGGAACACAACTTGCTTAGGACTCTCAAGATTACACTTATTCCATACCAGATGAAAACAAGATCTTGGACACCCTCAAAGAGATGAAAAGAAATGCATCCCCATGCCCCGATGGATTCAATGTTGAGTTCTATATAGCAACATGGAACTAGATTGGCCAAGATGTAGTGCAATTGGTGAGAAATTTCTTCCAAATAGGTATTATGCCAGCCCACATAAATGATATTCATATTGTTCTCATTCCTAAAAAGCTTGTTCCTTAAGTTCCAGCAGACTATAGACATGTTAGCTTATGCAACGTGATCTATAAAATTATTGCCAAATGTCTAGCTAATAGGCTAAAACCCCACTTGCCGGACTATATTCATCCCTCACAACAAGCTTTCATAGAGGGTCGGCGAATTAGTAACAATATCATTATTGCCCAAGAAATAACTCACTCTTTTGCTCTCAGCTCATGGAAAAACAATGCTTTTATGCTTAAAATAGATCTCGCAAAAGCTTTTGACACGGTAGAATGGAGCTTCATTGTTTCAGCCCTTTCACGGAAAAGGCTGCATGGTCATTTTATTAATCTGGTCCCTGCATGTATTTCCTCGCCGATCTTTTCGGTTATCATTAATGGCCATCCTTTTGCGAGGTTCCGAGGCGACAGAGGTATCAGACGGGGATGCGCTTGATACGTCCATTTTCCATCACTATTTTATATCATAATTTGCTGTTATTCATTGATATATTTCATATTTAGAGATGATACTTATGTTATTTCATCTATTTTGCATGTTTCATGATCATTGGAGAATTATTCACCGGAGTCGGATTCTGCTGGAAAAAGCACCGTCAGGACACCATATTTCTGAAGATCAACAATTGACGAAAGTTATACGAAAAATCCTATTTTTCCAGAAGGCGAAGGGAGCCAAAAGGAGGGGCCGAGAGGGGCCACCATGGGCCCCCCCATAGGCCGGCACGGGCCCAGGCCTGGCCTCGCCGCCTTGTAAGGAGGGGGCCCACAGCCCCTCTGGCCGCCTCTCTTTCGCATACTTCTTCGTCCCGAAAACCTAAGACCTGGGAGTTACGGAGAATTGACAGCCGCCTGCGCGGGGCGGAGAAACACCAGAGAGAAAAGAGCTCTCCGGCGGGCAGGAATCCGCCGGGGAAATTCCCTCCCGGAGGGGGAAATCGACGCCATCGCCATCGTCATCGAGCTGGACATCATCTCCATCATCATCATCATCATCTCCACCATCTACACCGCCATCTCCACCGCTGCATCTCGTCACCGCTGTAACGATTTGGGTTGGATCTTGATTGTTTGATAGGGGAAACTCTCCCGGTGTTGATTACTACTTGTTATTGATGCTATTGAGTGAAACCATTGAACCAAGGTTTATGTTCAGATTGTTATTCATCATTATATCACCTCTGATCATGTTCCATATGATGTCCCGTGAGTAGTTCGTTTAGTTCTTGAGGACATGGGTGAAGTCTAAATGTTAGTAGTGAATTATTGTTGAGTAGTATTCAATGTTATGATATTTAAGTTGTGGTGTTACTCTTCTAGTGGTGTCATGTGAACGTCGACTACATGATACTTCACCTTTATGGGCCTAGGGAGTGCATCTTGTATTCGTTTGCTAATTGTGGGGTTGCCGGAGTGACAGCAACCTAAACCCCCGTTAGTATATCGGTGCAGGAGGGATAGCAGGATCTCAGAGTTTAAGGCTGTGGTTAGATTTATCTTAATTACTTTCTTGTATTTGCGGATGCTTGCAAGGGGTATAATCACAAGTATGTATTAGTCCTAGGAAGGGGTGCATTAGCATAGGTTCACCCACACAACACTTATCAAAACAATGAAGATTAATCAGCCGTATGAAGCGAAAGCACTAGACTAAAATCTCCGTGTGTCCTCAAGAACGTTTGGTCATTATAAGTAAATGATGCGCGTAGATGTACACGTCCGTTGGGAACCCCAAGAGGAAGGTATGATGCGCACAGTGGCAAGTTTTCCCTCAGAAAGAAACCAAGGTTTAATCGGACCAGTAGGAGTCAAGAAGCACGTTGAAGGTTGATGGTGGCGAAATGTGATGTGGCGCAACAACAGGGATTCCGGCGCCAACGTGGAATCTGCACAACAAAACCAAAGTACTTTGCCCCAACGAAACAGTGAGGTTGTCAATCTCACCGGCTTGCTGTAACAAAGGATTAACCGTATTGTGTGGAAGATGATTGTTTGCAAGAAAACAGTAAAACAAATATTGCAGTAGATTGTATGCGATGTAAAGAATAGGACCGGGGTCCACAGTTCACTAGAGGTGTCTCTCCCATAAGATAAAAGCATGTTGGGTGAACAAATTACAGTCGGGCAATTGACAAATAGAGAAGGGCATAACAATGCATGTACATGATATGATAAATATAGTGAGATTTAATTGGGCATTACGACAAAGTACATAGACCGCCATCCAACTGCATCTATGCCTAAAAAGTCCACCTTCAGGTTATCATCCGAACCCCATTCAGTATTAAGTTGCAAAGCAACAGACAATTGCATTAAGTATGGTGCGTAATGTAATCGACAACTACATCCTTAGACATAGAATCAATGTTTTATCCCTAGTGGCAACATCACATCACAACCTTAGAACTTTCTGTCACTGTCCCAGGTGTCAATGAAGGCATGAACCCACTATCGAGCATAAATACTCCCTCTTGGAGTTAAGAGTAAAAACTTGGCCAGAGCCTCTACTAATAACGGAGAGCATGCAAGATCATAAACAACACATAAACAATAGATTGATAATCACCATAACATAGTATTCTCTATCCATCGGATCCCGACAAACACAACATATAGAATTACAGATAGATGATCTTGATCATGTTAGGCAGCTCACAAGATCCAACAATGAAGCACAATTAGGAGAACACGACCATCTAGCTACTGCTATGGACCCATAGTCCAGGGGTGAACTACTCACTCATCACTCCGGAGGCGATCATGGCGATGAAGAGTCCTCCGGGAGATGAATCCCTTCTCCGGCAGGGTGCCGGAGGCGATCTCCTGAATCCCCGAGATGGGATTCGCGGCGGCGGCGTCTGGAAGGTTTTCCGTATCGTGGCTCTCGGTCGGGGTTTCGCGACGGAGGCTATAAGTAGGCGAAAGGGCAGGTCAAGAGGCGGCACGAGGCCCAGGTGACGGGCCGCGCGGCCGGGGCCAGGCCGCGCCGCCATCATCAGCCACCTCGTGGCCCCACTTCGACTCCCTTCGGTCTTGTGGAAGCTTCGTGCAAAAATAGGACCAGGGCGTTGATTTCGTCCAATTCCGAGAATATTTCGTTACTAGGATTTCTGAAACCAAAAACAGAAAAACAGCAACTGGCTCTTCGGCATCTTGTTAATAGGTTAGTTCCAGAAAATGCGTAAATACGACATATAATGTGCATAAAACATGTAGATATCATCAATAATGTAGCATGGAACATAAGAAATTATCGATACGTTGGAGACGTATCAAGCATCCCCAAGCTTAGTTCTGCTCGTCCCGAGCAGGTAAAACGATAACAAAGATAATTTCTGAAGTGACATGCCATCATAATCTTGATCATACTATTTGTAAACATATATAATGAATGCAGCGATCAAAACAATGGTAATGACATAAGTAAACAATTGAATCATAAAGCAAAGACTTTTCATGAATAGTACTTCAAGACAAGCATCAATAAGTCTTACATAAGAGTTAACTCATAAAGCAATAAATCAAAGTAAAGGTATTGAAGCAACACAAAGGAAGATTAAGTTTCAGCGGTTGCTTTCAACTTATAACATGTATATCTCATGGATATTGTCAACATAAAGTAATATAACAAGTGCAATATGCAAGTATGTAGGAATCAATGCATAGTTCACACAAGTGTTTGCTTCTTAAGGTGGAGGGAGATAGGTAAACTGACTCAACAATAAAAGTAAAAGAAAGGTCCTTCAAAGAGGAAAGCATCGATTGCTATATTTGTGCTAGAGCTTTTATTTTGAAAACATGAAACAATTTTGTCAACGGTAGTAATAAAGCATATGAGTTATGTAAATTATATCTTACAAGTTGCAAGCCTCATGCATAGTGTACTAATAGTGCCCGCACCTTGTCCTACTTAGCTTGGACTACCGGATCTTTGCAATGCCATGTTTCAACCAAGTGTCACAAAGGGGTACCTCCATGCCGCCTGTACAAAGGTCTAAGGAGAAAGCTCGCATTTTGGATTTCTCGCTTTTGATTATTCTCAACTTAGACATCCATACCAGGACAACATGGACAACAGATAATGGACTCCTCTTTAATGCATAAGCATGTAGCAACAATTATTATTCTCATATGAGATTGAGGATATATGTCCAAAACTGAAACTTCAACCATGATTCATGGCTTTAGTTAGCGGCCCAATGTTCTTCTCTAACAATTTGCATGCTCCAATCATTAAGGTGATAGATCCTTTAGACAAGACGGACATGCATAGCAACTCACATGATATTCAACAAAGAATAGTTGATGGCGTTCCCCAGAAGCATGGTTATCGCACAACAAGCAACTTAATAAGAGATAAAGTGCATAAGTACATATTCAATACTACGATAGTTTTTAAGGCTATTTTGTCCCATGAGCTATATATTGCAAAGGCGAATGATGGAATTTTAAAGGTAGCACTCAAGCAATTTACTTTGGAATGGCGGAGAAATACCATGTAGTAGGTGGGTATGGTGGACACAAATGGCATAGTGGTTGGCTCAAGGATTTTGGATGCATGAGAAGTATTCCCTCTCGATACAAGGTTTAGGCTAGCAAGGTTATTTGAAGCAAACTCAAGGATGAACCGGTGCAGCAAAACTCACATAAAAGACATATTGTAAACATTATAAGACTCTACACCGTCTTCCTTGTTGTTCAAAACTCAATACTAGATATTATCTAGACCTTAGAGAGACCAAATATGCAAATCAAATTTTAGCAAGCTCTATGTATTTCTTCATTAATGGGTGCAAAGTATATGATGCAAGAGCTTAAACATGAGCACAACAATTGCCAAGTATCACATTATCCAAGACATTTTAGAATTACTACATGTAGCATTTTCCAATTCCAACCATATAACAATTTAACGAAGAAGAAACTTCGCCTTGAACATTATGAGTAAAGCCTAAGGACATATTTGTCCATATGCAACAGCGGAGCGTGTCTCTCTCCCACAAAGAGAATGCTAGGATCCATTTTATTCAAACAAAAACAAAAACAAAAACAAACCGACGCTCCAAGTAAAGAACACAAGATGTGATTGAATAAAAATATAGTTTCAGGGGAGGAACCTGATGATGTTGTCGATGAAGAAGGGATGCCTTGGGCATCCCCAAGCTTAGACGCTTGAGTCTTCTTAGAATATGCAGGGGTGAACCAAGGGGGCATCCCCAAGCTTAGAGCTTTCACTCCTCTTGATCATAGTATATCATACTCCTCTCTTGACCCTTGAAAACTTCCTTCACACCAAACTTCAAGCAAACTCATTAGAGGGTTAGTGCACAATTAATTCACATATTCAGAGGTGACACAATCATTATTTACACTTCTGGACATTGCATAAAGCTACTGGACATTAATGGATCAAAGAAATTCATACAACATAGCAAAAGAGGCAATGCGAAATAAAAGGCAGAATCTGTCAAAAACAGAACAGTTCGTAAAGACGAATTTAAAATGGCACCAGACTTGCTCAAATGGAAAAACTCAAAACTAATGAAAGTTGCGTACGTATCTGAGGATCACGCTCGTAAATTGGCAGATTTTTTCGAATTTTCTACAGAGACTTGTGCCCAGATTCGTGACAGACAGCAATGCTGTTTCTGCGCAGCGATCCCAAATATAACATCAACTTTAACATAGAAACTTTACTTGGCACAAAAACATGATAAGGAGAGGTTGCTACAGTAGTAAACAACTTCCAAGACTCAAATATAAAATAAAGTACTGTAGTAAAAACATGGGTTGTCTCCCATAAGCGCTTTTCTTTAACGCCTTTCAGCTAGGCGCAGAAAGTGCAAATCAAGTAACATCAAGAGTAGAAGCATCAACATCATAACTTGTTCTAATAATAGAATCAAAAGGCAACTTCATTCTCTTTCTAGGAAGTGTTCCATACCTTTCTTGAGAGGAAATTGATATTTAATATTACCTTCCCTCATATCAATAACAGCACCAACGGTTCGAAGAAAAGGTCTTCCCAACACAATAGGACAAGATGCATTGCATTCGATATCCAAGACAACAAAATCAACGGGGACAAGGTTATTGTTAACCGTAATGTGCACATTATCAATCCTCCCCAAAGGTTTCTTTTTAACATTATCGGCAAGATTAACATCCAAATAACAATTCTTCAATGGTGGCAAGTCAAGCATATCATAAATCTTTTTAGGCATAACAGAAATACTTGCACCAAGATCACATAGAGCATTACATTCAAAGTCATTGAATTTCATTTTAATGATGGGCTCCCAACCATCTTCTAACTTTCTAGAAATAGAAGTTTCAAGTTTTAGTTTCTCTTCTCTAGCTTTTATGAGAGCATTTGTAATATGTTTTGTAAAGGCTAAATTTATAGCACTAGCATTAGGACTTTTAGCAAGTTTTTGTAAGAACTTTATAACTTCAGAGATGTGGCAATCATCAAAATCTAAATCATTATGAGCTACAGCAATGGGATCATTGTTCCCAAGGTTGGAAAAAATTTCAGCAGTTTTATCACAAGCAGTTTCAGCAGTTTTAGCAATTTCAGGCAGTTTTGTACGCTTTGCACTAGGAGTAGAAACATTGCCAACACCAATTATTTTACCATTGATAGTAGGAGGTGCAGAAACATGTGAAGAATTAACATTACTAGTGGTGGTAATAGTCCAAACTTTAGCTATATTATTCTCTTTAGCTAGTTTTTCATTTTCTTCTCTATCCCACCTAGCACGCAATTCAGCCATTAATCTTATATTCTCATTAATTCTAACTTGGATGGCATTTGCTGTAGTAGTAATCTTATTATCAATATCATTATTAGGCATAACTTTCAATTTTAAAAGATTAACGTCAGAGGCAAGTCTATCAACTCTAGAAGCAATAATATCAATTTTATCAAGCTTTTCCTCAACAGATTTGTTAAAAGCAGTTTGTGTACTAATAAATTCTTTAAGCATAGCTTCAAGACCAGAGGGTACACTCCTATTATTATTGTAAGAATTCCCATAAGAATTACCATAACTATTACCATTAGCAGAAGGATATGGCCTATAGTTATTACCAGAGTTGTTCCTATAAGCATTGTTGTTGAAATTATTATTTTTAATGAAATTCACATCAACATTTTCTTCTTGAGCAACCAATGAAGCTAAAGGAACATTATTTGGATCAACATTAGATCTACCATTCACAAGCATAGACATAATCACATCAATCTTATCACTCAAGGAAGAGGTTTCTTCAACAGAATTTACCTTCTTACCTTGTGGAGCTCTTTCCGTGTGCCACTCAGAGTAATTTATCATCATATCATCAAGAAGCTTTGTAGCCGCCCCCAAAGTGATGGACATAAAGGTACCTCCAGCAGCTGAATCCAATAAATTCCGCGAAGAAAAATTTAGTCCTGCATAGAAGGTTTGGATGATCATCCAAGTAGTCAGTCCATGGGTTGGGCAATTCTTTACCAAAGTTTTCATTCTCTCCCATGCTTGAGCAACATGTTCAGTATCTAATTGCTTAAAATTCATTATGCTACTTCTCAAAGATATAATTTTAGCGGGAGGATAATATCTACCAATAAAAGCATCCTTACATTTAGTCCATGAATCAATACTATTCTTAGGAAAAGATAGCAACCAATCTTTAGCTCTTCCTCTTAATGAGAAAGGAAACACTTTCAATTTAATAATATCACCATCTACATCCTTATACTTTTGCATTTCACAAAGTTCAACAAAATTATTAAGATGGGCAGCAGCATCATCAGAACTAACACCAGAAAATTGATCTCTCATAACCAGGTTCAGTAAAGCAGGTTTAATTTCAAAGAATTCTGCTGTAGTAGCAGGTGGAGCAATAGGTGTGCATAGGAAATCATTATTATTTGCGTTTGTGAAGTCACACAACTTAGTATTTTCAGGGGTATTCATTTTAGCAACGGTAAATAAAACAAACTAGATAAAGTAAATGCAAGTAACTAATTTTTTTTGTGTTTTTGATATGGAGAGCAAGACAATAAATAAAGTAAAACTAGCAACTAATTTTTTTGTGTTTTGTTTAAGTGCAGCAAACAAAGTAGTAAATAAAATAAAGCAAGACAAAAACAAAGTAAAGAGATCGAGAAGTGGAGACTCCCCTTGCAGCGTGTCTTGATCTCCCCGGCAACGGCGCCAGAAAAAGTGCTGCTGGCGTGCAGTTGACGTGGGAGATAGATATTTTTGTGGTGTAACTTTTCTTCAGATCCCCGCAGGCGTGCTTGATGCGCGTAGATGTACACGTCCGTTGGGAACCCCAAGAGGAAGGTATGATGCGCACAGTGGCAAGTTTTCCCTCAGAAAGAAACCAAGGTTTAATCGGACCAGTAGGAGTCAAGAAGCACGTTGAAGGTTGATGGTGGCGAAATGTGATGCGGCGCAACAACAGGGATTCCGGCGCCAACGTGGAACCTGCACAACAAAACCAAAGTACTTTGCCCCAACGAAACAGTGAGGTTGTCAATCTCACCGGCTTGCTGTAACAAAGGATTAACCGTATTGTGTGGAAGATGATTGTTTGCAAGAAAACAGTAAAACAAATATTGCAGTAGATTGTATGCGATGTAAAGAATAGGACCGGGGTCCACAGTTCACTAGAGGTGTCTCTCCCATAAGATAAAAGCATGTTGGGTGAACAAATTACAGTCGGGCAATTGACAAATAGAGAAGGGCATAACAATGCATGTACATGATATGATAAATATAGTGAGATTTAATTGGGCATTACGACAAAGTACATAGACCGCCATCCAACTGCATCTATGCCTAAAAAGTCCACCTTCAGGTTATCATCCGAACCCCATTCAGTATTAAGTTGCAAAGCAACAGACAATTGCATTAAGTATGGTGCGTAATGTAATCGACAACTACATCCTTAGACATAGAATCAATGTTTTATCCCTAGTGGCAACAGCACATCACAACCTTAGAACTTTCTATCACTGTCCCAGGTGTCAATGAAGGCATGAACCCACTATCGAGCATAAATACTCCCTCTTGGAGTTAAGAGTAAAAACTTGGCCAGAGCCTCTACTAATAACGGAGAGCATGCAAGATCATAAACAACACATAAACAATAGATTGATAATCACCATAACATAGTATTCTCTATCCATCGGATCCCGACAAACACAACATATAGAATTACAGATAGATGATCTTGATCATGTTAGGCAGCTCACAAGATCCAACAATGAAGCACAATTAGGAGAAGACGACCATCTAGCTACTGCTATGGACCCATAGTCCAGGGTGAACTACTCACTCATCACTCCGGAGGCGATCATGGCGATGAAGAGTCCTCCGGAGATGAATCCCCTCTCCGGCGGGTGCGGGAGGCGATCTCCGAATCCCCGAGATGGGATTCGCGGTGGCGGCGTCTCCGGAAGGTTTTCGTATCGTGGCTCTCGATCGGGGATTTCGCGACGGAGGCTATAAGTAGGCGAAAGGGCAGGTCAAGAGGCGGCACGAGGGCCCAGTGACAGGGCCGCGGCCGGGCCTGGGCCGCACCGCCTGTCATCTGGCCACCTCGTGGCCCACTTTGACTCCCTTCGGTCTTCGGAAGCTTCGTGCAAAAATAGGACCTGGGCGTTGATTTCGTCCAATTCCGAGAATATTTCGTTACTAGGATTTCTGAAACCAAAAACAGAAAACAACAAGGCTCTTCGGCATCTTGTTAATAGGTTAGTTCCAGAAAATGCGTAAATACGACATATAATATGCATAAAATATGTAGATATCATCAATAATGTAGCATGGAACATAAGAAATTATCGATACGTTGGAGACGTATCAGTAAACAAACCGGCTTGTCCTTTGTGCTAAAAAGGATTGGGCCACTCGCTGCAATTATTTCTCTCGCATTTTATTTACTTATACTTTATTTATTTGCTATATCAAAACCCCCTGAATACTTGTCTGTGAGCATTTACAGTGAATCCTTCATCGAAACTTGTCAACACCTTCTGCTCCTCGTTGGGTTCGACACTCTTATTTATCGAAAGTACTACGATACACCCCCTATACTTGTGGGTCATCAAGACTATTTTCTGGCGCCGTTGCCGGGGAGTGAAGCGCTATTGGTAAGTGGAATTGGTAAGGAAACTTTTACTGTACGTGCTGATTTTGTTTCGCTGCTGCTATAAGTCATTATGGAGAGATCCTCCCTTGAATTTCTATTTGGGAAATCTACTACTACTGCAACGGTAGTGGATGAGGCGCCAGGTGAGGAAGTAATACCATATAAAATACCTATGAAAATTATTGAACGTGTTGTGGATAACCGCTATGAAGGGGATGGAACTGTTCATCCTGGAGATCATTTACTGTTTTTACATGAATTATGCGGGTTATTCAAATGTGCAGGTATTTCAATGGATGAAGTTAGGAAGAAATTATTTGTTATGTCGCTATCTGGTAAAGCGGCGCATTGGTATAAACTGCTGAAGGATGGGCGTTCTCTTGATTGGAAGGATATTGTGCCTCTATTTTACTCTAAATTTTATCCTCCAAGTGAAATTCACAAAGACCGCAACCGTATATATAATTTCTGGCCTCATGATGGAGAGAGTATTGCCCAAGCGTGGGGGAGATTGAAGTCTTTAATGCTCAAATGCCCCATTCATGAGCTTCCTGGTAATATTATTATTGATAATTTCTATGCAAGACTGTCTTTTCAAGATAAAACCTTGCTGGATACTGCTTGTTCTGGATCATTCACGCGCAATAAAGAAGAGTTTAAATGGGACCTTCTTGATCGAATCCAAGAAAATACTGAAGGATGGGAGAACGACAAAGGTAGAGTGTCAGGTATAAATTATAATTATGAATGCATTGAAGCTTTTATGGATACTGATGAATATCGTAATATAAGTGCTACATATGGTCTTGACTCTCAAGTTGTTGCAAATATTTATAAAGCCTTTGCCTCTCATTTTGAATTGCCTAGGAAGAATTTTGATAAGTATCATGAACCATATAAAGATAAACTGATCCACCTAAAAGTAAATGTATTGAAATTAAAACTGTTGATCATGTTCTTCCTGAAGCTTATATTGAAAAAACTCCTTTTCCTGCTAAAATGAAGGAGTATTCTGTTATAACTAGTGTAGTTAATAAAAGTGCAAAGAAACCCATAGAACCTGAAGAACAAATAAAAGTTGAACCTGCTGTTGCAATAATTAAAGATCTTGTTACTGAAAATGTGGAAGATGGTCATATTATTTTTTGTGAAGATGCTTCTAATATTGTTTCGCATCCTAATAAGTCTATGAAAGCCAGTGTTCCTGTGCTCTCTGTTCGAATTGGTGATCATTGCTATTATGGTTTATGTGACATTGGTGCAAGTATTAGTGCCATTCCTTATGAGCTCTACACGGAAATTATGCATGAAATTGGTTCTTGTGAACTTGAAGATATTGATGTGGTTATTCGGCTAGCTAATAGAGAAACTATCTCTCCCATTGGTATTGTTCGAGATGTTGAAGTTCTATGTGGTAAGATTAAATATCCTGCTGACTTTTTGGTACTTGGTTCTGCTGCTAGTAAGTTTTGTCCTATTATTTTTGGTAGACCTTTTCTAAATACATGTGGAGCTATTATAGATTGCAAGAAAGAGAAAATTGTTACTAAATTTGCTGGTGAATCTTATGAGTTTAACTTCTCTAAATTTGCCAAAACTCCTTATAAAGCTGATTTGCCTAATGATGATTTTAGAGTTGAACAGTGTGCATCTATTGCTCTTGCTCCTAGTAATCCTTTGCAGCAACATTTGGAGAATAGTGAGAGTGAAGTTTTTAGGGAAGAAAGGGATGAGCTTGATGAAATTTTCCTTCGTCAACCTATTCTTAAACATGACTTACCGGTTGAAGATTTAGGCGTAACACCACCACCAAAGGAAGATCCTGTATTTGATTTGAAACCATTACCTGATAATCTTAAGTATGCTTATATTGATGATAAGAAAACATATCCTGTTATTATTAGTGCTAAGCTTTCAGATATTGAGGAAGAAAGGTTATTGGAAATATTGAAGAAACACCGAGGGGCTATTGGCTATACTCTTGATGACTTGAAGGGGATTTCTCCCGCTATTTGCCAACATGCTATTAATATAGAAGATGGTGCAAAACCTGTTGTTGAACATCAGCGTCGTCTAATTCCCAAGATGAAGGATGTGGTAAGAAATGAGGTATTAAAACTTCTTGAAGCAGGTATTATATATCCTATTGCTGATAGTAGATGGGTTAGTCCTGTGCATTGTGTTCCTAAGAAAGGAGGTATAACTGTTGTGCCTAATGATAATGATGAGCTTATTCCTCAAAGAGTAGTTGTAGGGTATAGAATGTGCATTGATTTTCGAAAAGTTAATAAAGTTACTAAGAAAGATCATTACCCTTTACCTTTTATTGATCAAATGTTAGAAAGGTTGTCTAAAAATACTCATTTCTGTTTTCTTGATGGATATTCTGGGTTTTCACAAATTGCTGTTAGAGCTAAAGATCAAGAGAAAACCACTTTCACTTGTCCTTATGGAACTTACGCTTATAGGCGTATGCCTTTTGGTTTGTGTAATGCTCCTGCTACTTTTCAAAGATGCATGTCTGCTATTTTTCATGGCTTTTGTGAAAAGATTGTTGAGGTATTCATGGATGATTTTTCTGTCTATGGGAATTCTTTTGATAATTGCTTGCGAAACCTTGATAAAGTTTTGCAGAGATGTGAAGAAACTAACCTTGTTCTTAATTGGGAGAAATGCCACTTTATGGTTAATGAAGGAATTGTATTGGGACATAAAATTTCTGAAAGAGGTATTGAAGTTGATAGAGCTAAAGTTGAAGCAATTGAGAAGATGCCCTATCCTAGGGATGTTAAAGGTATTCGTAGTATTCTTGGTCATGCTGGTTTTTATAGGAGATTTATTAAAGATTTCTCTAAAATTTCAAAGCCTCTTACTAATCTTCTTCAAAAAGATGTACCTTTCGTTTTTGATGATGATTGTAAGGAAGCTTTTGAAACTCTAAAGAAAGCCTTAACAACTGCTCCTATAGTTGAACCTCCTGATTGGAATTTACCTTTTGAAATTATGTGTGATGCTAGTGATTTTGCTGTAGGTGCTGTCCTTGGACAGCGAGTAGATAAAAAATTGAATGTTATTCATTATGCTAGTAAAACTCTAGATGCTGCTCAAAGAAATTATGCTACAACTGAGAAAGAATTATTAGCCGTAGTTTTTGCATGTGACAAGTTTAGACCCTATATTGTTGATTCAAAAGTCACAATTCATACTGATCATGCTGCAATTAGGTACCTTATGGAAAAGAAAGATGCTAAGCCAAGGCTTATTAGATGGGTTCTTCTTTTGCAAGAATTTGATTTACATATTGTAGATAGGAAAGGTGCTGATAATCCTGTTGCTGATAATTTGTCTAGATTGGAAAATATTACTTATGATCCTGTTCCTGTTAATGATAGTTTTCCAAATGAACAATTGGCTGTAATAAAGGTGAGCTCGCGAGATAGCCCTTGGTATGCTGATTATGCTAACTTTATTGTTTCAAAGTACTTGCCTCCAACCTTTTCAGCTCAGCAAAGGAGGAAATTCTTTTATGATTTGAGGCATTATTTTTGGGATGACCCACACTTATATAAAGAAGGAGTGGATGGTATTATGCGAAGATGTGTCCCAGAATATGAACAACAAGAGATATTGAGTAAATGTCATGGTAGTGTTTATGGAGGACATCACGCCGGAGATAGAACCGCACAAAAGGTTCTACAATCAGGTTTTTATTGGCCAACACTTTTCAAGGATGCAAGGAAGTTTATCTTATCTTGTGATGAATGTCAAAGAGTTGGTAATATCTCTAGACGCAATGAAATGCCTATGAATTATACTCTTGTTATTGAACCATTTGATTGTTGGGGATTCGACTTCATGGGTCCTTTCCCTTCTTCAGAAGGTAACACTCATACTTGTCGCTGTTGATTATGTTACTAAATGGGTAGAAGCTATACCTACAAAAAGTGCTGATGGTGAGACCTCTATAAAAATGCTTGTAGATGTTATATTTCCTAGATTTGGAGTACCTAGATATATTATGACTGATGGAGGTTCTCATTTTATTCATGGTGGTTTTAGAAAAACTCTTGCTAAATATGGTATTAATCATAGAATTGCTTCAGCTTATCATCCTCAAACTAGTGGGCAAGTAGAATTATCAAATAGAGAAATTAAAGCTATTTTGGGAAAGACTGTTAATAAATCTAGAAAGAATTGGGCTAGTAAGTTAAAGGAAGCATTGTGGGCTTATAGAACTGCTTATAAAAACCCTATGGGAATGTCTCCTTATAAAATGGTTTATGGAAAAGCTTGTCATTTACCTTTAGAACTAGAGCACAAAGCTTATTGGGCTGTAAGAGAACTTAATAAAGATTTTAAACTTGCCGGTAAGAAGAGGTTGCTACAATTGAGTTCTTTAGATGAATGGAGAAGTGAAGCTTATGAAAATGCTAAACTTTTTAAGGAGAAAGTTAAAAAGTGGCATGATAGAAGAATTATTAAAAGAGAATTTAATGTTGGAGATAAAGTCCTATTGTATCGGTCTCGTCTCAGATTTTTTGCAGGGAAATTACTCTCAAAATGGGAAGGACCATATGTTATTGATGAGGTATATCGTTCAGGAGCAATAAAAATTAGCTCTTTAGAAGGTAACGCCACACAAGTAGTGAATGGACAAAGACTCAAGCATTATATTTCTGGAGATTCTTATAATGAAGATATTGATATTATTCAAGTGATAACTCCGGAAGCTTTCATCAAAGATCAAATTGACAGTTCTGCAGAGTCCGACTTTGAATAGGTAACAGTTTTAGTAATAAAAAGTCCGCGTTTAGCTTTCCGAACAATATTTCTGCTGTTTTTGGAAAATATGAAAAATTACGGGATCGAAACGGAGTGGAGGAGACGCGCGAGGGCCCGTCACCATAGGCCGGCGCGGGCCCCACCCTGGCCGCGCCGCCCTATGGTGACAGCCCTCGGCGTCCCGTTTCCACTCGTTTTCGGCCTGGAACCTTCCTTTTGTCATAAAAATATTTGCTATATAATCCCCCGGATCTCCAGAGGTCCGTATATCGTTTTCTCGTCGTGTTTTGTTTCGAGCTGTTTTCTGCCAGGATCTGTTTTGATTTAGAAGCACCATGGTCTCCAACAACAAAGAAAAGGGATCTTTGGAGTAAGATATTGTCAACACCCGGATTTTTAAGTCCGGATGCCTATTATGTCATTCATCGCAATCCCAGGAATATTGTTGTTGCGAGACATAACAGCTGATATCATAAGTCATCATTCATTACAAACCATCATTGTCTTACAAAAGGGGATCACATGATCCAATATTACACAAATAGTTGATCTATTGATCAACGAACAACATAGTAGCGGAAGCGTAATAGGAGTGGACTATCTATTCCACAGGCCAACGCTTGACGTCAGGCGACTCCTAGTTGTTGTAGACGTCCTGCTGACCGTCATCCTCATACTGCTGCTCTTCTTCATATTCTGGCCATTTGAATAGCCAGGGACACAGCCGTGAGTACTTTAAAGTACTCGCAAACTAATACCAAAGTAACTACTAAATATTTAATAGAAAGGGTGCTAAGCTCTAGTTTTATTTGCATAAAGCTAATTTTAGTTCATAATCATTTCATATAGACCATTCCTAAATTAACTAACTCAAGTGGGAACATTAGTGTCATTCCCACAACTCGGTTGTGATTCACCATTATTCATCATTCACCATTCATATTTTTCTAATACTGGAAACTAGATGGCCTTTCCAACCGTCCGTAACCGTGGACACGGCTATTCGAATAGGTTTACACTCTGCAGAGGTTGCACACTTGTGCCACAATATTTGATTCCATCCGTCGGGATTTCCCCGAATCATCGTATCACAGTACGCGGATCATCAACCATAACCTTTCATTTACTAACCCTAGTATGAGCACCTCTCCCCATGAGCTTGGCCTCCCAGTGAAGACCAACTGTCAACCTGGGAACTGCACAGGGCTTGGCCGGACAATTCACCTCAATTCACATCATTTCTCAACAACGGAGGCAGCCTCGGCATAACCCCTATGATGTGTGTTCAGAGGGAACCCATACTAAGATACATAAACTTCTAGTTAAGCCCTACCCATAATCAGGTATTGTGGGGGTACTCAATATTGGAAAGGTATCGCATCCAAACCAACATTAGTTTTCATCAAAAATCACTATCTTCTCTTGGTATTATTTACCTTCAAGATTACTTTCATAAATTTCACCATCATCATCTCATATCACAATGTTCCCATCTAGAGTAGTCAATTTTAGGTATTTAGCACTAGCCACTAGTCATGAGGGGTGCTAACTTAACTTATTTGCCCAAGACTAACTTTGATGATATTGTCCTACTCTAGATCAAGTGAATCATGAATCAAAAAGTACTTTGATAAAGTAAAGTAGTAAAACTTGAAAGTAAAACTTGTAATAAAACTGGGATAGGCTTAATAAAGATAAAACAAATGGTGGGGTGCTTTGCCCTTGAGAGCTTTGCACTTTGCAAGTGTATTAGCTTGCCTTGATTGTTGTACTGATCAAAGTGGTCTTCCTCTCCTTGAGTGTAGACCTCCTCCTCCTCAGCGTACTCCTCGGTACTAGCGTCTAAATACGAGTATAATACACACAATCACCACACAACTCAAATACTAAGCTAAGCACACATATGAATCACTCTTACTAAGCTATCATAACACATGCTTATTATGTGAGTTGATTTAGTTATTATTGTTAAGAAAAATAATTTCCTCTCATTATAAATATTAATTTAAGTTGCTATTTACTTCTTGAGAGAAGATAATTCCCTCTCATTAAGTTTGATTAGGATTTAATTTCCTCAATTAATATCATATGACCTAGGTGGACCAAGGTCAACCTCTTCATAATCATTATTTGGGAAAAAGATTTAAATGAGGTACACCACCTCATGCCTTTTAATAATTTTTGATTAATGTTTAATATTATCAACTAAATTACTATGGGTTTAACATGACCATAGTGTCTTCTTCATATTAACTTGGTGGGGTCAAGATTTAAATGAGAGAGATGCTCTCATACACATTGATAAGAAATAGGCTCATTTAAAAAGTACTTTAAATAGCCTTAGGGCCAATTTTTAAACAAGGACATGATCATGCAAACAATGATGCAATATTTTTACATATTCTGATAGATATATTGAAATGTGATTTTTGAGAGTTGGTTTTAACTTAATAGCATTATTATTCAATTTTTAATAATTAATTGAAGTGGAAAAAGGCCCTGCCTTGTTTATTTTCTCAGATTAATTCGACAAATAATCTAAGGTTGGGACCAGTGTAGTTTTGTAGATATTTTCACAAGGTTTCCAAATATATAAAATTTGTCAAATTTGGTTTAGTGGATTTTATTCTATTAATTTTTGAAAACAGCATCAGAGGCTAATTAATTAAATTCGAAAATCTCAATTTGAATACGTGGGCTTAGGCGGGAAACTAAACGGGCTGCACAGCGGGAGAGGAAAGTGGGCGGCCCAGCAGCGCGTCCACGAAGCGGGCCGCGACAGCGTGGGGTCCACGCGTCGTTGGGTTTAAAACCGAATCGGTAAGAGAGAAGGTGAGCCGTAGGATTAGAGGGCGATCGGACGCACGACATCGTCGTCTCCGACGAGAAGGTCGAGCTCCGGCGGCTCAGTAGGGGGTCGGAGGGAGTACCAGGCCGTTGCAGGTGTCTGGCGTGTGCGTGGGGAGGTTGTCGACGACGGCGAGGCGCCTGGTAGCAGTGGCGTCGCCGGGGTGGCCTGGATCGACGGCGCCCTTCTCAGCACCTCTGCGGGCCCGACGGTGAAATTGGACGGCGGTGGCTAATCGAGCAGGGCGAGGACGAGGAGCTTGAGAAGAGGGAGGCGAGCAAGAATGGTGTGGAGAGTGAGGCACGGGAGGCCTCCTTTTATAGGGTCTGGAGGTGGCCGTGGCTGATGAGCTCATTGACGACGACGGTGCTACGGCGGCGCAGGGCACTGGCGATGATGCACGGGCAAGCGACGTCCTGGCGGTGACGCAGCGCTTGACGGCGTTGAAAATGAGGCGAGGAGAGGACGAGCGCGTGACGGAGGTCGGGTGCGCGGACGTCGTCGGGCGTGGCGTGGCGCACGGCGTTCCCGCGGACCAATGGCGGTGTCCGGCGGTTCACCTTGGCGTCGTGAAGCGTTTGGCGCCAGGCAGGGGCTGGGGTCAACGGAGCGAGCGGGGCGACGTGGTGCTCGCCGTGCTCCGGTGCATGGCGATGCACGCTCTGCGCGCGCGTGATCGTGGGCGTGTCTGGCGTGTCCGTTCCGACGCGTCGGTGCACCGTTTGAGCGGGCTCGTGTCCATTCGATCCAGGTGTGGAGCAGCTAGATGACATGGTGGTTCATGGTGGGGAAGGCCAAGGACAGAGTTGGCATGATGAGGCCATGTCATGCCACGGCATGGCATGGTTTCCACTTGATGATGATGCAAGAGTGTACTAGGGCTTGTCTGAGGTGCTTGGCAGTGTAGAGGGAGGTCAATGGAGTACATTTGATGAGCTAGGCATGAGGGTTTATGCAAAGAACCACTGGTTTTTGCAATGCATGGGGTTGGCAGGTTCATGCACACAAGGTGCTCGACCAAATGGCCGCAAGAACTTTACTTTGGAATTTTTGAATGAAATTTGTAGGGTTTGATTTATATATTATTTGCAGTAGAGTGGTGGTGGTGGTGGTCAAAATGAAGTTGTTTGCAAAAATTCAAATTGGGTATGATCTTCACATTGATATAAAGTCCTCACTTGTCACCCTTATTCTGGTCAACCTAGTCAACTCTAGCCATGGGTGGTCAAAATGAAAGTTCATCATCTTGACATGGTCTTGGATGACATTGCTTTGGTTAATCAAGTTTAGTATAAGAAATGATTTAACCAGAGGGGTAAAGAGGGGATCATGTTAAAAAGTGCATAAGTGACCATCATCACATGTGAGATGGTTTTGAGTTCAAATTTGATTCAATTTTGGTTTCTTTGATGCATTTAGGTTTGTTTGAGTTATATAATCATTTTAGAAACAAAAGATCAAGCCATGGTGGCCTTTGGTGATGGTTTGCATTTTTGCCCTATGTGTATGTGAGGGTTTGGCTCACACTTGGCATTTTTCTTTTATTTTCCTCAAAGAGGGATTATGATCATATGTTAGGGTTTATTAGCAAATGATAATCATATCAACACTCATCATGGCAAATGCACCAAAGATAATCACTCATATGCATGCACTTGTATGTGACACACTATGCATATAAAAAGTTTTTGTTTGTTGCAAATTTTGAGTACTTGATCTCTCCTTGATTTCATTATTGTTAAAACTTGGGATGTTACAAACCCTTCCCCCTTACAAAAGATCTCGTCCCGAGATCTTAAAGAAAACTAGGTGCTAAAGAGATCTGGGTATTCCTTCTTCATGTCTTCCTCTCGCTCCCTGTGTGGCTTCGTCTTCAGTGTGATTGCTCCACTGAATCTTCAGGAACTTGATACTCCGGTGCGGGTGGTTCTGTATGCTTCTTCCAAGATGCGAATAGGCACTTCGCGATACGTCAAGTCTGAGTTGATGTCCACCGATCTGTGATCAATATTCTTGAACACTTCAGTCTTCTCCGGTACTTCAAGGCACTTCCGGAGCAATGAGATGTGGAACACATTGTGCACAGCCGCCATTTCTTCCGGTAGTTCCAGTTGATAAGATACTTCTCCGCGGCGGCTCAGAACCTTGAAGGGTCCGACATATCGGGGCGCGAGCTTTCCTTTCACCTGGAATCTCTGCATTCCTTTGAGGGGTGACACCTTGAGATAAACAAAATCTCCAATCTCGAAGGTCATCTCTCGGCGTCTCTTGTCGGCGTAGCTCTTCTGTCTTGATTGTGCCGTCTTGAGGTACTCGCGAATCTTGTGCACCTTTTCTTCGGCTTCTCGAAGAACATCTGGTCCAAAGACTTGGCTTTCTCCGACTTCTGACCAATTCAGAGGGGTACGGCACTTTCTTCCGTACAGGGCTTCAAAGGGGGCCATCTGTAAGCTGGCTTGATAACTATTGTTGTATGAGAATTCTGCATAAGGCAAACAGTCTTCCCACTTGGATCCATATTCCAAGACACATGCTCTCGAGCATGTCCTCGAGTATCTCGGTTGACTCTTTCACTGTCCGTCACCTGGGGGTGATAAGCGGTGCTAAAGTTTAACCGGGTTCCGCCCTTTCATGTACTTTCTCCAATCTTGAGGTGAACTGCGATCCTCTATCTGACACTATTGACTTCGGTGTTCCGTGCAGGCGACTATTCTTGAGATGTACAACTCTGCTAGCTTTGGGCCTTGATAAGTGGTTTTGACGGGGATAAAATGGGCTACTTTGGTTAATCTGTCTACCACTACCCAAATAGAATCATTTCCTCTGCTAGATTTGGGCAGTCCTGTGATAAAGTCCATTCCGACTGAGTCCCACTTCCATTCCGGAATCTGTAAGGGTTGCAACAGTCCGGCGGGTCGTTGATGTTCTGCCTTGACTCTCTGACGATATCACACTTAGCTATGTAGCTCCCTATTTCTCGCTTCATTCCATGCCACCAAAATTGTTCCTTCAAATCTTGGTACATCTTGGTACCTCCGGGGTGGATAGAGTATAGGGTGTCATGGGCCTCAGTATGACTTGCTTCAATTCTGAGTCTGACGGCACACATAGGCGACCGTCGTACCAAAGTACTCCTTCTTCATCTTCCGTGAATCCCGGTGCCTTTCCTGCTGCCATTTGACTCTTGATTCCGGCAATGCTTGCATTTCCCTTCTGGGCTTCCTTGATTTGACCAATCAAAGTAGGTTGCAGCTCTATGCTGGCTAGGTATCCTTCACTAACTAGCTCCAACCTAAACTGTTCAAACTCTTCATGCAGGCTAGGTTGTTCTGCTGCGATCATGGAGTTCAGCTGACACGGCTGTCTACATCATCTGCTACCACATTGGCCTTGCCGGGGTGATAGTGGATTTCCATATCATAGTCCTTTATCAGTTCCAACCATCTTCTTTGCCTCATATTCAGCTCTTTCTGGGTGAAGATATACTTCAGGCTCTTGTGATCTGAATAGATCTCGCATCGATTACCCATGAGGTAATGACGCCAAACTTTCAATGCTAACACTACGGCTGCAAGTTCGAGGTCATGGGTTGGGTAGTTTTGCTCATGCTGTTTCAACTGCCGGGACAGATAAGATATCACCTTTCCTTCTTGCATCAACACACATCCAAGACCAATCTTAGATGCGTCACAATAGACGTCAAAGGGCTTGGTGATGTCCGGCATGATTAGGATGGGGGCTGTGGTTAGTCTGGTTTTAAGTTGCTGGAAGCTGGCTTCACATTTATCAGTCCATTCAAACTTCTTGTCTTTCTTTAACAGCTGTGTCATTGGCCGGGCAATGCTTGAGAATCCTTCAACAAATCTGCGGTAATATCCGGCTAATCCAAGAAATGCACGGACCTCGGTCTGTGTGGTTGGGGTTTTCCATTCTTCAACGGTTTTGATTTTGGCTGGGTCTACAGCAATTCCTCCTGCAGACAAGATGTGTCCCAGGAATCCAACCTCTTTCAACCAAAACTCGCACTTGCTGAACTTGGCGTACAACTTGTGCTGCCTAAGGGTTTCTAGGATAACCTCCAAATGTTGCTCGTGTTCCTCTTCGGTTTTGGAGTAGATAAGGATGTCGTCGATGAAGACAACGACAAACTTATCCAGGAAGTTCATGAAAATCTTATTCATGAGGTTCATGAAGTAGGCAGGGGCATTGGTTAATCCAAATGACATGACATTGTATTCATACAACCCATATCTGGTGGTAAAGGCAGTCTTGGGGATATCCGATGCACGGATCTTCAGCTGATGGTAACCAGTCCTAAGATCAATCTTAGAGAACACTGTGGCACCGGTCAACTGGTCAAACAGCACTACAAGAAAAGTTGCCATGGCCGACGAAGTTGAAGTCGCGCCGTGGTTGCTGGTGTACCATGGCCGACGATTTTGGTCCCTCCGTGGTGCATGTCAAAACTTTTTTTCTCGTTTTTGAGGCCACCTAGCCCGACGAAAGCGGCCAAAACGTCGCGTATGGTGGCCCGACGTGGTGCATCTCGAATCTCGGGTTCGCCGGCCGAGTCAACGCAAATCCGCACCGCCGAGGGATGTAGGGCCCAGATGGCAGCCTCTCTGGCATTGTTTTTTTCTAGATCGCGCCATCTCGTTCAACGTTCTCCGATCGAGCCGTTTACGATGCAGGATCATGGGTCCCGCATGTCATCCTCTATGAACCAAAATTCTTTCTATTCTTGGATTTTTTTTGACCCCCTGATTTCTGGCTACTCCTTTTTCTTTGATCCCTTGCCGCCTTGGAAACGTTGAGACCGCCTGCTAAATGGGACCCGCATGTCATCCTCTATGTGCAATCAACTTTCTTTTTTGGAGTTTTTTTTGCACCTCAAATTTGGTCACTTGCCTTTTTCTTTCGATCCTGCCGCCTCTCAAACGGTGATACCGCTAATCGGACCCGCATGTCATCCTCTATGTACTATAAAACTTTCTTTTCTTGAATTATTTTTGGCACCTCATATTTGGTCACTTACCTTTTTCTTTCGATCCCCCGCCGCCTCTCAAACGGTGATACCCGCTAAATCGGACCCGCATGTCATCCTCTATGTACTATAAAACTTTCTTTTCGGATTTTTTTCATATTTGGTCACTTGACTTTTTCTTTCGATCACCTGCCGCCTCTCAAACGGTGATACTGCTGCTAAATGGGACCCGCATGTCATCCTCTATGTACTATAAAACTTTCTTTTTTGATTTTTTGGCACCTCATATTTGGTCACTTGCCTTTTTCTTTTCCTGCCGCCTCTCAAACGGTGATACCGCTGCTGCTAAATGGGACCCGCATGTCATCCTCTATGTACTATAAAACTTTCTTTTCTTGGATTTTTTTTGGCACCTCATATTTGGTCACTTGACTTTTTCTTTCGATCTCATGCCACGTTTGAAACGTTGAGGAACCTGCTGGCTCATGGGACCCGCATGTCATCCTCTATGTACTATAAAACTTTCTTTTCTTGGATTATTTTTGGCACCTCATATTTGGTCACTTGACTTTTTCTTTCGATCCCCTGCTGCCTCTCAAACGGTGATACCGCTGCGCTAAATGGGACCCGCATGTCATCCTCTATGTACTATAAAACTTTCTTTTCTTGGATTTTTTTTGGCACCTCATATTTGGTCACTTGACTTTTTCTTTCGATCCCCGCCGCCTCTCAAACGGTGATACCGCTGCTGCTAATGACCCGATCATCCTCTATGTACTATAAAAGTTCATTTTCTGGTTTTTTTTCACCCTCCGATTTTTGGCAATTTCTTTTTCTTTGATCCCCGCCGCCTCTCAAACGGTGATACCGCTTTGCTAAATGGGACCCGCATGTCATCCTCTATGTACTATAAAACTTTCTTTTCTTGAATTATTTTTGGCTCCTCATATTTGGTCACTTGCCTTTTTCTTTCGATCTCATGCCACGTTTGAAACGTTGAGGAACCTGCTGGCTCATGGGACCCGCATGTCATCCTCTATGAGCAATCAACTTTCTTTTCTTGGAGTTTTTTTGGCACCTCATATTTGGGCACTTGCCTTTTTCTTTCGATCTCATGCCACGTTTGAAACGTTGAGGAACATTGGCTCATGGGACCCGCATGTCATCCTCTATGTGCTATAAAAGTTTCCTTTGTTGGATTTTTTTCACCCTCTGATTTTTGGCTTGCCTTTTTCTTTTGATCCCCTGTCCCCTTTGAAACGTTGAGTAAGCTGTTGGCTCAAGGGACCCGCATGTCATCCTCTATGTCCATCAACTTTCCTTTCTTGGATTTTTTTCACCCCCTAATTACTAGCTACTTTCTTTTTCTTTTGATCTCAAGCCGCATTACAAACATTGAGACCGCTGCTGCAAAATGGGACCCACATGTCATCCTCTATGTACAATAAAGTTTCTTTTCTTGGATTATCTTTTGCTCCTGATATTTTGTCACTTGCCTTTTCTTTCGATCTCATGCCGCCTTGAAACGTTGAGTAAGCTGCTGGCTCATGGGTCCCGCATGTCATCCTCTACGAACAATAAAAGTTTCCTTTCTTGGAGTTATTTTTGACCCCTAATTTCTGGCTATTTGCCTTTTTCTTTGGATCTCCCCCCTTTGAAACGATGAGGACGCTGTTGGCAGGTCGGTCCCACAAGTCATCCTCTATGAACAATAAAAGTTTCCTTTGATGGATTTTTTTGAACCCCTAATTAATTTCTGGATATTTCCTTTTTTTTTCTTTGATCCCCTGCCGCCTTGGAATCGTTGAGGATGCTGCTGCCTCATGGGTCCCGCATGTCATCCTCTCAGAACGGTAAATGTTTCTTTTCTTGGATATTGTTTACCAAATGATTTTTGGCTTATTTTTTCTTTCGATATCCTGCCGCCTTTAAAACGTTGAGGACGCTGCTGGCTCACGGGTCCCACATGTCAGCCTCTATGAACAATAAGCGCTGAGGACGCTGCTGCCTCATGGGTCCCGCATGTCATCCTCTCAGAACGAAAATGTTTCTTTTCTTGGATTTTTTACCAACAGATTTTTGGTTTATTTTTTCTTTCCATCCCCTGCCGCCTTTAAAACGACGCTGCTGGCTCATGGGTCCACGATGTCAGCCTCCCCGTACAAGAAACATGTGATATCTTGATTATTTTGCAGACAATAAACAGTGTATTGCGCTCTGAGCTATTTCAACGGATAAATTAAATCTTTATTTTTACATAAACAAATTTATATGCTGAATCTCCTTGTTTTTTGTTTTTGCGAAGCATAGGACTTTCCTGTTTTTTTAGAAAAATCCGAACTATCCTGTTTTGGAGTGGGCTGAAATTGTACGAGTCAAAAGGGCCAGCAGGATAGTTCGAATGCCCAGATGTCCACATGCAGCCCAATTGAAATCGTTCTTTTTTTGGATTTTTTTCACCCCCTGATTTCTACTTCATTTTTCTTTTGGTCCTGTGCCGCCTTGGAAACGTTGAGACCGCTGCTGCAAAATGGGACCCGCATGTCATCCTCAATGTACAGTAAAATTTCTTTTCTTAGATTATTTTTGGCTCCTGATATTTGGTCACTTGGCTTTTTCTTTTGATCCCGTGCAGCCTCTCAAACGGTGATACCGCTGCTGCTAAATGGGACCCGCATGCCATCCTCTATGTACAATCAAGTTTCTTTTCTTGAATTATTTTTGGCTCCCGATATTTGGTCACTTGCCTTTTTCTTTCGATCTCATGCCACGTTTGAAACGTTGAAAAACCTGCTGGCTCATGGGACCCGCATGTCATCCTCTATGTACAATAAAACTTTCTTTTCTTCGATTTTTTTGGCACCTCATATTTGGTCACTTGCTTTTTTCTTTCGATCCCCGCCTCCAAACGGTGATACCGCCGCTAAATGGGACCCGCATGTCATACTCTATGTACAATCAAGTTTCTTTTCTTGAATTATTTTTGGATCCTGATATTTGGTCATTTGCCTTTTTCTTTCGATCTCATGCCACGTTTGAAACGTTGAAAACCTGCTGGCTCATGGGACCCGCATGTCATCCTCTATGTACTATAAAAGTTCATTTTCTTGGTTTTTTTCACCCTCTGATTTTCGGCTATTTCCTTTTTCTTTTGATCCCCTGCCGCCTTTGAAACGTTGAGGACTCTGCTGGCTCATCGATAAAACTTTCCTTTATTGGAGTTTTTTTACCCCCTAATCTTACCTTCTTTCTTTTTCTTTTGATCTCAAGCCGCATTTGAAACGTTGAGACCGCTGCTGCTAAATGGGACCCGCATGTCATCCTCTATGTACAATAAAGTTTTCTTTTCTTGGATTATCTTTGTCTCCTGATATTTTGTCACTTGCCTTTTTCTTTCGATCTCATGCCGCCTTTGAAACGTTGAGTAAGCTGCTGGCTCATGGGTCCCGCATGTCATCCTCTACGAACAATAAAAGTTTCCTTTCTTGGAGTTATTTTTGAACCCTAATTTCTGGCTACTTCCTTTTTCTTTTGATCCCGTGCCGCCTTGAAACGTTGAGACCGCTGCTGCTAAATGGGTCCCGCATGTCATCATCTATGTACAATAAAATTTCTTTCTTCGATTATTTTCGGGTCCTGATATTTGGTCACTTGCCTTTTTCTTTCGATCTCATGCCGCCTTTGAAACGTTGAGGAAGCGCTGGAGCATGGGTCCCGCATGTCATCCTCTATGAACAATAAAAGTTTCCTTTCTTGGAGTTATTTTTTACCCTAATTTCTGGCTACTTTTTTCTTTTGATCCCCGCCGCCTTGAAACGTTGAAGACTTTCTCTCATGGGTCCCACATGTCACCTCTATGAACAATAAACACTTCCTTTCTTGGAGTTATTTTGACCCCTAATTTCTGGCTATTTGCCTTTTTTCTTTCGATCCCCAGTCGCCTTCTAAACGTAGAGGACGCGGCTGGCTCGCGGGTCCCAGATGTCAGCCTCCATGGACAATAAACCTCTCCTTTGTTGGATTTATTTTTCACCCTCTGATTTTGGCTATTTCCTTTTTCTTTTGATCCACTGCCGCCTTGGAAACATTGAGTAAGCTGCTGACACATGGGGCCCGCATGTCATCCTCTATGTACAATCAACTTGCAAGATCTTCGAGCGAAAGAGCTTGTATTAGTGGGACCCATATGTCAATCTCTATGTACAATAAAAGTTTCCTTTCTTGGATTATTTTTAGCTCCTGATATTCGGTCACTTTCCTTTTTCTTTCGATCTCAAGCCGCCTCTGAAACGTTGAGTAAGGTGCTGGCTCATGGGACCCACATGTCATCCTCTATGTACAATAAAGTTTCTTTTCTTGGATTTTTTTTACCCCTGATTTTTGGTCACTTGCCTTGACGCTGCTGGCTCATGGGTCCCACATGTCAGCATCTATGAACAATAAACCTTTCCTTTGTTGGATTTATTGTTTACCCCTAATTTCTGGCTATTTGCCTTTTTCTTTTGATCCCCACCGGCCTTTGAAAACGTTGAGGAACCTGCTGGCTCATGGGACCCGCATGTCATCCTCTATGTACTATAAAATTTCTTTTCTTGGTTTTTTTTCACCTCTGATTTTTGGCTATTTCCTTTTTCTTTTGATCCCCTGCCGCCTTGGAAACGTTGAGTAAGCTGCTGACTCATGGGACCCGCATGTCATCCTCTATGTACAATCAACTTTCTTTTTTTGGAGTTTTTTTACCCCCTAATTTCTGGCTACTTTCTTTTTCTTTTGATCTCAAACCGCATTTGAAACGCTGAAACCGCTGCTGCAAAATGGGACCCGCATGTCATCCTCTATGTACAATAAGTTTCATTTCTTGGATTATTTTTGGCACCTGATATTTGGTCACTTGCCTTTTTCTTCCGATCTCATGCCGCCTTTGAAACGTTGAGTAAGCTGCTGGCTCATGGGTCCCGCATGTCATCCTCTACGAACAATAAAAGTTTCATTTCTTGGAGTTATTTTTGACCCCTAATTTCTGGCTACTTCCTTTTTTCTTTTGATCCACTGCCGCCTTTGAAACGGTGCGGATTCTGCAGACTAATACAAGCTTTTTCTCTCCAAGATCTTGCAAGTTGATAGATTAAATCATGGAATTATTAGGATATGTTTTAAATTTCAAATCCACTTTATGAATTATTAAAAATACCGTTATCCATGTGGGTATGGAGCGAACAAGGATTTTCATATTGGGCATGAGCAGTTTCAAAAATTGGAACCCAATAATTCAAAATAACTAAAAACAACTTTTATGTAGAATCTCCGCGTTTTTTTCTTTTGCCATTCATAGGATCTGTGTTTCATTAGAAAAGGGCCGAAATTGCATGAGCAGAAAGGCCCATTTGTAGTTATTGGGCTTCGACGGCCGGAGCAAGTAGGCCGAGAGCAATTACCATGTAGATGGCCGTTGGCAACCCAAAGTGAAATATTGGGCCCAACAGGGGAAGGCTGAACAGTACTATTTTCTAATTGGAAGGTGGTACATGGCGTAATCCTGCCAAAAAAAAAGATGGACACGGGTTGCTGAAATTTGCCCATCTGCGCCTAATATCGCCGCCGCGGCTCCGCTTCCGCCGCCGCCGCCATGCCTCGTCTCGCGTCGAGCTCGCGGTACTGCCGCGTCTCGGGCACGGGGTACCGCGGCGTCCGCGCGCGCCCCAAAGGTACGTATTACGCGGAGATACGTGACGGCGGCGAGCGCATCGGCCTCGGCACCTACGAGACCGCGCACGAGGCCGCGCGCGCGTACGACGCCGTGGCGTGGCGGCTCGGGCGCCCGCGATCGTCGATGAATTTCCATGACGTGTGGACGCGCCAGCAGGCCGAGGATCTCGCGCCGCCGCCGTACATCGTTAGACAGGAGGAACAGCGCCGCCGCCGCGAGACGGAGCGCCGTTTGCGCATTGCCGAGCGGGACGAGCGCGCGGCGCGCGAGTGGGCGGCCCGCTTCCCCGAGGACGTAGCCGCCGAGAACGAGCACTTCCGCAGACGGAGGGCGGAGAAGGCTACGAGGCGGGCTGCGAAGAAGGAGGACCGCGCACAACGGAGGGCGGAGAAGGCGACGAAGCGGGCCTTCATCGAAGCGCAGCTCGCCGGGCCGACCACCATTGGCGAGGACGACCCCCGTTGGATTGACCTCTTCTCGTCGGATCCGGTGTCGGGCACGACACCGGACTCGTCAGATGTCGAGTTTTAGTTTAGTTTTATCGCACTACTTTGTACAAATATGAACTACGGAGTATCTATCAAGCTAATTTTCTCCTATTTTATGTCTATTTCTAGTCTTTATTTGATCTTCTGTTTTACTGCACTCTATTTTTCATTATATTCTGTTTTTGGCGCTGCATTATAGCGCCTCTGAAAATACGCTGTTTCAGCCCTGCATTTGGCCGCCACAGTTTGCAGCTTCCGGTGAAGCTATTGCCGGCTCCATGCGCAGCATCAGCCCACAGCGCCAAAATATAGAGCCACTGCTGGAGTTGCTGTAATATGTTTGTCAGCAGGAGCTTACCTAATTAGTGAAAAAGATGTTCAGCGTGGGATTCGATAAAAGGATCTTCATGTTTTTTTCCTAGCGATCCTAGTTCGGACTTTTGATTGTGTTGGCTAGTGCATGAAGCTTGACACCTGTATTATGTGATCCTGATATGAGGATAAGAACACCTTCAGGTTGCATTGCTAATGGTGTCTACTGCAGCAGTGGCGTACCTTCAATGGAGACTGATGCAAGAGAGTTGGTACTGGTGAACCTGCACCTGACATCATCGTGCCACCTGAAGTAGGTTGTGTATTGGGATTAGACTGATAAGCATAGCACCTTGCAAAGAACAAGATGCTGCTAGTGTTGGTTAACGTGATTTTACGACAAAAGTCATGTATGCTCAACAGGTGCCGTACCTAGTTTGGATATTGTGTTGTTACCCTTTTGTGGTTTGGTGTTTGTCCAACAGAGAAAGCTACTCTTTTCCCGTGTAAGTGTTATTATGTGAACAAAAGTTGTATGTACATATATATCGGTCAGAGAACCAAGATTGCATATTCTTGCCTGGTTATAACACATAAGTCATAATAACAATTAAAGAGAAAAGGAACATTTGCCTTTGCAATGTGATTGTGCCAAGTAGATTAGACAACCAACCACAAACATTACAGGTCAACAGCCAAACGCATGCGAAAGTCCTAAGGTAAGCTCCATAATACATGTTGAAACCAAAAGCCTAGAAACCATAAGAAAGGTAGCTCCACATCACAGTTCCACGACAGCAGCATACTGATCATAAAACATATATCAAGTCAGGACAGCTGCACCACTGGGTAAGCATCCATGGGGTCTGGCTCAAGAGCGAAGACTGTGTGAATGCTGCAAAATGTGGCTCTTGCCTCACCCCACCCATACATCTTATCATGGAACCTTACCAAATCAGCATGAATCATCTTGACATAAACATAGCTCCTCTCTCCATGCTGATGGGATTGAACAATGCGCCAGTTGCAGTGCTTCAGCTTGTCAAACAGTATGCAGGAGATAACGAAGCATGCTGGCTGGTCTTTTGTAGTGACAATGGCTTGGAGTAGCTGGTCCTGTGAACCACCCAACTGGATCTTTAGAGCTTGAAGGACAGTCCGTGCCATATAAGCTACCGTTGCTGACTTCAGCTCGGGTTCAGGTGAATGACAGCTGACATCTTGTCCTCGAGATGCAGATCCTTCTTGATCAGATTCAGCGGAATCATCACCACTACTTACAGGTGCATCAGGTTCTACAGAAGGCACATCAGGTACATGCTCCAGTTCATAGGAGTTGGGTGGGACAGCACTGTTTGCTGAAATCTCTACAATACCAGCTCCAGGTAGACCACCAGTATCTACAGAGGGTAAACCACCAATATCCACTTCAGAGGATTCTCGTGGCACGACACCTTTCGCTAGAGGCTCTACCATACCAGCTCCAGGTCCACCACCAGTCAGTACTGTGGGCATAGTCATGACGGGTTCTACCAATACAAAACCTCCTTCGGGTGGCGTGGCAACTTCGGGTGCAGGATCATCAGTAGCAACTCCAGCATCAGCACCAGTTACATCGGTCTTGACAATAGGTAAACCGTCTTGCTCTAGTTCAGAGAATTCCCGTGGCACGACACCGTTCACTAGAGGCTCTACACTAGCAGCTCCAGCTGCACCACCAGTTTCTTCAGCAGGGGGTAAACCCAATCCACAACCTTCTTCATGTGGCACGATGATGCCACGTATAGGCTCATCAGTACCAGGTCCAGCTGCATCAGTCTCCATAGACAGTAAACAAGGTGGCGTCGGAGGTTTAAAAGACTGGCATGCCATTTCACCTTTGTCATCAGACAATATAGAGTTTTCTTCAACTCTATGTTTCTGCAATAATAAGCACATGAACAGAAATTAGACCAGAGCATCTAGCCATCTAACGGGGGCAGCAGCAAAACAAGCGTCGGTCCATATGTTTACCTTGTCATCTGGGATATCAGAACACACAGATTTAGAAGTCATTTCACATAGCATCCGCTTTTTCGTTCCTTCCCCTACGTCCATCTGGAATAAGTAATACTATTGATCACATAAAACTAATTAATCAAATAAATGCATATGTTGAGAAGTTTGCACGGCAAATTGTGGATTCTGCTTTCATCACCTACGAATCATCGTTCTATATATTTACCTTGTCATCTAGGATATCAGAAGTCACAGAATGAGAAGTCATTTCACTAAGTATCGGTTTTTTCGCTCTTTCCCCTCCATCCATCTGCAATAAGAAGTAATATTGATCACATAAAGCCAATTCAACGAATATATGCATATGTTGAGAAGTTTGCACAACAAATTGTGGATTCTACTTCCAATCACCAAGTAATCTCGTGAGAAATGCATGATCAAGATATGTTTCTCCCTCTTGATCGACATCTGCATCTCCATTAAGACTAATCATCGTGCGATGGTGCTCTTCAGAAGAGCGCATACAATTCCAATCACCAGACAAGCAAAAAATTGTTGATTCTAGTAATGATTAATCAGCAGTGGCCATGGAACGACCACAGATCGACCAAGCAAAAAAAAATCATCAGCCTACTGACCACCAAGCAAAGGAAACAAACTAGGCCCATACATGGCCTCACAAATCATCATCAAACGTCGATCAAACTAGCAAGTTTGAACATGGATTACTAATTTATTTTCTGATAAAGTGAGTACTCCGTATATTAATATCGAAAGATATTGATTACACTGAGCCTCTGCAACAACGCAATACCTTACTGGTAGTACGGATGCACAAGGATTCCTAATACTCCCTCTGTTCGGTTTTAATTAGTCGACGCGAGGGAGAGAAGAAAATGAACTGCCGATGCTTTCAACTAGAGTCAATTAAATACGAACGGAAGAAGTACGTACTCTAGTAGTATTGACAAATATCCGGATTAGTCTAAAAACAAATTGGCATGTAAATCCTAGTAGTCTACTAAACTAGGATCAATACCCTAGATTAGGGTTGCAAGCGGCGTCCGCGAATCGTCCCGCAAAGCAGAAAATTAGAGCAAATAGTGGTTGAGATTAGAGCAGATTTAAAGCACTCGCACTGAAACTAGCTAGCCCGCTACCCACCCCGCTTGACACCCTGCCCTAGATGTGAATCTACACCAAATATTCAAACAAGGATGAGCAACCGCCAATAAAATTTTATCCGCACATCATCATCTCTACCATACAAAAGGGTATGGTGATTTCACATACAGCCATTGTTGCCGCGGGACGAGGATGAGTGATGCGCCGCGGAGAAGGTGCCTCACGCCTCTGTCGCCGCCGCCGTCGAAGAGGAAGTCGAAGCCGCGCGATTGTGGTCCGTCGCCGATATGGAGGTGGAGCTACTAGGGAAGAGATGGAGGTGGAGGTGGAGAGGGAGTGATGGTTTGTACTAGTGGCGGCCGGTGAGATAGTTATAAATACAGCCTCTCTCTCTTTTTTGGCAAGGAATGCAGCTTCTCTTGGAAGGCAACGAGGCAACGCACTCCAGATTATAATAATATGGACGGAGAAATTTGGACGCATCTGTGTTGTCTTGTCAAATGAATCACCAGGATTTGCTTTTAGTACTCCAGATTTGGGCGACCCAAGGAAGTAGAGATAGTAATGTACGCCATCTAGCTGCACGCTATCAAATCAAATAAATGGTCATGCCATTTACTTTTAAGATGGTGCAGCAGTTATTCTGACCAAAGAAACATGCACGTCTGCTGATTATTTCTGATGGGTATACATTTACCGTCCGCTAGCAAAGATTGTTTGGCACATTGTTCTTATGGCTTTCAACATCACACCCCTTAATAATATTATTAATCAATGTTTGGGCAATCAATTGAGTGTGTTAATAAAAAATTAAAACCCACAAATCCAACTGTACTATTTTTAGGGCCATATGAAGGACAAGGAATGATTTTAAATGCCATATGGAGTACCTCCAACCATGTGAAATATGGTTCTGTCATGCAGGTGATACCCATGGCTTCGCATTGGATCTGTATGTTGTCCTACATACAGTCAACTATGAAGTACCACGATTTGGTTTTTGGGTGCAACCGGCTAGAGAATGATGCACGGGTTTGTACAGCCAGTACAATTCACATTAAGATTTTCTGATAGGATGTTGATGTGTATATGTAAGAATCATACACTAGAATGTCTTCTATGTTTAGATGGTTGATCTACGTTTATACTTTCTGTGAACCATGAGGTTAAGACCTTTGTACTGTAATAAAGATTGCTAAATAACAGTATATATGTATGCCTCTAGGGACACTGAAACAGCCAAACAACCATGCATGTGTATAGACCGTATTTGATCAAATTAAAAGAAGCGCCTGGGTTCATGCAAATAGCATAAATTTATCACCTAAGTACATTAGCTATAAATAGTTAAATAGGAGTCAAGACCAACTGAGCTAGCTAGTAGTATGATCCTACTATTACATAAATATCCCTAACTCTGATTGTCTTTGTTCCAGTCCAGCGCGTTGGTGTAGCTTGGGATGAACCAAAACCCCGTATGCCAGTTGGCCCCTGGACCGCTGCTTGAGAAAGATATGCTTTGGTGGTCTTCGCCATTTAGACTGAAGCGGAAAATTTCTTGATGTGATGTGTCAAAGTGAGAGCCAATGGCCTGAGGCGTGGTGTAGATGCAGTTTCTTCTTGTCAAATATCCTGGGGGAAATGTTGCACCACCCACTGGCATGAAAATCGGATAGTTCAACCCAAGGAACATAGAATAGTCTCCAAGATTAGTAACCCTTTCCCACGGGTTGGCTGGAAGTAACCGACTAGTGTCATTCGAGAATACAATGCAGGTATACCCCGAATAGCTGTGAACAGCGCGACCGCAATGGACAGAAGGGGTACTATCATAATGAGTTGGAGCACCGTCAGCGTCAAAATCCATTACGCCACGTGCATAGACCAGGAGAAGTCTAGAACGATCTTGAGATCTTGCCAGCCACCACGTACGACTATTAGAGTCATTGGCGGAGCCACCACCGGGTCGAGCGTGGTCGTTCGACCCCCCTCAGTTATTGGCGAAAAACACCCCGTGTCCGCCAAGCCCAACATGTATCGACTATCGATTCGAGCCACAGAGCGACGGACGGAGCGAGCACACCCCTGTCATAGCCCCGCCGCCGCCGCCACGCCCCGCTCCGGCGGCTCACCCGCTGCCCCGCCGCGTTTCCCCGCCGCCCCACCGTGTTTCCCGGCCCGCCGCCGCCTTTCCCCGCCCCGTCGCGTTACCAAAACTCGTTGACCTCCTCCCCGTCGACGGCCGGAAGGAATCGGAGCTCTTCCTTGACGAAGAGGTCGTCAGGTTAGTGAATCCAAGGAAGAAGATGCCTACCTCCGCCGGTGCAAACGCCGCCGCCGCGTCCGTCGATCGACTGGCACTGTGGAGTCTCTGTCTACCTCCACAATATGGCGGGACAGCTCATCTGCGACTGTGGCAATGGATCCATGGTGAGGTCTACCGAGTAGCAGGCGTGGTGGATCCACTGTTGCTTCTGGTTTCATGGGGATGGGATCAGGATTGTGTGGAGAATTTATGTACGGAGAACGCCTTGTTGTTCTGGTTCGTTCGTTTCTTCAAAGTCCATGGAAGTTGCAGACTTGTAGGGGGGCTTTATGGAAAACGAGCTTTAACTGATTGTGGTGGAGCTGAAGACTTGAATCTGCCCATTGGTACAGGATCCAGTGGTTGCCAACGAAAATTTGCAGATTTTCAGAACTTGTGCCATTTGCACCTGATATGTCCCCTTCATTTTGTTGCTGTATTGATGAAATATGCAAATTGAATTTGTTTGGACCTCTTTTGTTGAATACATTTGCTTTTTTCTGTCAAAATTTTTTTAGAGCTTAGTTTGAGATCTTGCCAGCCACCACGTACGACTATTAGAGTCAAAATCATCATCGTCATCAAATCCAGCCGTCCACGGAATGAATGGAGCAGGGAGCACTATAGGACCTTGAAAAAGGAAAGAACACGTCACATGAAAATATATTTCATGATTTATCTACTAGTGATATTGATTTGATATTGGGATGCCAATACTAGTACTTTATAAAATCATGGTCGAACATAAGATGGTTTGAAATATATTTCGAACATCTTGGTAAAACTTCATATGGATTTAAAACATGTTCCCGAAAATATTGGTCCAAATTTTAGATGGTTTGAATATAGTACTCCTTATTCTCTAGAACCGGGGGAATATAAACAAATGAAAGTCTTTATCAATATTGCATGGCACCTTTATTGATTCTATTTCTACTCTACCTTAAATTTTCTAGGGAGTAATAATAAAGAAACTTAATTACTAGGGGGCCTTTTTCCTAAGGAACAACATGCACATTAGACCATACTAAAATTCCTATAGATGTTAAATTCTATATATGTCCATACCACAAGAGGGTTATGGTGTGCGCCTATGGAATTCCTTTAAGCCAAAAGATGCCAAGACAGTTCAACAAATAAGAGGTGAAATACTATATAAGTTACGTATATAAAAAAGATAGGGAGGAAATGTTACCAAATTGATTAGGATCCCATGCATAAACATTTCCAAGCTCAGTAACGGCGAACACAAGTCCGTTATGTATAATTGCATCGCAGTATATGGCGCCGTACTGAAACTGGTTTTCAAGAAATATCCATGCACGAGGATATTCGCCATGGAGGTAGGCAATTGCAAAGTCGAAGATTGCGACAAGGGAGAAATCTTGATACCCCCTAGCAGCTGTAGGAACTTGGCAAATAGCTATCTTCTGCAGTTGAATAGCAGAACGCTGATACTCGAATATAAGTGGATTGTGTGTGGTTTCCAACTTGTTCCTCAAAGATGGAAGCTTAATCTTGCGATGAGTGTAGACATTGAGGAGGTTCCACTTGCCTTCGGGGCCAACCATGGCGATCCAATCTCCATTGGCGCCTGCCCGCTCCTCATCCTTACCGTGTGGCATTAGGCCATCATAGGAGAACCTGTCCAGCGGCAGTAGTTTGCACTTGCTGTGCACCGGCAAATCCTCCTTGAACACCGCCCATGGTTTATCCGCCGGGTCACAACAGAGAACACACGGAAGGCCAAACGGCTGAGAAGCAGGCAGAGTGGCACTGTATTTGGCTGACTGAAGAATACTTTTGGAGGAACCGACTAGGGACGCGGCGGTGATGGCGTCGCACTGGCTGATGAGCACTTCAAGGGGGCCTTCCGTAAACACCTTGTGAAACAGCCCAGATCCACAGACCCTGCTCGATTTCGCCATCGCAATGAGGCAGGTGGTACAATGGGGTTGGTATTTTCTTGGGAGATCTACTGATTCGAACTTTGGGAGAGAGATGGCGATCAATGGCGGCAGGTGGGGGTTTGAGTTGGAGAACAGAGGCTCTCAAACTGGGCACTGCTGGATAGGATGCGAAAGCGCCATGGCGGAGACGCAGGCGCGTGCTATGGAAGATGGGCGGAGTGGGGATAGACGACGGAGGTGAACCGAGACGCTCATATACTGCCTACTGCAGTTTCGAGGAGAGTGTGAATGTGTTCAAAAAAAGAGGAGAGTGTGAATGTGTTCAAAAAAAGAGGAGAGTGTGACTGTGACCCGACACCCGAGTAGGAGCCGAGCAGACGGACTATAGGAGTAGCCCCATCATTACAGAACATTAATCGTGCTTCCTACAATAAATAAGTGAAACATCCCAGGCTTGTGTTGTCTAATCAAATCGATGGCCATGTCAGTATTATGGTGAACAAATAAAACAAATACACACCAACCTTGTTCTTTTTGCAACGTACACCAACCTAGCAAGGCATCAACCTTCTCGCCATCAACTACGACTCCGTGGCTCCGTCCCACCAAAGTTGTCTCAACTTTGTAAAAAAAATACATCTATCCATCTAAATTTTAACAAAGGTGAGACACTTTTGGTGGGACCGAGGGAGTACAAAAAAACTTCACTACTCCATGCTAGTATCGGCCACTAATTCAAATTTCAACTGAAGGCGTGCTATTTTATGGTCCTGAAAATTGCCAAAAAAAAAATACAACCCAAAAATGCAACAGATCCATGTTAAGGGGGTACACCCTACGCAATATACATTAAGAAACTTTGAAACTTCAGCGACCTTGTAAGAATGCCCATGACAGTGCAGTTTTGCCAAATTAGGAAGAGACGAAATATGAATTCAACCAAAGAAATCTAAACGAATCCTTAGACAATAGCATAGTTAACACGTTCAGAAAAAAATGATGACTCCAAAAGAACAACATTAGCAAGAAATACTCCATTTTAGTTTGAATTTGCAGTCACATACATAACTAGTAGTACTGCCAAAATACTATAATACTCCGAGCTGCATTCTAGCACTCCAACTAGCTAGTAATAGTTCTGGAGTAGTAGTACTACTATACAAGTCCAAAATACATCCGAACGAACCCTACTTCGAACTAAACTACTCCCTCCGATCTTCGAGTAACTACATTGCAGTATGACTAAACGAAGATTATTGTATAACCTTCTTGTTGATGCAAACGCAGATAGGCAACACACGCTGCCCTCCATTCTGCTTCGCGTAACGGGGCGGCACCGCCAGGAAAGAAGTGAGCTGCTGCAACATGATCGAGCTAGGCGTCGGGGAGCTCGTCGGCTCGATTACCGCCATCAAGGTGTCCGTCGAGAGGTCACTGGTCCCAGCCGTCGCCGGCGCCGGCGGACCAATCACCAACAGCTGCGCCTTGTACATCGGAAACAAGCACGCGGCCGACCTGATGCACACACAGGACACAATGGTGGTCGGGCCGAGCGCTCCAACGGTGATGGCGAACACGCTACCGTCTTCTTCCCCACTGCCGATGAACAGGTGTCCCCGCGGTTGTACCGGAACACGAACTATGCACCAGGCGGGTATGCCATACTGGAACGTAAACACTGGGATGGAGTGGGATGCTTGGAGGTGTACCAGGAGCTCCCGCGGCGGGCCGGTGAAGCTGCAGCCGGTATTGATGGCCTCTGTGCAGCCGCACGGACCATGCGGGCACGCGATATAGTGCTTGTAGGACTCCGTGGAGGCGACCAAGCTCTGGCAGCCGACGCACTTGACCATTGCCCCAGATCGATTCGACGGCGGCAATCTTGCCCCAGATCGATTCGACGGCGGCAACCACGCCGGCTGCTCGCACTTCTTGCACGGGTTCGGCGCAAGCTCGCCGACGCAGCGCCGACAGCCCATATGACCGCCCTTGCACTGCACGGAACAACGTACGTGGCATCAGTTGTCATTGACATTTCTCACAGGTGAACCTAAGAATGAAATCGGAAGGGAGCGACCTTGGATATGGGGGGTTTGAAGGGCAGCAGGCAGAGGGGGCACAAGAAGAGGGCCTCCTCCATCTTCAGAGAAGAGTGATCGGGAAAACGAGAACGGGATGGGTTCTTTTTTTTATACATGCCTTGGAGTGGAGTATGGATACTACTACTTATAGGAAGAACTTCCTTGCTAAGAATCGGCGTCGGCCGTACGCAAGCATAGATGCACCAGCGGCTCTGCAGTTTGTCAAAATAAAAGGACAGAGCTGCAGTGACTTGAAGTCTCCAAATCTCATTGTGACTTGGTGCCACCATCTACCAACCATTTGAGATCCAACGTTCCAAACTAATCTCTTATTTCGAACCTAAAAACAAAAATTATGAAAAAAATCCAGTAAAATGTAGATGCCTTGTTCTAAAATCTGTGAATATTTCATCCCACTCGGACGATTAGCTTGTGATTAAAGAGCTTTTTACGTATACGAGCACTAGTTTAAACTAAATACTCCCTCTGATTCATATTAATTGACTTCAATATGGATGTATCTAGAACTAAAATGTGTCTAGTACATCCATATTAGAGTCAATTAATATGAACCGGAGGGAGTATATATTTGCTCACAAACCTTTGATTCAAATCGAATGAAACTTCACCAAAATATAAATCGAAATATGCACGATTAACTGGAAGTTCTTGAAATATTTCTGAGCAATTATAATAATTATTTAGTTTAAATTCTAAGTCGATCGCATACATTGGATCTGAGATGGATGGTGGATGGTGGCACCAAGTCACTGTGAAACTTGGAAGTATCAAGTCAGTGAAGCTCTATCCCAAAATAAAAGCTTCGTGAAGGGGGCAGTTTGGTTCAAAAAAGAAGACAGTGCCAAGCAGTTGTCAAACAATACCCATATAGTCAAATGTACTCCCTCTGATTCAAATGAATTGACTCAACTTTGTCTAGATATATGGATGTATCAAGTCACTGAAGCTAAAATAAAAGCTTCATGAAGGGGGAAGTTTGGTTCGAAAAAAATACAGTGCCAAGCAGCTGTCAAATAGTACCATAACGTCAAATGTACTCCCTCCGATTCAAACGAAATGACTCAACTTTGTATTTTGCATGTTAAAGGTTTTTCGTAAAACTTGGCCAATCTTAACATAGTTTGCCTTTCTAAAAAAAGATATAAGCCCTAAGGCTCCTTTGATTCATAGGATGGGAAAACCATAGAAATATGGAAAACATAGGATTGAGATTTAATGGCTAGTTGAATCATATAGGAAGATGAGTTGTGTTTGATTGTGCCAAAGGAAATTTTCCATGAGGTATGACCTAATGTTTTATTCTTATAGGATTTGCACTGCAAGATTCCTATAGGATATGTTCCTATGAATCAAACAACTAGTGTGGGGAAAATTCACATGTGATCTAAATCCTACATAATTCCTATACAAATCCTATATATGAATTTTAGTTGTTAGGTCACTTAAAATGACTTCACTTGAAGAGTTACATTTTTGTTTTTTTCTGAATTAGTAGTGATGCCTAACCATATATATACCTAAACCAAGAGAATCAGCATAAACTTATGTATATTAATAGTAAGCGCATATATGAATGTTTTTTATCTACAAACCCAGGGTCATATATATGTACATAGAAACATGCATATATACTAGTTTTTGTACCTTGGTGTGTTCCTCTTTTGGGCTATCTCTTTTTTGTTCACCGATTCACAACCAACGCCCTAGATTAATTTGGCACTTAAAAAATAACATTTTGTTTTTGGCGCACTAACACAAATAGTAGTAGCACGGTCAACACTGTAGAGAAGTACAAAATAAATGTGTGTGGGAAAAAATGACTTAAAGTGACCATTACATTGAGAAAAAGGGTAGAACCAAGCATTGCACAGGGAAAAAGCAGTGTAGTGCCCAGAAGAAAAAAACAAGTTGGGTTATACTCCCTCCATCCTGAAATAATGGGTGTAGAGTTAAAATTTGTCCATAAAAGAGTGTACTTCTCGTTTTGCAATGCACTTCAAAATTTGTCCACAAAAGAGTGGTAGTAAAAAATATTTCTTTCTCATCACGAGGGATATAGTTTCTTCACGACTAGTACGTACTACCTCCATCACAAAGCTTAAGTCTTTTTTTAAGAGTCAAAGCAAGTAAAGGTTGACGAAAATTTAGAACAATCTATCAACTAATATAATATTTTGTAGATACCATACCAAAAAAAATCGTTGTCTATGTATTGATATTAATTTTGTATTTTGCATGATAATGATTTTTGGTAAAATCTTAGTTTACCTTGACATAGTTTGAGCTTCTAAAAATAATATAAGCCTTACGCTTTGGGATGGAGGTAGTAGTATTTAGCATAATATGGTTTTCTTATTTACTACATGCATTTAGATCATTGGAGGTGGAAAAGTTGAAGAGGAAAGTGATGGTCGATGACAGTTTCCCAATGTAATAATAAAATCCTTAATATGCCTTGAAAACCCACACGTACGCTCTTTCTAGGACAGAGGCAGTATGAGGTAATGCACCCACGCGCTGTCATCTGCCGGTTCGTGCTATGTCTCCCAAATCTTGAAATATCGTCAGTTATCCATTTCACGTCCACACTTCTCCCTCTCTCCACGGACTAGGAAAAAACCCTCTCTTCACTTCCCCTTCCCATTCCACCGATGGAGAGCCCAACCGACGCCGTCAACGCAGCGAAAGCGAAAGCCGCGCGGCTGGCCTTAGCCGCAGAGGAGGCGTCCAGAGCCGCGACCGCAGCACGCATGGCCGCAACGGCGGCGATCATTGCCGCAGCGGATGCCAAAGACGAAGCGGAGGCCATTGCCGAAGGTCGGGCCATCGGTCGCTCATCGGCATCTGATGCTGTTGGTAGATGGGTCCACTCTCTTGGGAAGCATCCCCTAGATGACGAGGACGAGGTTGAACTCATCTTTGAACCGCCGCCGCCGACCTTCGACGAGAATATCGTCGACGAGGGGGAGGAAGTATGTTCCGATTCACCTCTCTCCCTTATTCAACATAGCCCTGTATCGATTTGCGCTATGGTCTCTCCCTCTTTTTTTGCGCTATAGCGTTTTGAATTAGCGTCAGAATCTTTTTAGATTCATATTCAGTATTAGTTGCAACTGCTACATATTTGCTTCACATCCGATTCACCTCTCTCCCTTATTTAACATAGCCCTGTATCGATTTGCTCTATGGTCTCTCCCTCTTTTTTTTGCGCTATAGGGTTTTGAATTAGCGTCAGAATCTTTTTAGATTCATATTCATTATTAGTTGCAACTGCTACATATTTGCTTCACCTGTTTATTTGGCATGTATCAGGTTGCTACTGATGAGGTTGACAGCGATGTCGAGTCGCGTCATAGGAAGGCCAGGGCCACTCTCAACAAGCTTAAGGCGGGGAAGTTCGACAAGTATTGGAGTGAACCCTGGACTGGTGCCAGGAACAGCTGCCCCTTCTGCACAAAGAGCATAAAGGTTGACTTTCGAAGCGTCCTGCAGCATGCCGAAGCCGGTGGGTCCGGCTGTCTCAAAGTTGGGGAAACTGTTAACCGATCCGGCTTCATAGCCAACCACATGGCCTATGGGCTATTCCTAAGGAAGAAATTGAACCAAGCTATCGAGACCGGTCGTGTGCCTCCTCCCAAGCCCAAGCCACCAAAGATTAAAGGTATGGGCAGCAAGAAGCAGAAGAAGCGGGACCGGGAGGAGGCGACAGGAAGAAGATGGTAAATATACTCCGTAACTGTTGTGCATGTTTGTCTCTCCTACTGCTTCAAAAGCAGCATCTTTTGTTGAACTCTGTTTATGTTTGCTGCTCAGCAGCGTTTGTGGTGAACCTATTAGCTTAATTAGGGGTTGTTGAACTATGTCTGTGTTGAACCTTGCTTAATTAGGTTGTGTTGAACTCTGTTTGTGTTGGCGTGGGAAGGGGGGCATGATGCTACCCTGAATTTGCGGGACCCCCAAAAAACTTGCAAATACGAGTGATGCATCCAAAAGGAACAAACTTTTACATGGTAGACCCCAGTCTGAAAGCAAGAAATGCGATCGGGTCCTTAACAGCCACCGCCCGGATTGATCGGGTATTTTGCCTGCCTACCGCATGTGACTTGTGCTCACTGAAGTTTGGGACCTCACGCATGGGCACCACACGTAAGTGACAGACCTGTTGGTGTAAAAACTCGGGTGATTATTATACTGCATTAGTACAAAGTTTCCTATGGATTCAAGGGTTGGAAAGCCAAGTTAACTCATTTTCATGACTAAGAAGGAGCCAGGCTTACTTTTTCATTTTCATGTTTTAACTTGTTTAAATCTTGGTCAAACAAAGGATCTGACCAGGATTCAAGTGGGCATAAAAATTCAAAAAAGAAATCAAAAAAAAAACCAAAGCACATAAGCTTCTTATGTCATATAGTAAGCATTACAGTTGATCAACGAAGTCTAGACATATTCAAACCAGAAAAATATTGTATATACCCCCTAACCCTAAACTCTGTCTTATGAAGTCAAGCATGAAGAAAAGTGGTTTTGGGTTTCAAACATTGGAAATTGAAAAAACTCCCAAAAGCTTCATTTTGGAGTGACTAAGAAGAATCCAGGCTTTCATTTTCATTTTCATGTTTTAAATTGGTTTAAATCTTGGTCAAACCTAGGATTTGACCAAGATTCAAATGGACATAACAAATTCAAAAAAATCAAAACCAAACACATAGTCTTTTGATGTCATATAGTAAGCATTCAAGTTGATAAACAAAGTCTAGACATATTTAAACAAGAAAAATCATGTATATACTTGGCCCCTAACCCTAAACTCTGTCTTATGAAGTCAAGCATTAAGAGGAGTGGTTTTGGGTTTCAAACATGGAAATTTAAAAAACCTCCCAAAAGCTTCATTTTGGAGTGACTAAGAAGAATCCAGGCTTACTTTTCATTTTCATGTTTTAAACTGGTTTAAATCTTGGTCAAACCTAGGATTTGACCAAGATTCAAATGGGCATAACAAAAAAAAAAACTAAACACATAGTCTTTTGATGTCACATAATAAGCATTCAAGTTGATAAACAAGGTCTAGACATATTCAAACCAGAAAAATCATGTATCTACCCCCTACCCCTAAACTTTGTCTTATGAAGTAAAGCACGGAGAGATATCATTTTGGGTTTCGAACATGGAAAATTTAAAAAAACCTCCCAAAAGCTTCATTTTGGAGTGAATAAGAAGGATCCACACTTACTTTTCATTTTCATGTTTTAAACTTGTTTAAATATTGGTCAAACCTGCAAGGATTTGACCAAGATTCAAATGGGCACAAAATTCAAAAAAAAAAAACCTAAAACCACTTTTTCGCCCTGATAAGACAGAGTTTAGGGTTGGGGTATATACATGATTTTTAATGTTTAAATATGTATAGACTCCGTTGATCAACATGAATGCTTACTATAACTTAAGAAGCTTAATTATGTGCTTTGGTTTTTCATTTTTTGAATTCTTTATTGAATTTTTATGCCTATTTGAATCTTGGTCAAATCCTAGGTTTGACCAAGAATTAAACAAGTCAGTAACATGAAAATGAAAAAGTAAGCCTGGATCCTTCTTATTCACTCAAAAAATGAAGCTTTTGGGAGGGTTTTTGAATTTTCCATGTTTGAAACCCAAAACCATTCCTCTTATATGCTTGACTTCATATATATCACAGAGTTTAGCCTTAGGGGGTATATACATGATTTTTCTAGTTTGAATATGTCTAAACCTTGTTTATCAACTTGAATGCTTACTATAAACCAAAAATTCATGTATCTACACCTAACCCTAAACTATGCATGAAGAGAAGTGGTTTTGGGTTTCAAACCTGGATATCTCAAAAACCCTCCCAAAAGCTTCATTTTGGAGTGAATAAGAAGGATCAAGGCTTAATTTTTCATTTTCATGTTTTAATCTTGTTTAAATCTTGGTCAAACCTAGGATTTGACCAAGATTCAAATGGGCATAAAAATTCAAAAAAAATGAAAAACCAAAGCACATAGTCTTCTTATGTCATATAGTAAGCATTCAATTAAGTTGATAAACAAGCTCTAGACATATTCAAACCAGAAAAATCATGATGTATCTACCCCCTATATATCCCTAAACCCTAACTTATGAAGTCAAGCATGAAGAGAAGTGGTTTTTGGTATAAATCATGGAAATTTCATATTCATGTTTATTAAACTTGTTTAAATCATGGTCAAACCTAGGATTTGACCAAGATTCAAATGGGCATAAATATTCAGAAAAAACAAAAAATGGAAAATCAAGGCACATAGTCTTCTTATGTCATATATATAGTAAGCATTCAATTAAGTTGATAACAAGGTCTAGACATATTCAAACGAGAAAAATCATGTATCAAGCTACCCCTAACCCCAAACTCTGTCTTATGAAGTCAAGCATGAAGAGAAGTACGTGGTTTTTTTTTTTTTTCAAACATGGAAATTTCAAAAACCCTCTCAAGAGCTTTATTTTGGAGTGACTACGAAGGATACATGCTTAATTTTCATATTCATGTTTTAAACTTGTTTAAATCATGGTCAAACCTAGGATTTGACCAAGATTCAAATGGGCATAATTTAAAAAAAATGTAAAATCAAGGCATATAGTCTTCTTATGTCATATAGTAAGCATTCAATTAAGTTGATAAACAAGGTCTAGACATATCAAACCAGAAAAATCATGTATCTACCCCTATATATCCCCAAACTCTGTCTTATGAAGTCAAGCATGAAGAGAAGTGGTTTTTGGTTTCAAGCATGGAAATTTCAAAAACCTCCCCAAACTTCATTTTAGAGTGACTAAGAAGGATACAAGCTTGCCTTTTCATTTTCATGTTTTAAACTTGTTTAAATTATCTTGGTCAAATCTAGGATTTGACAAGATTCAAATGGGCAAACATATGATAAGTGATGCAAATATCATTTCTAAGTGCGGGCAAACCAGAGATATGTGGTTTTTGGTTTCAAACATATTCAAACGAGAGAAATCATGTATCTACCCCCTAACACTAAACTCTGTCTCATGAAGTCAAGCGCATGCATGAAGATATGTGGTTTTTGGTTTCAAACATGGAAATTTCAAAAACCCTCCCAAGAGCTTCATTTCGAAGTGATTAATTAAGAAGCATCTTACTTTTTCATATTCATGTTTTAAACTTATTCAAATCTTGGTGAAACCTAGGATTTGACCAAGATTCAAATGGGTATAAAAATTTAAAAAATACAAAAAAGGTCTTCTTATGTTATATAGTAGGCATTCAATTAAGTTGATAAACAAGTTCTAGACATATTCAAACAAGAAAAATCATGCATGTATCTACCCCTAACCCTAAACTTTGTTTCATGAAGTCAAGCATGAAGATATGTGGTTTTTGGTTTCGAACATGGAAATTCAAAAACCCTCCCAAGAGCTTCATTTTGAAGTGACTAAGAAGCATACATGCTTACTTTTTCATATTCATGTTTTTAACTTATTCAAATCTTGGTGGAACCAAGGATTTGACAAAGATTCAAATGGGTATAAAAATTCAAAAAAAACAAGGTCTTCTCTTATGTTATATAGTAAGCATTCAATTAATTTGATAAACAAGGTCTACACATATTCAAACCAGGAAAATCATGTATCTACCACCTAACCCTAAACTCTGTCTTATGAAGTAAGTGGTTTTTGGTTTCAAGCATGGAAATTTCCATGTTTGAAACCCAAAACCACTTCTCTTCATATGCTTGACTTCATATGACAGAGTTTAGCGTTAGGGGGTAGATACATGATTTTTTGGTTTGAATATGTCCAAACCTTGTTTATCAACTTGAATGTGTAATATATATATGACATAAGAAGACTGCATGCTTTGGTTTTTCATTTTTTGATTTTTTTGAAATTTTAAGCCCATCTGATTCTTTGTCAAATAATAGGTTTGACCAAGATTTAAACATGTTTAAAACATGAAAATGAAAAAGGTAAGCCTCCATCCTTCTTAGTCACTCCAAAATGAAGCTTTTTGGAGGGTTTTTGAAATTCCATGTTTGAAACCCAAAACGACTTCTCTTCGTGCTTGACTTGATAAGACAGAGTTTTGGGTTAGGGGTAGATACATGATTTTTCCGGTTTGAATATGTCTAGACCTTGTTTATCAACTTAAATGCTAACTATATGACATCAGAATGGGCATAAAAATTTAAAAAAATTAAAAATGTAAAACCAAAATTTAATTGGGAGGAAAGGGTACATGAATTACAATTAAAAAACAAGGTAACTTAAATACTTGGATGCCCCAAGATGTGTGGAAGCCCAAAACAATGGCAAAACATATCATGTGCGCATGCTGCATCCAATTCAAGTAGAACACATAGTAGGCACCGATAGTTTGACCTAAATTTGAAATCAAAGAGAAGGTGGTTAGAAAAAATCAAAATTGGCAAAGCAAAGCATGAAATCAAAAAATTGTGATGCACTCTAGCTATGAAAATTATCAAACAATGCAAACCAAAATGATTTTTTAGAGGAATACTAGTTCAACTTATTTAATTTTTTATTTGTAGGCCAAAATCAAACCCCGTAGTTGGATTTTTTTTTCAACTTGATCTGTAGTACTGGGGAAAACCCTAGTTTATAACCTATTTAATAATAGATTCGTAGTCGATTCTTTTACTTTTTTATTATTACTATGCAGCACATGTGTGTTTGCCCGTCGAGTGAAACTCGGAGGAAGAGGAATCACTCGGAAGGAGAAGAAGGGAGAGCAGTCACGGGGCCCCTCTTATTGATGGTGTATATTCTTTTTCTGGTGATGTTGACTGTTGTGCAGGGTTTGTCAGTGCGCAGGAGGTGCAAGCGAGCGAGCGAGCGAGCGAGTCGAGCGAGGCCGAGAATGAGAGTGTTTTTTTGTGAGAGGGACAACCGAAGGATCCAGAAGGACCCACAGACTTCCAATACGCATCCTGATGCGTCTTCTCTTGACAAAGAAGATGGCTGGGAGTTGGCGTACCTATTGCACGTGACTTGTGCTCACTCAAGTGTGGGACCACACGCGTGGGCACCACACGTAAGTGACAGACCTGTTGGTGTAAAAACTCGGTTGATTATTATAGTGCATTAGAACAAAGTTTCCTATGGATTCAAGGGTAGGAAATCCAAGTTAACTCATTTACATGACATTATTTTTTCCATGAAGCAAAGTTAACACTATCAATTGGTACATTTTGGAGTGACTAAGAAGGATCAATGCTTACTTATTCGTTTAATTTCACGTGTTAAACTTGTCTAAATCTTGTTCAAACCTAGGATTTGACCAAGATTCAAATGGGCAGAAAAATAATTAAAAAACAGAAAAATGAAAAACCAAATCACATAGTAAGCATTCAAGTTGATAAACAAGAGACATATTCAAACCAGACAAATCATGTATTTATACCCCTAACCCCTAAACTCTGTCTTATGAAGTCAAGCATGTGAAGAGAAGTGGTTTTGGGTTTGGGGGTATATATACATGATTTTTATTGTTTAAATATATATAGACTTTGTTGATCAACATGAATGCTTAATTACTATATGACATAAGAAGTTTATGTGCTTTGCTGTTTCATTTTTTGATTTCTTTTTTGAATTTTTATGCCCATTTGAATCTTGGTCAAATCCTAGGTTTGACAAAGATTTAAACAAGTTTGAAACATGAAAATGAAAAAGTAAGCTTGGATCCTTCTTAGTCACTCCAAAATGAAGCTTTTGGGTGGGTTTTTGAAATTTCCATGTTTGAAACCCAAAACCACTTCTTCTCTTCATGCTTGACTTCATAAGACAACGTTTAGGGTTAGGGGGTAGATACATGATTTTTCTGGTTTGAATATGTCTAGACTTCGTTGATCAACTTGAATGCTTAGTATATTACATAAGAAGACTATGTGGTTTGGTTTTTGATTTTCTTGATTTTGTTTGATTTTTTATGACCATTTGAATCTTGGTCAAATCCTAGGTTTGACCAAGATTTAAACAAGTTTAAAACATGAAAATGAAAAAGTAAGCATGGATCCTTCTTAGTCATGACAATGAGTTAACTTGGCTTTACTACCCTTGATGAATCCATAGGAAACTTTTTGTACTAATGCAGTATAATATTCTGGTTTGAATATGTCTAGACCTTGTTTATCAACTTAATTTGAAAGACATACAAGTTATAGCACACATAGTGCATACATTTTCACACATACTGCACTAGATGCTAACCCTATAGTTTGAGGCCATTTGGATGAGGTCGAAAAAATTCTTGGATTAGAATCGTGTTGTTCGAACCCCGTAGTTGGATTTTTTTGAACCCTTGATCTTTAGAACTGGGCAAAACCCAAGTTTAACCATGCAAGATTCAAATGGCCCTAAAAATTCAGAAAAAAATCAAAAGAATGAAAAACCAAAGCACATATATAGCATTCTTATGTCATATGTATAGTAAGCATTCAAGTTGATAAACAAGGTCTAGACATATATATTCAAACCAGAAAAATCATGTATATATCTACCCCTAAAACTCTAATTAAACTATGTCTTATGA